>BLSH010373367.1:202268-221237 GCA_018402905.1 Glandirana rugosa | reverse complement strand
CTTTAATACACGAATAGCGTATGGTTATCACAACTACATACGATGGGTGTGTACCTTTCCTCCAATCAGCTGCCTCACAGTAGCAATAACCACTCCTAGAGGGGAATAAGGAAAAGAAAATTCTAACAGAACGTGCACTTTCTAAATCTAAACAGTATATAACTGAAGACAGCATATATACATGTAAAACGTATGTAGGGAGATTTGTTTCATCCCTGTGTATCATCTGAGGCTGTTCACCTCACTGGGTATATGTGAGGGTTTACATTCACTTTAAACATGTGCAAGAAGGGGCACAGATAACCACATGTAATGTAAGAGTGTTCCGCGTAGATGGATGGGAATGCTCCAATGCACCAAAAATCTCTACCTGGCACTAGTATATCCAATCATTGTGCACAGCACTTAGCACTTTCTAGCATACATCAACACTATTGGTATGCGATAAGCACATAATTTCACATAATTCCATGACACATTTTCCTTTGCAGTGAAGTTGTCACTTTTATCCTACACATCTCTTTAGTCTATTCAGTTCTCCCCCATCCGGGGGTGATATGTACTCCGGTCCTTATTGCAGTGCCTATTAGAACACCTGGTAGCAGTCAATACAGAGCAGTGCCAATTCCACCAATAATTTGCATAGGTTTAACAGATAACCATATATTTTTTCACTCATTATTTTTGCATGCTTCAATTTTATTCCTTCTTATACATCTTTTGCTTCAGTGTTTCTAATACTTTAAAGTCTATGTTACCCTAAATATTTTTTTTGAGTGTGTTCATTGTATGTGTATTTTATAAATCATAATCTCTATCAATTTCATGTACTTCTTCCATCTGTAGTACCTGGTTGATCCTGCCAATCACCTTTCTTCCTCATTCTAAACTGTCTACACAAAGCTCAGATTTAGATCGGTCACTGCGTGGTCAATTTTCATCTTTTAGCTTGCCATTCAGAGGTACAGGACACTGTGCACAGACAAACAGCATACCTGTACTGGGAAGTTCACCACACCTCCCGACCAATCACAGCCTGTCTATGGCACCCACCCCCTCCCAATTACAGCCTGCCTCTTGAACATGACCCCTGCACCTTGCCTCAGGTTAAACAGACTACAGGCACACTGTCACCCGTTGGCACCACCCAACTTGACAAACTTAAATGTAAAAATATTTAAATCTGGTTATAGAATTTCCTGCTGAACAGATGCGATCACTCTTTGGATATTCGGACAGCTGTGGGAGCAACATAGATGGGGAAATCTATTTTATTTATTTTTTTATTTATTTCAGGTACTTATATAGCGCTGTCAATTTATGCAGCGCTTTACATATACATTGTACATTCACATCAGTCCCTACCCTCAAGGAGCTTACAATCTAAGATCCCCAACTCACATTCATACATATACAGGCAGGTAGTGTGGTGGTTAGGATTCAAACCAGCGACCCTTTTGCTGCCAGGCGAAAGTGCGATCCACTACACCACTGTGCTGCCCATTGATTTCCATTGTTCAGCCAATAGGGGTGATGAAGAGAAATTTTAACATGGATGATCAATCTTTAATAAAATTAACCACTTGCTGACTGCCGTCTGACGGCGACAAAGTGGCTGGATATCGCAAACATCATATGACGGCGGCTGCGAGATCCCGCACTGTGAGAGCGGAGGAGCGCTCACTGTGTTCCGGGGGGGGGGGACAGGGAGCGGGTAGGGCGGACTCGATCTCCACCGGCTACCCACGATGGCCCCCCCACACTGAAAGAACAGAGGTCCGTGTAAGTAAACACGGATCTCTGTTCTGACAGAGGCGGAAGGGCTGTGATCACAGGCTTCCTGTATATGGAAGCTGGGATCACTCCCCTCCCCCTGCCAGCCCAGCCAACATACAGTTAGAACACGCCCAGGGAACACAGTTAACCCTTAGAGCACCCCCTGCAGGTTAACCCCTTCACTGCCAATGGCATTTACACAGTAATCAGTGCATTTTTATAGCACTGATCGCTGTATAAATGCCACTGGTCCCAAAAAAAAGTGTCAAAACGGTACGAGACGTCCGCTGCATATCGCAGTGCCGCTAAAAATCGCAGATTGCCGCCATTACTAGTAAAAAATAAAAACCCCAGAAATGAATTCTCATCATCCATAAGCGCAGCAACTTTTGCACAAACCAATCGATAAACGCTGATTGCAATTTTTTTGGGGATTTGTATTTTAGCAAAAAGTAAGAAATTTGGGGATTTTTTGCAAAAATTGTCGCTCTTCTTTTGCTTATAGCGGTGATCAGAAATGACGCGAAGGGGATCAAATACCACTAAAAGAAATCTCTATTTGTGGGAAAAAATGGATGCAAATTGTTTGGGTACAATGTCGCACGACCGCGCAATTGTCAGTTAAAGAGACGCAGTGCCGAATCGCAAAAAGTGCTCTGGTCCTACAGTGGGAAATCCTTCCAGGGCTGAAGTGGTTAAAGAAAATCTAAAAGCAGGACAATTAAATGTTTGATAAAGAAGTCCTAGACAATCCTGGCATGTTAAAGCTGAATTCCACGTTTACTGTATCTTGAACTACTTCATATGGCCCACGCTCACCCAAAAGAACCATTTTCTACACTAATCTACTGGGCGCACTGTATACACTGTATTAGCCTCAGCTACATACAGTATATACACAACAGTCAGATGAGAACTGCTCAGCTGTTCGTTTACACCCAACTGCAATCCGATATGGTCAGAGGCGAATGATCCGGATCCCCCTTCTGTTTTTTTTTGCCGGATCAGATTGGACATAGAGATAGCCAGGTATAAACAGAGACAAGTCCATTTAAATCCAACAAGAGAGTCCAATCAGGTCTGGCTGTCAGTTCTTTAGCTGTTGTGGAGCCACAAGTCCCATCATGCCCCTGCCTGTGGGAGCCATGCTTGTAACTGCTCCTTGCAGTGCCTCATGGGACTTTTAGTTCCGCAACAGCAGGAGGGCCGCCAGTTTGACACCTGTGCGCTATTGGGTTGGATGTAAACTTCTGTCTGGTACACCTGGCTACCGCTGGGTCCAATCTCATCCGGCAAAAATAAAAAAGGGAAGGGGGATCAGTTTTAAGGGGACCTCTTATTTGAAAGGGGCCTAATACCTTAGCTTTGACAAGGTGTAAGTGTCATTTGACTTTGGAAATTTCATCCATTCGTTTCCGTCGAATACATTCAAATGAAGATGCTAAACTTTTATTGCTCGGTGGAAAACCAGGTCTTTAGACATGTACAAAATAGCAGTGAAAAATCCTATCTTTAAAACAGTGGCAGTATACACTCACCGGCCACTTTATTAGGTACACCTGCTCAATCGCTTGGTAACAAATTGCTAATCAGCCAATCACATAGCAGCAACTCAATGATTTAGGCATCTAGACATAGTGAAGATGACTTGCTGAATTTCAAACCGAGCATCAGAATGGAGAAGAAAGGGGATTTGAGTGACTCACCAAAACTGGACAATAGCAGATTTGAAAAACGTTGCCTGGTCTGAGGAGTCTCGATTTCAGTTGCGACATTCAGATGGTAGGGTCAGAATTTGGCGTAAACAACATGAAAGCATGGATCCATCCTGCCTTGTATCAACGGTTCAGGCTGGTGGTGGTGTAATGGTGTGGGGGGTATTTTCTTGGCACACTTTGGGCCCCTTAGTACCAATTGAGCATTGTTTAAAGAGGAAGTAAACCCTGATTGGGCTTACTTCCTCTATATTCCCCTCCAAAGTAGATGCATAATGGGCTTCTATGCATCGCATAGTAGCCCATTATGTGCCACTTATCTGCAAATGAAGCCTGCAGCGCTGTCCCCTGTGCAGGCAGCGTCCATCTTCTGCCCCTCTTCCTTCCGGAGTCCCAACTGCGGCTCTGTGACTGGCCGGAGTCGCGTGAAGTCACTCCCGCACATACGCGCGGAAGCCGCCAGTCAGGGCAAAATCTCAGTAAAGAAACGGCACGGAGGCGCATGTGCCAAAATGACGTCGGCACATCTAATACACTGCATATCTCCTGAACTGTACAGGTTTGGGAGTAGAGCTGCACAAATAATTGTATTAAAAATCGCAATCTCGATTCACCCCCGCTGCGATCTCCATCACGCATTAGTATGATTTTCAGTGCAGTTAATGGAGTCCAACTTGCGGGGCGACCCAGCGTGACACGACTGTAAAAATAGAAGTCAATGCAAGTCGCCTGAAGTCTCCCCAGGAAGTCTGGGCAGCCAAGTCTCACTGTTGAGAAGCAAAAAGATACAATGTTTCAAAAGATCAAAGGGTTGAACTCCTGTGTACAGAAGAGTCTAGTTTAACCATTTAAAGACTAAATCTTTTCTGACATTTGTTGCTTACAAATAAAAAACCTGTATTTTCTGCTAGAAAATTACTTCGAACACACACACACAAACACACACACACTTATTTAAGCAGAGACCCTAGAGAATAAGATGGCGGTTGTTGCAATATTTTATGTCACACGGTTTTTGCGCAGCAGTCTTTCAAACGCAATTTTTTGGGGAAAATTACACTTTAAAAAAAAAAACTAAACAGTGCTGTTAGCCCAATTTTTTTGTATATGTAAGATGTCACGCTGCGAGAATCGTGATCTTTATTCTAAGCAAAAAAATTGTGATTCTCATTTAAGCCAGAATCGTGCAGCTCTATTTGGGGATACGCAGGGCACCTACAAGTAAGCCTTATTATAGACTTACCTGTAGGTTAAAGTGGTTATCACAGGTTGACAACCACTTTAAATGCCATAGCCTACCTGAGTATTGTTGCTGACCATATCCATCCTTTATGACTACAGTGTACCCATCTTCTGATGGCTCCTTCCAGCAGGATAATGCACCATGTCACAAAGTTCAAATCATCTCACCAATGGTTTCTTGAACATGACAATGAGGTCACTGTACTCCAATGGTCTCCACGGTCACCAGATCTCAATCCAATCCATTAGTATAAAGGCTTTTTCACACATACAGACCGTTTAGGTCTGCCTGTCAGTTTTCCAGTTTCATTAACCTCTATGGAGCGACGGATGTCAGCAGTGAATTGTCCGCTGACATCTGATCCTCTAAATACAGACGGATGGAAACTAGGGATGCACCGAAATTTCGGCGGCCGAAACATTTCAGCACGTGGACGTAAGAAAAAAAATGCAGATAATGAAGCCGAAAAAGGGGCGGGGTCACGCAGGGTCGCCCCACCCCGCCGGGTGCCGCACTTGTGTCAACCTGGCAGAGTCCTCCCCTCCCTCCTCGTGATCTCATGTTGTGTCACGGAGCTGCATTAAATCACTGGGCAGCTCTGTAACAATGTCCCGCCTCCTAGGCAGCCTCTTGTGATGGACGGCACAATGATCCAATGCCAGGAATCATTGTACCATGTGTCAGAGGAGGCTGTCCAGGAAGGACATTGTTACAGAGCTGCCCAGCGATTTAATGCAGCTCCGTGACACAGAGTGAGATCGTACTAGCAGGCACAGACATCCAGGGCTGTTCATGGACACCACAGACACTGGGAGGGAGGGGAGCACCTGGTAAAACATCCCGTGCTGAAATTAGATGCCGGTCACCCGAAAATCCATCCGCTTGCTCCCCTCCTCCCCCTCCCTCCCCCGATGGCTGCTCTGTCCTCTGCTATCTGTATGTGCAGGTGACTCCGTCCACATCACCTCCAGCATGTCTTCAGTCTGCCCTTAGCAACGCCACACACATCCCCTCTGCCACCCCTCCCTGCTGGTCTGTGAAAAAAATGAAAGCAGCCAAGCCAAAAGCCACACTGATCTAATGCTCAGTATTCCAAGTGACTGAACACTTTCACTGACACCCCGCATATTTATATATATATTATTATTTTTTTTAATTTTTTTTTCTCTCTCTCTCTCTCCCCTCTCCATCTCCATCTCCCCTCTCCATCTCCCTCCATCTCCATTACCATGTCTGCAGTCTCTGACCGCCTCCTGTATCATGTCTGCTAGAGGTGCACCAAGTGGAACATTTGCCAATACTATTAGCAATGTGTTTAAGTAAGAGACTGCAGACATGATACAAGAGATGGTCAGAGACTGCAGACATGATACAAGAGATGGTCAGAGACTGCAGACATGATACAAGAGATGGTCAGAGACTGCAGACATGATACAAGAGATGGTCAGAGACTGCATTTTTTTTTTAGCTTTTCTTGCACTAAAAGTGCCAATAATGGCCAACAATAAATTCATATTAATTTAAAATGGATGATATTAATTAAAAGTGGAATATAATACAACTATATATAAAATATATAAATATTTTTTAAAAACTGTCATATTCGGTATCGGTTTTCGGCCTAGTGCATCCTTCATTTTCGGTATCGGTTTCGGCACCAAAATTTCCATTCGGTGCGCCACTAATGGAAACCCTATTTTCCATCTGTCTGGCGGATCGGATGAAAACGGACAGGCAGATCCGTTTTCATCCGATCCCCATAGAGGAGAGTGGGGGCTCTGAAAGGTCTTTCTCAGCACAGTGAGCACAGATGGACCTGTCATCCGCTGGCTCAGTAGGGATCAACAGATCGATCCCAGTTGAGCAGCGGAGTCCGCCAAAATGGACATGATAGTGTGAAAGGACCCCAAGTCTAAATGCACAAGCTATTATGGATAGACTTTTTGCAAGTGTCTGGAATTTGCTGCATTAGCTTTCTATTGTCATCCGCTGGACTTATCCACAGGAATTTCCTCTGTTAATATCAGACACAGTTGAGCTGCAGAGTTTGCAAAAAAAATTTCACCACCTTACAAAAATCATTAACCCACTCCATACCAACACTTCTTTACACTGAACAGTCACTACTTCTGGTAGCTGGTGATGTTCCAATAATAACTTTATGCTAAAAGCACCTAACTTTTCTTTGTAGTTAGCTAAATGATGGGACTGAATGTTCCCATTAAGCAGCAAAAATATAATGCACCATCTATAAGGTCCCATTCACACATGCATAAAGCCTGGTTGTGTCCCATCATTCATTCTATATTAAATATAAAATAATAATGTAAATCCTGCAAAAACACTGAAATATAAAAAAAAGATGGCAAGGGGCTGTGGTCATCTTTCCAATGGCCCTGGCCAAAATAAAAAGGGTCCACAGCTAGCGTGGTTGGTGCCCAGTGCTAGGTGGTTTAATGAATAAGTTCAATACCTTGTTAAGTCAGTCATACATTAACAAAGAACTGAAATGGTCACCAAACATGAGTCATTGGAATATAAGTGACTTTTTAAAGAACCATAGTGTAACGGCTTCCTCTAAATCCATGTGTCTCCCCCATGCATACCTATCCTCATTTGGCCATTTGTGTCAGCACATTTCCAGAAGATTTCCTTCCTAAGCAAACTCTGCTTTAAGCACAAACAGGATATATGGTTGGACGTTTTTTTTTAACCATTTTAATTTGAATTTTAATGAACTCCAGAGAACTGAAAAGGCCACTAACAGGATAAGAAGAATCTATTTTTCTAGTTGTACCAGACTAGACTACATTTCATTCTCCGTGTGTCAAACTGAAAATAAAGTGCACAGAGTGGAGAAAAAGCTGCAGTTATCTTATTATTAGCCCCCTCTTTCACTGCCAAAATAGCCCAGACCAGTATGAACTCCACTGGACCACTGAGGGTATGCTGTGGTACCTGGCGCCAAGCTGTCAATAGCAGATTCTTTAAGGCCAGGTTCACATATGTGCAAATTGGATGTGGGTTTATTTGCATCCAATTCACATGACATGCGAGTGTGACCGGTTCTTAATGGAGCCGGTTCACACAGGCCCAGAGGGGGCGGCCATGGAGTGGATTGCAAAAGGGTCCCGTGCGTGTTTGGGTCTGGGTCAGGTGCGAATTCAGGCAAAAATTTGGACCTGAACCGGTGAACAGACAAGCACCGAACCCCAGGCACGAACCCACGGGTGCACATATGTGAACCTGGTCTCAGTCCTGTAAGTTAGGTGGGGGGTCTTGATGCTTGATTGGATGGATATCTGAAAAATGTAGAGCCAAGTCAACACCTCAAAGACACCTTCTCCATTGCTCAGCTGCTCTAGTTCTGATGTTCATGTACCCACTGTAGGCACTTTTGGCTGTGGACACAGGTCAGCATGGGCATACTGACCGGCTTGCAGCTACACAGCCCCATATGCAACAAACTGCGATAGAAAGGGGAAAAAAGGGTAGCTGCTGACTTAACAATCGGACACTCACCTGTCCCTCGTTCCAGCGATGCGGTCACCCAAGGGCTCCCCTCAGCGGTGCTGGCATCACAAGTGTGGGCACCCGGCTTTGGCTTCAAAGCCGGGCGCACACTGCAAATTTGCGAGTTGCGCTGCGCCCTGTGAATGGCCGGCGTATCTTCTGGGATGTGACGTGTCCCAGAAGATAGCCGAGGGGTAGGGGTGAGCTTCCTTCCGGAGCCACGGCTCTAGAAGAGGAAGTGGACTTGGGACCCTGTGAAAACAGGGTTCCGGGTCCACCCCCAAAAAAATGACATGCCAATTGTGGCATGCCAGGGGGTCACTTTCCTTTAAAGCGGAAGTTCCACTTTTGGGTGGAAGTCCACTTTAACAAAGCGTGTCCAAAGCCATGTTTTGAAGCAAGCGTAAACCAGCCCTTAAAGAGTTATATGAAGCACAGAGGGTGGCAACGCTTAGCTGGGCAATCAGTTGCTATAAGGTTGCCACCAATTAGGTAGTAAGGATGGGCTCAGACGTGTTCGCAAGTACATGTGCCCGAGCCCGCTATGAAGTGAACCCGGCGCTGCGCTAGTCACAGTAGGGTTGCCACCTCATCCCTCTAATCCAGGACACATATGGATTGCACAGGTTCTGACACTAATTTATTGCGGATAGGGCACCACGTTTAATTACCACCTTAATCAGCCACAGAACCTGTGTAATTAAGGTGTCCTGGATTAAAGGGATGATGTGGCAACCCGAAATCACAGGCATGGAGACATATCCCGATCGCTGCCGCCGCACATCAGGGAAGTGTCTCCATGCCTGTGATTAGCGCAGCGACGGGTTCACTTCCTGGCGAACACGCCCGAGCACGTGAAGACAAATGGCAAGATCAACCAGATATTTACAACTGTATTACACATGAACAATTGCAAGCTTCTGCCTACTTTTATAAATACATTCCTGAAATGAATGACACTTTAAAGAATCCATTCATCCAGACTGAGGATTCTAATGACAGGTCATCTTATCAGGAATCACACACGGTCAGTCCAATGGATGGTTAGCATAAATAAAGTGATATCTGACCATTCCAGTGACCCCCAATGTCAGGCAAGGTGTGGGGGGCACTCCTGTCTGTCACCCCCATTCCCCACACTCACCCACAGCCCCATCATGCAGGGACATCGGCACATCCCCGCTATCCAGAATACTGAAGCCGTCGTCATTCTCGATGCCGGCGATCTCACTCTCCTGCTGGGCCAGGAAGGCGGCGGCGGGGTCCTCCTCGGCGGACACTCCGTTCCCGAACACATCGAACTCGGACATGGTGGCAGAGAGCAGGAGGTGAGGGCTGATCGATGTTCTAAACAGATATCACCCGCAGAGCCGCCCGATCACACTCCTGCCAAAAGCGATGAGCACCCAGAAGACACCGGAAATGATGCTGACCGGGAAGACAAGACAGACCCCAACGTCAAACGTGTGGCAGGAAGTGGCGTCACGCCAGCTGACTCTTTGTCATGTGATGGCTGGAGAGAGGGTGGGGTGCAGCATGGAATGGAGAGAGGGGGATGATATTTTCTGACATCTCTTTCTGAAAAGCTCTTTAGCTAACTCCTAATCTTATCCTGGTCCTCTGACTTCTCCTCAGATCAGAGGGAGAGGGACACTTTAACTACAGTCCCAGAAGGATTTCCCACATTAGTACCAAGGTACTTTTTTGCGATTCGGCACTGTGTCGCTTTAACTAACAATTGCGCAGTTGTGCAGCGTTGTACCCAAAGGAAATTGGCGTCCTTATTTTCCCACAAATAGAGCTTTCTTTTGGTGGTATTTGATCACCTCTGGGTCATTTCTGATCACCGCTATAAACAAAAGAAGAGCAACAATTTTGCAAAAAAAAATATTACTTTTTGCTAAAATACATATCCAAAAAAATATTTTTTTCATTACTTGCGGCGGAAATGTCAGACATAGCCACTGATTTCTGTATGAATGTCATTGGCAGTGAAGGGGTTGGGGCGTGGGCTGAAGGGCATGACAAATCTAACTGATCCCAGCGACAGGGATTAGTAGATCACTGTCATGCCACCTGACATAGCAGGGAACCGCCGTGTTTACATCATGCTTTTCTTCTCTAACAGACTCAATGTCCGCCGGCGGCCCTGCTCAGGGAGCGTGCGGCGGGCACGAGATGGCCCCCTAGCTGCACGTTTTGCTTTTTCCAGATGGCGATTCACACTATGCTGCCAACTTGCAGCAGTAAATTTAGGCGACATGGTCTTTAAGTGGTCAGTTATAAAGATCATGAAGAATGAATACACAAAAATGCTTGTTTAATGTGATAGTAAACCGCATAAAAATTTTTAAAAAAAGGGCAGTTTAGGTCGTAATGTGATAGTACATAGCTGCCAACTGTCCCTGATTATGAGGGGTTGTCCCTGATTTGGAACAAAATCCCTGTTTCCTCCTCATTTGTCCCTCATTTTGGTCTGATCTATATAGTTGTATATAAAATGCACTATTTCATCCAAATTCTAAATTGCTGCAACTGTAAATTTCAAAAGTCAATTTAAAGGAATAATAGTGCCTAAAAAAAAAAAAAACACTTGTGGGTTTCAAGTGGAAGTCCATGCTAAAACTAAAATCTGTCACATTCTAACACTAATCTAGTAACCATTAATCTAGCCCTGTAAAGAAAAAATGAGTATACATACCTTTTCTGAAGGCAATCCGACCCGATCTCCAGCAGCGGAAGCTCTGCAGAGGAGCAGAGGACACGGCCGACAACGGCTGGGAAATGAATGGGGAGTGACGTCACCCATAGACTTACTATGGGGCTTCTGTAGTTGGATGTGTCCTCTGCACCCGCCTACACAGCGGGTGACAGATGACAGCTCAGTGTGGGATCGAGTCGGATCTTCTGCAGAAGAGGTATGTATGCAGATTTTTTTGCAGATTTTTTTCTTTTAGACCACACCTGCACACACACTGCAATTTTACATGCGTGGCGGTAGCCCCGCGTGTTTTCACAGGGCGGTGCGTTTTCACTGCAGGTAGTTATGGGTGTGGGAATCGCTGCGATTCCCACACCAGCAGCCATGCGCAGAGGTGTGAACCAAGCCGAAAGGAGTAGTAGTGGTTAAAAAAAAAGCAGCCCCAGAAGGATTTCCCTCTATAGGATCAGAGCACTTTTTGAGATTCGGCACTGCGTTGCTTTAACTAACAATTGCGCGGTCGCGCGACGTTGTACCCAAACAAAATTTGCGTCCTTTTTTCCCCACAAATAGAGCTTTCTTTTGGTGGTATTTGATCACCTCTGCGTCATTTCTGATCACCGCTATAAACAAAAAAGAGCGACAATTTTGCAAAAAAAAAAACCAAAACAATATTTCTTACTTTTTGCTAAAATATAAGTCCAATAAAAAAAACACATTTATTCATCGGTTTTGGGCCGATTTATATTCTTCCTCATATTTTTGGTAAAAAAAAATTGCAATCAGCGTTTATTGATTGGTTTGCGCAAAAGTTGGCGCGTTTACGGATGATAATTCATTTCTGGGGTTTTTATTTTTTTTCATTTTTTACTAGTAATGGCGGCGATCTGTGATTTTTAGCAGTACTACAATATTGGGTCGGACATTTTTGACACTTTTTTGGGACCAATGACATTTATACAGCGATTAGTAATTTAAATATCCACTGATTACTGTATAAATGTCATTGGCAGTGAAGAGGTTAACTTGCAGGGGAGATCTAGGGGTTAACTGTGTTCCCTAGGTGTGTTCTAACTGTGAGGGGGCTGGGCTGTCAGGGGCACCAGAGATCTAACTGATCCCAGTGACAGGGGTCAGTAGATCTCTTATGACCCCACTGACAGAGCGGGAACCGCCGTGTTTACATCAGCGGTTCCCCATTCTTTCGCTCTGGCAGCTCATCGGGTCCGTCCGAGCCACGGGCACACTCCGCTGGAGTGCGGCAGGCACGAGCGCATGCCACCGGCAGCGTGCTCGCGCCCCCTAGCTGCCACTCTGCAAATCGCTGTCTATTTATGGCGATTCGCGATACACATCCACACTGCCGCAGTAAATATACTGTGCGCGGTGTGGAAGTGGTTAAAAAATATTTTTTTTTTTTATAATTCTCCTTTTATTGGTCATGGCAGGGTGTGTGTCCTATGCCTACATACTTTTGCTAATATGTGTCCCTCGTTCCCATCTCAAAAAGTTGGGAGGTATGCTAGTATGCATTGCATAATAGCACATTATCACAGACTTACCCAAAAAGGAAGCCCACTAGCGGCGTGCTGTCACCGTTAAAGGTGCTTCCCTCTTCACCCAGTCTTCCTTCCGGGTTCAGGCTTTGGTGATATGAATGGCCGAGCTGGCAATGGCATCATGCGCATGGGAGACACTGTTTACGGCATGGGTATGTCATTCCTTCAGAGCGCATGTGCCGCTGACGTCACTGGTTGCATCTAAAGTACATATCTCCTGAACTGTGCACATTTAGAAAAAACTATTTTTTTGGAAAAAATACATTTTAATGAATTCTAGTGGACACATACACAATAAAACACCCACTTTTTTGATGATGAGTAAATAGATACCAAACATGTCACGTTTTACAATTGTGCATATTGTGCATACCTACAACAAACTACAATACTTAGGTGATGCTTTCAAAGCCTTTTCAGGTTACTAGTTTAGAGTTACACAGGAGGTCTGTTACTAGAATTATGACTCTCGCTCTGATGTTTGCAGCAATACCTCACACGTATGGTGTGATCACTGAGCGCATATGAGTGTGGGACCTCTGTGCACATTTGCACAGGGAGATCCTTTAAATGTATTATTTTTATTATTTTTTTTTTTAAATCAACTTTATTGCTATCACAAGGAATTTGATATCATGGGCTGTGACAGGTCCTCTTTTTGGGGAGATCTAGGGTCTAATAGACCCCAAATCTCTTCTCTGGCCTCCAAAGCATCTGATCAAACCAATCTTGGTTTACAACAAACCAAAACTGGAAGTGACTAAATCCTTGTTGCTTCCAGTTTCTGAAGTCACAGAGGGGGAGGAACAACATCAGTCCCTCTCTGTCTGCACCAGATGCTGTCGCCCGGATCAGTCCGGTAAGTGGTTGGTGGGAAAGGGGGGGCAGAAAAGGGGGGAGCCTCTTCCCCCGCCTGTATAAGAGATCAAGCAGCTGTATTGCCACTTGGATCACTTATACAAAAACAAGAATCGCCAGCTGAAAATTTTGATACTTGGATGATGCCTGTAGCTATAGCTATGCAAAATGAAAATAAAAAATGTACCTTCAGTGATACTTTAAAGCTGAATACCAGGTATGGATTTTATAGCATAGATACATTCATCCAGCTTGGCCCTATGTAAGTATACATATTCAATGCCTGTGGGATCTCTGTGGAAACGGAGAATCAGTGTAGTATTCGCAACTGCTACAGTGATTACCACTGTCTTCTGGGTCATATTTACATAGTTAGCCAAGTTGAAAAAAGACACAAGTCCATATAGTTCAACCAATAAAAAAAATATATATAACCATACAATCCCATATACACAATCCTTCACCCACAGTTGATCCAGAGGAAGGCAAAAACCCCAGCAAAGCATCATCCAATTTGCTATAGCGGGGGGAAAAAATTCCTTCCTGATCCCCCGAAAGGCAATCAGATTTTCCTTGTATTAACTTTACCTAAAAATGTTAGTACCCAGTTATATTATTTACATTAAGGAAATAATCCAGACCTCTTTTAAAGCATTCTGCTGTGCTGGCCAAAACCACCTCTGGAGGGAGTCTATTCCACATTTTCACAGCTCTTACTGTGAAGAAACCTTTCCGTATTTGGAGATGAAATCTTTTTTCCTCTAGACATAAAGAGTACCCCCTTGTCCTTTGTGATGACCTTAAAGTGAACAACTCAACACCGAGTTTCACTATATGGACCACTTATGTATTTGTACATGTTGATCATATCAGCTGATGGATGAGCCTGGAGGGGCTGCTGTTTTCCATCGGGGTGACTTGTCGTTAATAGCTCCAGAGGTCAAGGGTGCTGATCCTGCCATAGCTCCAGAGGTTGGACAGTGACAGACATCCTGCAGGAGAGGAATCCAAGTGTATCTTCATGCGTTCCTGAGGGCATGAAGCGCTCCGTTCACAAGGTAGCCAGACGGGCCACCTTGAAGAACCATCTTGCCAGGAAATCTTCCTTTGGACCTTGGTCTCAGGATTGGTGAGCGGGCACTTGCCCACCTTTAAGACGCACTTTCTCATCTTGAAAGACCCTGCAGGCAGACAACGTTTGACTGCCAGTATACCTCAAATTACACCTTGCTAATCCTGCCAAACCTGGGCCTGTGATCTCAGGATTTTAGGGAAACTGTCATCAAGCCAGTCCTGTTCCCCTTTATGCCTGAGTACATAGGGCACTTTAGAGCCATTTAAGTTGTTTAACTGTACTATTTTGAAGTCTGCATGTAGTCTTGATTTATACCGTTATCCATCAGAGTATTGCCATTCTTGACTACTAAGTTAGCCAATTATCGTTTGATTGTGGAAAGTCTCCCAGTAACCAAACTTCCTGGTTCACTACAGCATACTTGCCAAGAGTCCTGATTTACTTGGGACATTCACGGTTTTCAGACCTAAATCCTAGTCTTACCGCGTCCAGGGGAAAATTCATGGGAAATTGGCTTTGTCCCGGTGTTCCGTGATGAATCGCCAGAGCCGCTGCTAGAGATCCAGAGTCACCGCAATATTTGCAAAGAGTAGCTCTCGTTGAGGACAAGGGGAAGAAACAAGAGGCGGAGCCCAGGTTGTGAGCCAGGTAGGGGGTTGGCGGCAGTTCCATTTCTATTGGCAGCCACTTTCATTGCCACCTTGGCTCCGCTTCTTGTTTTTTCCCCTCGGCCTCCACGAAAGCTGCTCTTTGCAAAAATGGCAGCAGAGACAAAATCACCAGTGCCGACCCCGGACCTCTAGCGGCAGCTCTGGTGATACAGCAGAATGGAGGTCTCAGAATCTGGTGGCCAGCTGCATCTTGGTGACAAGTGACAAGCTGCATCTCTTGGTGACAGGTGACAAGTTGCATCTCTTGGTTACAAGTGACAAGCTGCATCTTGGTGACAAGTGACATGGCAGGTGACACACTGAATCTGGTGAGAAGTGATGTGGTAGGTGACATGCTGTCTCTGGTGACAGGTGACACGCTGCATCTGGTGACAAGTGACACGCTGCATCTGGTGACAGGTGACACGCTGCATCTGGTGACAAGTGACACGCATCTGGTGACAAGTGACAAGCTGCATCTTGGTGACAAGTGACGTGGCAGGTGACACGCTGTCTCTTGTGACAAGTGACACGCTGCATCTGGTGACAAGTGACATGCATCTGGTGACAAGCTGCATCTTGGTGACAAGTGATGTGGCAGGTGACACGCTGCATCTGGTGAGAAGTGACGTGGCAGGTGACACACTGTCTCTGGTGACAAGTGACACGCTGCATCTGGTGGCAGGTGACAGTAGCAAGTGACATGCTCAGGGCTCCCACTGATTCTGCATTATGGTTAGTTGAACTATTTCATTTTATATTACAATGTAATAATAGAAAGCAATTTGACTTAAGGGCTCACAGGTTAGGAGACTACTACCTTAGCTTATGCCTGGCTCCAATCTAAAGGCAATGACAAAAAAGATCATTTCAAACACCTTTGGGAAATTTCCTTTGTAATGACTTTCTCAGATGAACAATGGAAGAATTCATGCATTTTAGCACACAAATGTTCCTTTAACCACTTGACCTCCGGAAGGTTTACCCCCCTTCATGACCAGGCCATTTTTTTATGATACGGCACTGTGTTACTTTAACTGATAATTGCGCAGTTGTGCGACGCTGTAGCAAAATAACATTTATGTAATTTTTTTCCCACAAATAGAGCTTCCTTTTGGTGGCATTTGATCACGTCTGCGGTTTTGTATTTTTTGTGCTATTTACAAAAAAGCCAACAATTTTGAAAAAAAAATGTTTTACTTTCTACTATAAGACCTATCCAATTAAAAAAAATGGAAAAAAATCGAATTTCTTTATCAATTTAAACCAATATGTATTCTGCTACATATTTTGGTAAAAAAAAATATCCCAGTAAGCGTATATTAATTGGTTTGCGCAAAAGTTATAGCGTCTACAAACTATCAAGCAGTCCCATATGGTGAAGTTCAAAGGTGCTCGTGTTCAATAACTTAGCATAAAGGTGCTCAGACTTTGTGTGCCCCACATGGATGTACACTCACCCCTCCTATATTGACCCACTATCTCTAGTATGGTCAAACTGCGCTTGTGGGGGAGTGTCCCCTGTAGATTTCGGCAGTGTCTGGCTCAATAGGTGTTAATCCATAGTAGGGGTAATCATAGGCATAAGGAGAGAAAACTTCTTGGTGCAGTAACGTTTAAAAATGTTTATTAAAATCAATTAAAACACTGGATAAACTCACATTTAGCGGTGCCTAATAGTCCTGGCACCTGGCATAATAG
The DNA here is from genome assembly GCA_018402905.1 of Glandirana rugosa. Lineage (NCBI taxonomy): Eukaryota > Metazoa > Chordata > Amphibia > Anura > Ranidae > Glandirana > Glandirana rugosa. The sequence continues at coordinate 204,446 of BLSH010373367.1, read as the reverse complement.
CAGGCAATTCGCTAGGAGAATTAAACCTTGTTATTGCCGCCCACAGCCTGGCTCACGTTCGGTTTCCTACAGCAGATACAGGCAATCAAGCCTCAACGCGTTTCAGCCAATCACAAACGGGCCATCATCAGGGACTATTATAAAGTATTGAGGACATGCAGCTGTGCAACAACCTAGTACAGTGTTTCTGTTTTTAAATTTGTCATACTGCTTCCGATGGAGACTCTTTACCGAGATCAGTAATGCAGTGTGTTAGACTGACACACTGCACCACCGATCGCCTCATTGCATTTTTACAGGTTACCTGTTTAGAGTTACAGAGGAGGTCTTTTGCTAGAATTATTGTTCTCACTCTAATAATTGCAGCGATACCTCACATGTGTGGTTTGAACACCGTTTACATTTGTAGGTGTGACTTACGTATGCATTCGCTTCTGCACGCGAGCTCGGAGGGATCATTTTTTTTTTCTTATTTATTTTACTTCTTAGATTTTATTTTTACACTGTCCCTTTAATTATTTTTTTAATCACTTTTATTCCTATTACAAGGAATGTAAACATCCCTGGTAATAGAAATACACATGACAGGGCCTGTTTATTGTGAGATCTGGGGTCAAAAAAGACCTCAGATCTCACATTTATACTTAAAAGCAAAAAAAAAAGTAATTTTGCCTTTAAAAGGTGAAAAAAATCATCCCTTTAAGGCTGGGGGTGGAAGTGATGTCGGACGTCGCTCTGTCCCTCCAAGGCCATAGAGCTGAGTGGGGGCTATCTTTCCCTCACTCGGCTTCCTGTCCAGCCACAGAGAGGATCGAATCGGCTTCGGGCTAACCGAAAGATCCAGTAAGCCCGGAGACAACCGGGAAGCGGCGAGGGGCACCTCTCCCTGCCGCCTCTAAAAGTGATCCCATGGTGATTCTGCCGCTGGGACCACTTTTAGCAGACACAGAATCGCCCACAGTACAAAAAAAATACAGAGGTTATTGCAGTTAGCTGTTGTCATAACAACAGTGTATATACTGTGGGCGGTCTTGAAGTGGTTAAGGCTGTCAGAAGATCGGTCTCTACAAATGCGGCAGGGTCTAAAAATGGAGAGCAACTGAACATGTGCAGAGTAGGGTAAGATCGTGTATTACTGGATTTTAAACAGTATAGGCATTTTTAATGTTTTACATAGCTATACCTGCAAAAGGGACCAGCCGGAAGTCATCTAGCAGGACTTAAAGTGTTACTAAACAGTAAAATCAGTCTGTATATGCAGTAAAGCATACTTGTTATACTCCCTGTGGAATCTAGGGGGTTAATCCTCTGCAATGTGTAAAAAGTCTGTTTGATCCTGTCTTCTCTGATCCTCTCCTTCTTCCACATTGCCCAATCCTACTCCTGATAGTATACTGTGGGGGCATTCTGCACATGCTCAGTTCGGTGTGTATTGCTAGAGAGGGTGCATGTGACCAACAAAGGGCCAATCAGCACTGTCCAGGCAGAGGGTCAGGGGTCCTAAAGCCTCATAGGACAGTCAGAGATGAATGAAAACTCCTCCTTCAAGTTTTAACCAGTGCTCGGCCGGACACTGATAGAAGTCGCAAGACTGCTATATACTGCTGATGAGAAAAGGTATTTAGCAGTTTATATTTACTAAAATAATTGCATTTCCGTGTTCTGTGTACTGTGGGAGACCAGATATAGTGAATGCAGGGTCCTGGGTTTAGTAACACTTTAATTTTCTGACTAAAGTTCTATTCCTGATGTTTACATTCTGTTTTTTCATTTTGATGGGATACTCCCTTCTAGCTTAAATCCCCACTCCTAGGAAAAATCCTTTCCCTAAATCCCCACTTCTAGTGTAAATTCTCCCCCCAAATCCCCCCTACTAGTACAAATAATCTCCCCCAAATCCCCCCTCCTAGTACAAATCCTCTCCCCCAAATTCCCCCTCCTAGTACAAATCCTCTCCCCCAAATCTCCCTCCTAGTATAAATCCTTTCCCACAATTCCCCACTCCTAGCATAAATCCTCTCCCCCAAACCCCCACTCCTAGCAAAAATCCTTTCCCTAAATCCACACTTCTTATAGTGTACGTTCTCCCCCCATATCCCCCCTACTAGTACAAATCCTCTCCCCCAAATTCCCCCTCATAGTACAAATACTTTCCCACAATTCCCCACTACTAGCATA
>BLSH010373367.1:190982-202258 GCA_018402905.1 Glandirana rugosa | reverse complement strand
ATCTTTCATATGTCGGTTGTCCTTTGGCTAGTGTAAACCCTCCCCCCAAATCCCCACTTACTATAGCATTGCTTCCCCCAAACTTCCATTTCTAGTGTAAGTTATCCACCCAAATCTCCCCTCCTTGTACAAATCCTCTCCCCTGAATACCCCCTCCTAGTACAAATCCTATCCCACAAATCCACACTCCTAGCACAAATCCTCTCCCCCAATACCCCCTCCTAGCTTATATCATCTCCCAGATCCCCACTCCTAGCTTAAATCGGACGGTATACAGCTTGATTATTATTATACAAGATTTATATAGCGCCGACAGCGCCTTACAATATGAGGGCAGACAGTACAGTTACCATACAATTCAATACAGGAGGAATCAGAGGCCCTGCTCGTTAGAGCTTACCTGTCCCCTACCTCCTCCAAGGACTTCTCATCTCCCGGTAATGTGAGTGAGGGGGGGCGGCATGGTCTGCCGGAGCTAGTGTCCTGTGAGCGGATCATGACCGGCAGCTCTTTGTGGTTGAGCTGGCTGCAGTGTGGTTTCCTGTTGGCTGTATACTTTCTAACGGTCCCAACCCTGCTCTTTCCTTCCCTCTCCCTGGCCAGGAGTAGTGTGGATCATATTGTTTTGTTAATTCTAATTCTTTGTGCTTGTCTTTATACATACCAGGCTCCACCAGTGATTTTTCAGCCGCATCCACTCTATTTATTTATTTATTGTACAATACATGGTGTAGTATGGGGGGGATAGGAGAGCCCTCCTCTCTCTCTCACCTTTTTGCCTCTCTCAGCTCCCCTTTCTCAGCTCCCCTCTCTCAGCTCCCCTTTCTCAGCTCCCCTCTCTCTCTCCCCCCCCCCCACCTCTGAAGAGGTTGAGCTGTAATGGGAAGGGGTGGAGTTTACATATGAAGGAGTGGATCTTAAACAGTAAGTGGTGGGACAAATTTAGATGGGGAGGGGGGTGCCCGATTTCAGTCTTGCCTAGGGCAGCACAAAACCAAAATACACCATTGAGCACATACCTACAGTGAATAATGGGAAAATCCGGCCCTGGGTATTAATAATGGATTATTCTTTATTTTATAATGTCTATTCCTTCAAAAAAATTTTTTAACTACCTCCCTCCCACCATATAGAAAAATGACGATGAGCGGGATCTCCTCTTGTTCTGTGGCAACGTCATATGACGTCGCCCCAGTGTCAACACTCTTGCGTGTCCTCGGGGGTGCACAGTGCGGTGATCACGGTTGTGCCGTGTCCCTAGGGTGCGCCACAACCCCGATCTCGGTAAAAAGTCAATATCGCGGCTCCCTACCCATGTGATCGGCTGTATCCAATCACAGGTGAGGAGAGCCGATCAGCATCATCTCCTCGCAGGGGACACTGTGCAGATAATCAGGGCACCGATCATCACTGCAGCCCCAGCAGTGCCCATCAGTGACACCAATCAGTGCTGCCTTTCAGTGCCCATGAGTGCTGCCTGTGGCAAACACACTAACTAACTATCGTGACAAAGGACTGGCCATTCTCACACCGCACTGTCACAATGCTACTCTCAGCTGCATCCAGCACAAAGATTTTCCAGCTTGCGGGACCCAATCTAGGCGCAAGCAGCCTGGGAGCGATTGTCACTGGGCTAATTAAGCAATTAACCCTTTAACTGCCACCATTGACTTTTCCTGAAGAGTCAGAACTTCCACAAATTTAGCATTACAAGTATAATTTTAAAATAAACGTCTGTGCAAACACTGTCACCACGGAGATTTATACTACAGTACAGTAGCACTCTCCAAGAGACAGGGATTCCTGCCTGCATTAAAAACTTAGGGACAAGGTTAACACTTTTCAAAATAAGGTTTTAATAATGAAAAGGTCAAATTGGTGCAAATAAAATATTTGAGAGAAGAATACTTGCACAATGTCTTTGCATTGATCAGAGTTTAGTCAATGTGTCAGGTTTTATCGGTTCTCAAACTTGGCAGATGTTTCAGGTTTGATGGTACACTAGAACTCACTACTGTCTTGTCATCTCCTTTTTTTTTTCTGGGATCAAAGGGGTGTTGACAGATGCCCTTTTCCCAATTAAGTGTAGAGTAATGGGCTGTCCTGGGTTTACGTCAGTATTAGGGCCCTGCCTTACACACAGTTTTATACCACTATTCATATCTCCCAATATGTACTGGTTGCATTCTTGAAACTGATAGATTATTGTTCAGCATTGAATTTTATGTCCAGGGATACTAAACACAGGGTAGCTCAGATAAACTTGTCACCCAGGCAGTGGTGGTCCATAGAGGGCACACGGGCGTTGCCCCCCCCCCCCCCATTCCATACGTTTGGCCCTCTGATCTATATATCAAGGTGCCAAACTATGGATTCCAATGGGGGGGTTGTGAATTTTTGAAGCGCCTGATTAAAGCCAGAGGCTCTAATAGGCTTCAAAAAAAGGGTGGGCTCGGGGCACAGAGCACTGCGTCCTGATCCCACCCAGTTGTGCAACAATAGGGAATTAATGTTCACTATTTTTACACTAAAGTTCTTCCCCACCAATCAGGAGGCAGGTCGTGAGACCCGTTTCCCAATTGGCCAAAGGGTTAGGCAATCCTATTTGATGCCTTGAGTTTTGGAGGAATAGAGAGAAGACACCCGGCAAAGCTGGGGGAGGAGTGGACACCGGAGCCACTGCCCATAACGGCAGGAGAGGATACCACAGCCCTAGATCGGGTAGGGGCCACAACATTTTATTAACCCGAAGGGGGGGGGGGCTTAGTGATGTTAGCATCATGCCGTGGTCTGCCGGTGGGGGGGTGTTTTGGTGCTGGCAGTGGCGCGCCGCCGGCCGCCCAGAGAGGGGTTGGGGTTAATGGTGTCAGTATCACGCTGTGGTCCACCACCAGCCGCCACTGCACCCAGGAGATATCTGACAGCTATCTTCCCTTCTGTATGTTGGCATAGTTATGTATCATCTTGATTTTCTCCCCATTCAAATAAATACTTATTATTAATGTGGCATGTTCCTTCTGATTTTATGAATCGTGTGTGGATTTGTTAAGTTTTGAATTGGGCAGAGGTCTCTGAAGGGTCACTTCTCGCTCTGAGCCTAGTTTAACATTGGTACAATTTGTCAAATTGCATACCAAATCAGCGGCAATACCACCATTTTGAACCGGTGCGACGCCGACATTACGGTGCCGCACTGACTCCCAAAAGTAGTTCCTGCACTACTTTTGGTGACTTCGAATGCCATTTCAATAGATATTTGTGCAGAAGCCCGCACAAATGTCTGTGAAATCACCCCCGAAGTCGCACTGCATTGCTGGGTTGAAATCGTGAGAGTTCAGCTGAACATGATTTCTAACCCGCAGTAATGTGAACCTAGGCTGAATGCCTTTTACGATACCCATTGGCTCTGGGTATCCTTTTATGGCATGCTATGTGTTCTTAATGGATTTGGTCATAGTTTTATGATAGGCCTGGACAGCGGGGAAAACAGACATCTTGCCAAAACTCAGTTAGCTGTTTACAGCTCTGCAAAGGTCTAAGTGTTGGCTTCTGCTGTCCCTAGGTTGAGATAATGGCTCTTTTGAAGTGTGTTAAAGTTAAACCTATGAATTCTGTGAATTAAAGGAGGAGGGACGGGAGAAAGGAAAAGGTCACTGCTTATGTCCTTCACATGACAACATGACTGAGACCTGACAAAATGGTTGCTACACACACAGCTAGTTGTGGGCCCAGTACACCGACCGTTACACTGCCCATCAGTGTCGCCTATCCGTGCTTCCTATCATTGCCCATGAGTGTCGCCTATCAGTGGCCCATATCAGTGCGGCATATTAATGCCTCCTCATCAGTGTCACCTAATTAGTGCCCATAAGTATTGCCTATCAGTGCGGCATATTAGTACCTCCTCATCAGTGTCACCTAATCAGTGCCGCATTTTAGTGTCGCCTATCAGTGAGGCATATTGGTACCTCCTCATCAGTATCACCTAATCAGTGCCCATAAGTGTCGCCTATCAGTGCTGCATATCAGTGCGGCATATTAGTGCCTCCTCATCAGTGTCACCTAATCAGTCCCCATAAGTGTCGCATATCGGTGCCCATCAGTGCGCCATATTAGTGCCTCCTCATCAGTGTCACCTAATCAGTGCCCATAAGTGCCGCCTCATCAACGCACATTAAGTGAAGGAAAAAAATACTTATTTACAAAATGTTCTGACAGAAACTAAAAAAAAAAAAAGTTATTTTTTTTTTCAAAATTTTCAGTCTGTCTTACCACCAAAAGAAAGCTCTATTTATGTGGGGAAAAAATATATATATAAAACTTTAATTTGGGTACAGTGTTGCATGACTGAGTAATTGGCATTCAAAGTGTGATAGCACTGAATGCTGAAAATTAGCCTGGGCAGGAAGAGGGTGAAAGTACCCAGCATTAAGGTGGTTAACGAGAAAACAAAAACAAACCCCAACCCAGGTGTCAGCTATGCTAGTGTAGGGAAGTGTTCTTTTGTACACTGTCTGTTTGTTTACAGTAATGCCTGGTGCCTACCATAGAGTTCTTATTACAAACAGATTCCCCCTGTTGAGAGGTTGTTTCCTGCCCCTGCTAAAAGGTCAGGAAACCCCTCAAGGCTATATATATATATATATATATATATATATATATATATATATATATATATATATAGCTGTCTTACAGGAAGTGGAAGTAGAGTGTGACCAGCCATATGTTATGCCAGTATAAGCTGCTGCACGCTGATTTTGTGTTATATCCATCCTTCCAGACTGAAAAGGGACAATAATATAGGCAAGTGTTACTGCACTGTTAGTTATATTTCTGCCACTCCTGTGTGGGAATGAATCAGAGATACACTATATGTTAGAGGCTTCCCTGATTCACTATTTGCATACTGTAATATACTTGGGCTATTCTCAAGAGTATGAGAGCAAAGCTCATTTGGGTGGCACAGTGGTGTAGTGGATAGCACTTTCACCTGGCAACAAAAGGGTCGCTGGTTCGATTCCCAAGCACGACACTACCTGCCTGGAGTTTGCTTGTTCTCCCTGTGCCTGCTTGGGTTTTCTCCAGGTACTCCGGTTTCCTCCCACACTCAAAAGACATGCTGGTAGGTAAATTGGCTCTAGTATATGTATGAATGTGAGTTTAGGGACCTTAGATTGTAAGCTGCTTGAGGGTAGAGATTAATGTGAATGTACAATATATATTGTAAAGCGCAGTGCTATAGAAGTACCTGAAATAAATAAAAATAAAATAAATTTGATTATAACTCATTTGACTAGTTTGTGTTGAAGTGTATATCTGGCACTTCGTTATTTAAAGTAACAGTGTCCCTTTTTAGTTAGGAGGTTCCTTGCTAGTATTAGCCTAGGGAACGGTAAACCACTCAGGGTAGCAACAGGTTAGGCTTCCGACGGTCGCTTAGATAGGTAGCAGTCCAGTAGCATTGATAGCCTATAGTCAGGTTAGGGACCAAGAGATAGGCCTGATTTGCCTTGCAGGTGATGCGTTCCAGACTTCTTCGCCGTCGGTGTGTTCATCCATACAAGCATCCCCAGGAAGCTACCACTCCATAGATGTGTTCGTCCTCTCAAGCCAGATTGTGTTACGCCTTGCAAGCCAGCTCATCAGCAGCCCCTGCGACTGAACTGTGCCACAGTGCCTAATTGGAGGTATTGGTGTTAAAGACCTTTAGTTATATATCTGGATATATAGATGCATATACACACTGTTCTTCTAAGACATATGTACATTCTTCCTGTTATTGCCTTGGTTGTATGTAATGTCATCACTTTATCATATATAAAGTTACACTAATCACCTGTAGGTATGTCTGCATATCTTTACTCGTACACATGGTTCGGCGGTCGTACGACCGAACGGACCAAATTGTATGTTGGATCATGTAACTTGCATACTGACATGCACTACACGATCATACGACCAAGCTGAACGTAGTGACGTGTTATGAACGTATAAAGAGAAAGTTCAGGTGCATGTAATTAACGTCCGGCCGTTCCTGACTTCTGAGCATGCGTGTTTTGCACAATACAACTCGTTGGACCAACTGCTCTGTACACACGATACAACGGTCGTATGACCGCTTGTTGGTACTACCAAAGTTTTCTAGTTTGCTCATACAACTCCTGTTGTATGACCGTCGTACGTCAGCTTTTCTAATTGCATGTACTAACGGTCGGATTAGCATATAGAGGTCGTTCGTACGACCTGTTGTATACAATCGTTGAACTGTGTGTACGAGGCTTTAGAAATCTATGCTGGGTCTATTAGTACCACAGCTGTCAATTATTTTAGGTGAGTTACTAGTTATTGTCCTAGAAAGGGATCATCTCTACATACGCTGGAACCCTGTTCTAGGTGGAAGCACTGCCAATTATATATTCATAGTCCACTATTCCTTTAGCGAAGGCTCTGGCTCTTTTGGTTACCTGCAGGTTGGCACCATAGTCTGTGTGGAGAGGATAACTTCATATGACCCCCATCCCATAACAGGGCTACACTAGGCACACCACTGCTGCTGTATACTTACTATTGCCTAGACCTGAACTAACACTAATACAGCAGGCATTTTATGCCGCATGGCCCGGGTTGCCACATCATCCCTTTAATCCAGGACACATATGGATCACACAGGTTCTGAGGCTAATTTAATGCAGATAAGGCACCAAGTGAGTTTAATTACCACCTTAATCAGCCACAGAACCTGTGTAATTAATGTGTGTCCTGGATTAAGAGCCGGTTCACACTGAGGCGACTTGAGTCGCCTGACAAGTCGTCCCCATGCAGTGCAATGGAACTTTTCTAATAGGAGGGACTCAGGTCGCTCCGACTTAGAAAAAGGTTCCTGCACTATTTTCGGGGCGACCTCAGTGCGACTGATATTGACTTCTATGGATAGAAGAAGTCTTGCAAGCCGCGCTGAGGTCGCCTTGAGCGGGGCGACTTGTTTCGCCCTGCAAGTCGTGCCGCTCAAGTGTGAACCAGCTCTAAAGGGATGATGTGGCAGCCCTATGCATGGGACAACTTTATCACCTAATATTTCCATAAGCACTGCTCTTCCACCATTTCTACACACTGCGCCAAGTTCATATCTGTAGCCCCCTTTCAAACCTAGGATTATGTACATATGTACTGTTATAGCCAGTGTTTTGTAGCTATTTCCAACCTGTAGACATTTCAAGCCACACATACTGAGTATATAGGGAAACGCCACCTCATGGCTGCAGGCTCAGCAGCGCCCCCTCCTCTCATACATTGACCAATGCAGTGTCGTATTCCTGGGCGTGGCCATAACAGCACGGGTCAGGTGACAGAGACTGCTTGCCAGGCCTCCTGTGATTGGCTGAGGCGCGGCATCTCTGAGGATACGTCACTGACAGACTGCATATAGGTTGCGGAGATCCTGTAGCAAATCCTGCCCGTCCATCGTCTCCCCGGCCGATCACACAGCCTGTAGCTGTCATGTCTCTAGAATTCGAGCTGTGTCCTGGCCGCAAGGTGGGGGGAGATCATCCATGCTTTATCATAGCCGAGATCGGGCAGAATCACCAGGGAGACCTGGAGATCGCCAAGAAGATGATTCGCATGGCGAAGGTAATGATCGGTGTGTATGGGGGGCAATGTCGGGAATGTCATGTGACCATCGTATGACAGCACACTGGGCATTGATGGGAGACAGGGAAGTGATGATGATCGGCACTTTCTTTATTCCTCCAGTGTGGGTTTTGTATGGAGGATGGGAGTGGGCTGATAGAGATTGCTGCAAAGTGTGAGCCTGCCTACTCTAATGCCATCATCATCACCCACCTCTCTGCACTGTGCCAGCTTCCAGCACCTCCATCTCCTGTGTGTGTGCGTCTTCATCCATTCTATTCTACAATTGTCACTTCATCACATACCTTCCATAGTTGCACACTATTGGCAGGAGATAGAAGCAGGGATTGAATGAGTATAAAACCCAAAACGTAATGCATTGTAGCTTACCAGTCATTATATGTGGCGGCTACGTTAGTTTTCTTTTTATGGGCCTTGATTCCTTTATTTAAAGAGGTTGTCTACCCCTAAAGCATTTTTTACCTACAGGTAAGCCTATATTAAGGCTTACCTGTAGGTAAAATGAATATCTCCTAAACCTATACGGTTTAGGAGATATTCCCCCTGCAATGCAGTTGCTGATGTCACGGCGCATGCGCAGTGATGACCTGGGGAAGGCCTGCCGGAAAGTCCGCCGGAAAGACGCTTCAGCGCGCATGCGCGGGAGTGACGTCTCGCGGCTTCTGGCCACTCACAGCGCCCGAGCCACAAACCTGGAAGAAGCCACACAGGGAAGATGTCTGTTCCCTCTGCGGGGACCGGGCAGCCCTGCGGGAGCTTCGTTCTAAGGTGAGTATTTGATAATGAGCTAGTATGCAGTGCATACTAGCTCATTATGCCTTTGCTTTACAGGTTTATTTTTTTATTTTTCGGTTGGGTAGACAACCACTTTAAAGAGGAAATAAACCATGCAGTTCCTTCAGAGCGCATGCGCTGATTATGTCCTCTGTATACAGTAAATATCTCCTAAATGGTGCAAGTTTAGGAGATATTTACAGTACCTATAGGTACAAACAATCCAGGGAAGTTTACTTCCTCATTAATCTGGTGATCCTGCCAGTAACACTTCCTGTCATAAGCAGGACATGGAGTGTGTGCGTGTGTGTGTGGTTTGGATAAAGCCGGCAAGCTAATCGAAAAAAAATAACAGGCTCCCCAATGCACACCAGTGAGGTGAATGGAGGAATCCTCCCTGCTGAGACATTTTATTCTGACAGCAGGGACTCCTCTGTTGTCAGAATACATTGATCGGCGCTGCAGCCTGAGCGTGTCTCATTCCCTTATGACAGAAGTTGATCATTAGGTCAACTTCAGCTGAGCGGGAACAGCCATAGATGGATCAAAATCGTGGGGTGGCTAAAAATCAATGATTTAAAAAAAAATATATATATATATATATATATATATATATATATCTTTTTTTTTTTTTTTTATTCAAATTTATTTAGTATATTCTGCAATATTTACATTTTTGGGAAACTCATTCAATGAATGCAAGCTAAGATAACATGCACTGCATTGATGCATTCACACAATGTCACGGTAACCATGAGATAAAACAAAGTTCAGGAATATTCATTTATCCCATTGTTTAGCAAATCTATGTACACTACAAACTGTATGATTGAATCGGTTTTTGATATTGATGTTTTACTAACCTGACAGTTTATTATTCTAAATGGGAAACTTGCGTTTTGTTTGCAATATTAAAAATTTGAACTACCAGCAAGAATAAGTCCATACATTTAAATAGCACCTGTCATTTGAGATCCATCATGGTAGCGCCTGTTAGTGGGCATCCACTCACCTTGTTGTGTCACTGCCACATCACCAGCCATCCCATTAAAGTGAATGGGACTGTCGGTGAGTCAACAGCGGGTCAGAGGAGGAGCCGCTGAGGGACAGAGATGACAGTTGTTCCTTGAAAATTCTGATTTAATATCAAGTTGATTTAAATCAAGCCTTTTTACTAGTGATTTAAATCAAATCCACCCTGATCAAAAGGAGTCCGGTCTATGCTGAATTTGGCCCATGGCCTTCTTAAACGGAACTATAATCATCTTGGATCCAGCAATGTGAAATCCTGGAGCTCTCCTCTGTCCTTTTCAATCGGCCAGCTTCTGGGTATCAAACACTGGTTGCTTTCACTGGTTAGGCAGGAATAACCCCACTCTCGCACATATGCGGGCCTTCTGTTAGCTTCGGCATTGCCAAATTTACAGTGGTGGACAGGTAGGTAATTTTAATGCAGAAGATGAAGCATGTCTCTCCTGCATTAAAAATCCTGCATGTTCACCCATTTTTATTTAGTAACTAAAGTTCCACTTTAATGCCCCGTACACACGATCCGAAAATCGGACGACAGATCGTCCGTTTTTTTCGGAAGCGTTTACTTTAGTCACGAAAATTCTCGCACGACAGAATAAAAAATCGGAAGCGCTGTGATGTGTTGTATTGCATTTTTGAACTACAGCTGTACTGATGAAACGAAAATCGTATGATCGTGCACCGTGCGAGAAAATTTTTCCTGCATGTCCGATCTTGTCCGGATGGAAAACATCGGATGAACTGTCATCATCGGCTCTCGAAAGCTCTATACTAACGATCCGATTATCGTACGACCGCTTTGAAAGCGGTATTTTCCGTCCGATTTTCGGATAGTGTGTACGGGGCATAAGGGTGTCTGTATTCTATATGAAGTAGTAAAGCAGACACCTGACAGCAGAATTGTGGTCAGCGGGGGGGTTTAATTTTAGACTAGCAGATTGAGATGGCCTTGACTAAAATGTTAAAGTGGTTGTAAACCCTCACATATACCCAGTGAAGTGACTGGCCTTAGATGATACACAGATGAAACAAACCCTCCTACATAGGTTTTATTTATCTGCAGCCTCCTTAACCACTTCTCTTTAGGTGGAGGGCTATTGACGTCCTGCCTTTGAGAAGTGATATCTGAATGGTGCCTGCAGCTACAGGCACCATTCAGATGTTTTTTTCTGCAGGCGATTCTGTGTAAGATAAAAGTGGTCTTAGCGGCAGATTCGCCGCAAGATCACTTTTATCAGCGGCGGGAGAGGTGCCCTCCCTCCCACCGCTTTTCCCGTCATCTCCACCCCCCGTGTCCGTGAGCCAAGTGAGCGGCACCATAACACGGCAGGTCGGAAATGACGGCAGAAGTCAGTTCCGCCCAACAGTCTTAAAGGGCCCATTTTTTTTTTTTTTTTTTTTTCATTTTAGTGTAAATATGAGATGTGAGTTTTTTTTGACCCCAGATCTCATATTTAAGAGGACCTGTCATGATTTTTTTCTATTACGAGGAATGTTTACATTTCTTGTAATAGGAATAAAAGTGATCAAAATTTTTTTTTTAAAAAAAGAACCATGTAAAAGTAAAAAGCAAAATAAATATATATTTTTTTTATATTAACGCGCTCCGTCCTGCCGAGCTCATGCGCAGAAGCGACTGCATACGCAAGTCCCGCCTGCATATGAAAACGGTGTTCAAACCACACATGTGAGGTATCGCCGCAATCGTTTCTCGCACTAGACCTCCTCTGTAACTCAAAACTGCTAACCTGTAATTTTTAAGTTACAAAGTTTATCTCCATTCCATGAGCGGATGCAATTTTGAAGCATGACATTATCTT
>BLSH010373367.1:175919-190277 GCA_018402905.1 Glandirana rugosa | reverse complement strand
GGCCGGGCCGGGAGGGGAAGGAGAGACGTGGACCTCCATCCTTGATGAAGGAGGTCGCGTGCCACTACTACGTGCAGGCGGCCTTCACTGCGAAGCGCGAGGAGGCCGCATGTCGAGCTTAGAAGTTTTTTTTGACTACTCCTCTCTTTTTCCAGAGGTCGCGACGGCGGATGTACGTAGGGGTGGCGGGTGAGGGAGCGGCCCGAGACCTCTCTCCATTTCCTCAGCCGAGGAGACATGTTGCAGAGGAACCGTCTTCTAAAGAGGGAGTAAGGAGAGCTCCACCGCTCAAGGGCTGCCGGGGAGGCAAAGCCAGAGCAAGATAAGAAAACCCTATCAGCGAATGGCTGCAGATGAAATCTCTCCTTTGCCAAACGTGGTCCCTCCGCAGGTGCAGGAGTTCCCCGTCCCCTTACCTCTCTCCAGAGCCCGGCGAGGGAGTGGGCGGTGGGGATGCATGTAGGCGGCAGCGCTGGAGACCTTTTTCTCTCCTCATCAGTTTTTTTTGAAGATTCGAGCTGTACGCCGGAGGAGCGCGAAGCGTCACTTCCGGCGGACGTGCATCATCACCGTGCGCTGGAGGAAGTAGTTCCTACCTCCAGGTGCAGAGAGGAAGGGGAGGGCCGGGCCGGTGACATGTTAAAGGCGCCACAGCATGGCTACAGCGCCGAGGACTGCAGTATGGAGGCACACGCTTTGGGTGAAGCCAGCACCGGCTCTTCACAGGTAGACTGGCGGTGCCAGAACCTTTTTCCTGTGCCTATTTTTTCAGGATGTACTGAGCTAGCAAAGGCATTTATGTGAAACCTTTAGTGTAGCTCGGGTGGGTACTAGGAGGGCAGGTGGTGAATATGATGTGCATCTTAACTGTCCCTATTTTTTTCATCCTCTCTGCTAGAAGGAGCATTCTAAAGCGGGGAAGGCAGCTGCTAAGACGGACAAAAGAAAATGCCCAGCTTGCAGCACCAGACTGCCCTCAAATTATGCAAAAACCTTATGCCAGACATATGCATTACAGGGGTCCTACAAACAGAGGAAGATTCCCCTTTTAGCAAATTCCTATGCTCCTTCAAGGATGAGGTTCAATCTACCTTTTCATCCTTTAGAAAGCTTATCTCGGAGGTCCAGGTACCAGGGAGGGTCCTGGACAAACCGGCGCAGGTACCCACCTCACCTACTCACCCCTCTTCAGGCTTAGGAGAGCCATCAGGGAGTAGGAAAATCCCACATCTTTCCACTGACCCGGATTCTGCTCAGTGCTCTGGACAGGACGAAGGTCGGGATGAAACATCCATTTCCAGGTTTAAACTTTCACAGGAGGAAGTGGATGAATTGCTGGGGGCTATATATGATACTTTGGAAATCAAAGAGGAGGAAACCCCACTCTCCAGACATGACAAAATGTACCAGGGACTGGACAAGAAAAAACCCAGGGTTTTCCCAGTACACAAGGTCATGACAGACTTTGTCCTAAAGGAGTGGTCTGAGCCTGAGAAAAGACCCTTTTTCTCAAATAGTCTCAAGAGAAGATTCCCCTTTGATGACAACCCAGACTCAGTCTGGAACCAGACGCCAAAACTGGATGCTCCTTTGGCAAAAGTCTCTAAACACTCAGACTTGGTGTTTGATGATATGGGGCACCTGGCAGACCCAATGGATAAGAGGGGGGATATAATCCTCAAGCGATCTTGGGACACCGCAATGGCCAACCTTAGACCAGCTTTGGCCACAACCTGTGTAGCCCGGAACTTTGAATTCTGGTTAAAACAGTTGCAAGGGCATTTAATAGCAGGGATCCCTAGAGAGGAATTGTTAAAGTCATTTCCTATGCTCTATAAAGCCATTGGTTTCATTGCTGATGCATCAGTGGAGTCGGTCAAGTTATCGGCTAGATCAGCTGCACTTTCAGTAGCAGCCAGAAGGGCCCTCTGGCTTAAAACTTGGCCTGGAGATACCTCATCCAAGCTCCGCCTTTGTAGTGTTCCATTTTCTGGGAAATTTCTTTTTGGGGATAAATTAGACGAGGCCTTCGAACGAACAGCCGTCAGGAAAAAGACTTTTCCAACCAAAAAGAAATTTTATCCCAGGAAGTTTTTTCGTCCCTACAAGGGACAAAATAAGGAGGAGTGGAAGAACCCGCAAGGCAAGGGTAGACCTAAAAAGCACTGGACCGGTCAGAAGGGCAGACAAAGAGCGAATGTGCTCTTTAACCCTCCTAGCCAAAATACCAAGGCAGAGGGATACAAACAATGATGCCACAGGCCAAGTGGGAGGAAGGTTGGAGAGATTCCTGCCACAATGGTGGGAGATAACCTCCAACAAATTCATTCAGGGTGTGATAGCAAAGGGGTACTCCTTGGAATTCAGCAAGAGACCCCCCTCAAGAGTATTGATCACCCAGCTCCTAAGAGATCTGGGGAAAGCAAGAGCGTTACCTCTACTAATAGGGGAAATGGTAGATCAAGGAGTCCTGGTCCCAGTCCCAAAACAGGAGGAGGGGGAGGGTTTCTACTCACACGTCTTTTTAGTACAGAAACCCTCAGGCAAATATCGGCTAATCCTAAACCTAAAGCCATTGAACGAAACAATTCAGTACAAGAGGTTCAGGATGGAATCTATTTATTCAATCAGAGGTCTGCTGCAGAAGGGTTACTTCATGGCGACCATAGATTTAAAAGATGCCTATTTGCACGTACCCATCAGAGAGAGAGTTCCCAAAGGTACCTCCGACTGGCATTACAGATAGAACGGATATACCATTTCCAAAGCAGGGCCTTGCCGTTTGGTCTTTCTTCCTCGCCAAGGATCTTTACCAAGATCCTGGCAGAAACCCTCGCACCTTTAAGGTTACAAGCGATAAATGTAATCCCTTATTTAGACGATTTACTGTTCATAGCACCAACGAGGGAAAGGCTTCAGGAAGACCTAAAGGTCGCACAGAAGTGGTTAGCCCACCTGGGGTGGATAGTAAGTACCGAAAAGTCGAATCTCTTTCCCTCCCAAGATATCAGATTTTTAGGGTACACGATTATTCAATCAGACAGAAGATCTCATTACCACAAGAGAAGATAGAACATCTCGTGCAGAGAATAGCAAGGCTCCAAACAAATCTTCCTGTCACCGTAAGGGAAGTCATGTCAGTACCAGGGTCTCATGACGTCTGCAATTCCAGCAGTCAAATGGGCCAGGTTCCACCAGAGACCACTTCAGGTTTTTCTCCTGCAGAATTTTGGAGAAAGGACCTAGAGGACATGTTGGTTATCCCATCGAAGGTGAGACAGGCCTTGTGGTGGAGACGTCAGGACAATCTACAGAATGGGGTTCTGTGGGTATGTCCAATTTCTCACATACTGACCACAGACGCCAGCAGTTGGGACTGGGGGGCCCATCTTGGCGGTCAGTTGGCGCAAGGAGGGTGGACGCACTTACAAAGTCAGCGGTCCTCCAATTACAGAGAGTTAAAGGCAGTGGCAAAAGGAATCAAAGCATTCCAGGACCAGATCAGAGGGCAACATTTACAGGTCAGATCAGACAATGTAACAGCAGTAGCATACTTAAACAAGCAGGTCGGAACTCCGAGCCCCAGTCTGAGATTGGTGGCCCAGGAAATTTTCGTCTGGGCAGAGAGGAATTTAGAATCCCTTGCAGCAATCCATCTCAAGGGGACACAAAACGTCCTAGCCGACTATTTAAGCAGACAAGCCATTTCTCAAGGGGAATGGTCACTGGATCCAGGAGTCTTTGCTCAAATAGCAACCAGATGGGGTCTGCCGGAGGTCGACTTATTTGCCAACAAAGCAAATTCCAAACTGCCCAACTACTGCTCTCTCAATCCGGAAGATCAGCCTATAGCGATAGACGCCCTCCAGACAGAGTGGAATTTCAAGCTTTGCTATGCCTTTCCACCTCTTCACTTGATTCCAAGAGTGTTAAAAAAGTTCATAGCAGAACGCACAACGCTAATCCTAATAGCGCCCTACTGGCCAAAGAGAGCTTGGTTCTCGACACTTCTATCGTTAACAACTCAGCCTCACTGGATGTTGCCACACAAGCAAAAACTGCTTACGCAGGGGCCAGTACTTCACACCAATCCAGCCATGCTAAACTTAGCAGCATGGCATCTGAAACCGATCTCTTAAGGGCAAGGGGTATTTCAGATAGAGTGATTAAAACTCTATTACAAAGTCGCAAGCCCGTCACGAGGGCTATATACAAAAAGGTGTGGAGAAGATTTAACTTGTGGCGGTCAGAAACTGGGGAAGAAGTGAATTCTCCAGTAATTCTGAATTTTTTACAAGAGGGTCTGGACAAAGGTCTAGCCTTAAGCACTATTAAGGTGCAGATCGCAGCCCTCTCGGTTTATTTACAGCAATCCTTACAGCAGGACCCGCTTATAAACAGATTTTGCAAAGCGGTTTCCAGAATGCAACCTATTTGTCAGAAAATCCCAGCATGGGATTTGTCTATTGTTCTAAAAGCTGTCATCTCGGACCCTTTTGAGCCATTATCAGAGGCGTCCGTTAGATTAATCACGCTTAAGACTGTTTTTCTCATAGCCATGACATCTGCACGCAGGGTGAGTGAACTACAGGCTCTATCAATCAGAGAGCCCTTTTTGCAGACCCTGGAGGATAGAGTCGTTCTCAAGACCGACCAAACATTCATACCCAAAGTCTCTTCTGCTTTCCATAGAACCCAGGACATAATCCTTCCTTCTGTAGTAAACCAGCTAACAGTAAGGCGGAACAGTTACACCTGTTGGATGTGAGGAGAACCTTAATAGCTTATCTGGAAGCCACCAGGGTTTCAGATCATCGGAGGCCCTGTTTGTCATCTTCTCAGGAGCCCGGAGGGGAAAACAAGCCTCTAAAGGGACGATAGCAAGGTGGATTAAGATGGCTATAACAGAAGGCTACAAGGCATTACACTTGAGTCCTCCACAAGGGCTAAATGCTCATTCCACAAGGGCATTAGCAACTTCCTGGGTGGAAAGAGCCGGTGCTACCCCAGAGCAGATATGCAAAGCTGCCACAAGGTCGAGTATGTCCACATTCATTCGACATTACCGATTTGGATCTGTTGGGGAGTCAGGATCAAGCGTTTGGAAGGAAAGTCCTCCCAAGCAGTGGTCCCACCCTAAATGGAGTGAGTACTTTTGTATCCTCTCAAGGGCTGTCCTGGAAGACGACTGGGGAAAAACCGGAGTTAGACTTACCGGTAACTCTGTTTCCAGGAGTCTTCCAGGACAGCACGTTCCCACCCTTGTTGTATGCATAAATAAGTCGGTGTATGTTTTTTAAAAACTGTCTTTCAGCTCCGTCCTTCGGTTCTTGGATAAAACTGACCAGATGCCTGAGGGACCGCCTTTTAAAGAGCCGTGCAATGTGTTTCCTGTCAGGTGTGATGAGCTCCATCTCTCAAGGGCTGTCCTGGAAGACTCCTGGAAACAGAGTTACCGGTAAGTCTAACTCCGGTTTTTTTAACTCTTAACACCGAACCCAAAAAACAGGCTCGGTATGGAAATGGTTAAAGGAGTTGTAAATTCTATGCATTAAGGTGAATAACCTCCTTTAGTGTAGCTGCCCCAGAGGCCCCCTTTACTTACCTGAACCCTGTCTTTCCAGCGTCGGGAACAAGCACACCCGCTCCAGCCGGTGTCTTGGGTCCTGATTGGATAGATTGATAGCAGCGCAGCCATTGGCTTCCGCTGCTGTCAATCAAATCCAATTATGCAGGAGTCGGGGGGCAGTGCCGAGTCCTGCTGTCTGTGTCAATGGACGCAGTAGCAGGACACGGCAGTGCACCCGCACGGGTTCCCCCAGGGATTTTGACCATAGTTCAAGTTCTGGCTTAGTGCATTGGAGATGATGTTTATAATTTTAAAATATTGTTTAACCATTTAACCTATAGACAAGACGTCTACAGGGCGGTTGCTTAATTTATTGACGTCTTCCCAGAATCGCGCTTCCCGCGCGCCCCCTGGGGCACGCACATGGGAACATCCGTGACCGTCGGGTCCGGGGGACCCGACTGATCGCGGTGAGTGGCCGCAGTGAGCGGCCTTTTACCACGTGATCACGCCTTCAAATGACGGCGCGATCACATGTAAACAAGCCGGCGCTTCCACCGGCTTTTCTCTCTCCCCTCCGCACCGATCGGTGCATTGCGAGAGGAGAGAGGGGGAGACAAGACTGCTGCAGTGCTGTGGGCTATGTGTAATGCCCACAGCACTGCTAAGTGATAATCTGCACCCACCCCATCCATTTAACACCCACCCACCCCCCCCACCCATCCTCATCCAATCGACCCATCCCCCACAGATCCTCAACCCAATCCATCCACCCATCCATCCATATCCATCCTCGCCCATCCAGCCATGCATGCTCATCCATGCTCACCCACCCAGCCATCCATGCTCACCCACCCAGCCGTGCTCAACCATCCATCCATCCTTCCATGCTCACCCAGCCATCCATCCGTGCTCTCCCACCCAGCCGTGCGCACTCACCCATCCATGCCCATCCATCCATGCTCACCCAGCCGTCCATCCATGCTCACCCATCCATCCATCCATGCTCACCCACCCATCCGTGGCTCATCCATCCCCATCCATGGCTCATTTGTGCCTCATTCATGCTCATCCATACCACATCAGTTCTCATCCGTGACACATCCGTGCCACTACAGTGCCCATCCATGCCACTACAGTGCCCACCCGTGCCACTACAGTGCCCATCCATGCCATGGGGTCATTCTTTGGGCGTTTCCATTGTCCTGGTGCTCCAGGACCTTTAAAAGTGCAAGAGGTAGTCAAGAAATGATGTGTGTAATTTATGCTCCTAGAACGCCTGATGGCGATCCCTACATGTTGGCCTCTGTATGTGGCCAGGCTGTGTAAAAGACTCACACGTGGTATTGCCATACTCAGGAGGAGTAGTAGAATGTGTTTTGGGGTGTAATTTGTGGTATGCATGTGCTGGTGTGAGAAATAACCCGTTAACATATGACAATTTTGGGGGAAAAAAAAATGTAATTTTGCAAAGAATTTTGGGAAAAAATGACAACTTCAAAAAATTCACCATAACCCTTACTAAATGCCTTGGAATGTCTACTTTCCAAGAAGGGGTAATTTGGGGGGTATTTGTACTTTCCTGGCTTGTTAGGATCTCAGGAAATGAGGCTGTCAGTACATCAGGTGTGATCAATATTCAGTGATTGGCACCATAGCTTGTAGATTCTATAACTTTCACAAAGACCAAATAATATACACTAATTTGTTTTTTGTTTTTTTTTACCAAAGATATGTAGCAGTATAAATTTTGGACAAAATTTATGAAGAAAAATTACTAATTTGCAAAATTTTATAACAGAAATGAAGAAAAATTAATTTTTTTTCAAAATTTTCGGTCTTTTTTTAATTATAACGCAAAAAATAAAAACCCCAGCGATGATTAAATACCACCAAAAGAAAGCTCTATTTGTGTGAAAAAAGACGCACATTTCATATGGGTACAGTGTTGCATGACTGAGTAATTGTCATTCAAAGTGTAGAGCACTGAAAGCTGAAAATTGGTCTGGTTGTTAAGGGGGTTTAAGTGCCCAGTGGTTAATAAGAAATCAGGCAAAACCGTGCAAACAAAAGAATTATAGGAAAAAGGTATCACAAAGGGAAAATAAACAGTTTTGGAAATTCTTGGTTCTGTAAGTTCCAGCAATGTAAGATCGGTGTTTGGCTCTCACAAAAGAAAGTTATTTGTCTGATAAAGTAGGGCCCCTGACTGCTCATGTGGTCTCTTTTTCTGGTCCCTGAGGAGGTACACTTTTTTTTTTTTTTTTTTTTTTTTTTTCCCACATGACCACTGTTCTCAACTGCATAAAGGGCTGAAAGTTGAGGGTGGAAACTGTAGGGGAGCATGTCAGCAGAGGTCTGACTATTGGATTACAAGTAGGCTGTTCTCCGAAGTAGAATACAACAAAGAAAACTGACCACACTGGGATGGATGTGCTTTCATGGCCTGGTGTGGTCTGTTTGAAATAGGGGGGCTGGCAGGATCAAACTGTATTTCACACAAAGGACGCAATGCTAAGAGAACAGGGAACTTTTTAATATATGTACATATTACAATAAATTAGATGAATATCGGGAATATGAAACGTGGAGGTAACGTGCTTTAATTACCCTGAGGTCTAGAGTGACAGAACTGGAATGATCTTACAGATTTATGATCCATATTCCTTCAGTAGGATTATCTAGGTGCTAATAACATTTGCAGGTGTTTGCTGCAAACACACTAAGGCTAGCCATACAGGGAGCAAATTTCTTTCCTGCAATTCGCTCGATTTCCTCCATCAACAGACCAAGTTGATGCCAAAATCCCTCCTTGTAGACCATTGTCTTCTCCCAGCAGGGAGGGTGGAGGAAGTTGTCTCCGCTGGGAGAAGACCGTGATTATATAGCCGCAAAAGAACCCGGTAGGCTGGTTGTACCCAAGTTTATTGATCAATGTGGTACATTCAGCCTACTTGTTAACGTTCTGAATCCTGCTGAACCGGCCGAGATTCAAACCTTGTATGGCTGGCCTGAGGCAGGCCATGCATTTTGCAAAATTGCTTGATTCCCCCATCAACAGAGTCACCCCCCTGAAGCGCTGTTGTGTTCTGCTGGCAGGGAGCGTGAGAAGCCTTCCCCACTTGCAGAATACAATGATCACTACAGTGATTGGGTGAAAAAACCCAAGAGGCTGGTTATACTTAAATCTATCAATGGATCAGCTTCAGTACAACCGCTTGCCCATTGGTGCATCAAACTCGGCAGGTTCCTCCTGAACCGGACAAATTTAGATTTGTCCATGGCTGGCTTAAGATAAGCAACTCCTGACATACTGCAGTGTTTCTTCCAAACCTCCTGTTGAGGCAGTTAATTAGTGATTTACAGATTTTTGCTATTAGTGTCCAGGCTAAGTAGGTTTTTATGACCCTGCTGAAAACGTGCAATCTGAAGAATATAGTCATGTTGTAGGAGGGGGTCACTAATTGTGGAGGTAAACTGGCTCTGAGTTTCCTATTCTAAAAAAAATTGGTGTTCAAATTTTAAACAAAGCTACCCTGGGTTTTCCCAGTATTTGGGGTGCCAAATCCTCAGCATCATCGCATATGGCCTTGAACATTTCCCAACAGGGGCCTCACTCCAAGCACACATTTGGTATTGGACAAGTTATCTGCTTCTCTCTGGGTAAACTAGTGATCATACAGTAGCAAGGAATCACTGCCATAATGTAAGAATGACACCTCCCAGATTTGAAAACGTAGTTATGGAAGACAATATGTAGTATAAGGAATCCCATGGAGATTAGAAGCTCCAGTACACGTATAGGTGGGACAAGTTCTCTGCAAGCCCTAGATTAAGTGCACTGCTGCTCTGAACTATACTATGAGCAGATTTTGCATGCGATTATTAAAAGAACTATGTAAGACAGAGCGGTAATCCTGTTCAGTGTCTTAGCACTATGTGCCCCTGCTGTCTGGAAGCAAAGACTTCTGTCAGGAAGTAACAGCAGGTGGGTAGGATCGTGTACTGGGCCTCTTGCCTTCTGACCACATATTGCCTGTGTGGGATAGCATGGCGGTGGTGTATGCAAAATCTTATAATTCAGAAACATTTGACATGTTACAATTTTTCTTCCAGTAAAAGTGACTCTTCCTTAACTATTTCAATACTGGGCACTTTCACCCCTTTCCTGCCCAGGCAAATTTTCAGCTTTCACTGCTGTTGCACTTTGACAATTACACAGTCATGCAACACTGTACCCATATGCACTTTTTATCATCTTTTTTGAGACCGATGGAGCTTTCTTTTGGTGGTATTTAATCACCACTGGGTTTTTTTATTTATTTTTTTCTAAACCAATGAAAATTGAAAGGAAAATTTGTTTCTCTTATAAAATTTTGCAAATAAGGGGTACTTCACAGGAGTGTGCTGATGGGCGGCACTGATAATCAGGGCCCTGCTGATTGGTGCCCTTATTGCCAGTGTGAACTATGACAGGCTTTGTCGGTTAATGGCTCTCCCTTTCCTCCCACAGACACAATGTGGGAGGAAAGGACTGCCAATAACCAGCAAGTCTGTTTACATGTGATCAGTTGTGATGGGAAACGGCTGATCACATGGTAAAGGGCTGCTGTGATTGTGTCCGAAGGACACAGCGGTCACTGGGTGTGCATGATGCGCACCTCAGGAAGGTATTAAAGTGTACTTGTGCTCAGACTGTACTATAAATTTATATATCCTAACAGTTCTATGGTCACGGCATAAACTTTATTTATTTTTTTAAACCATATCCGCAATATTTATATTTGACAGTCCAATATAAACGTGCTTGAAAAATCATTCATGTTGTGAGTTCTGCCTGTCTGCTGGTCATCTTTACACAAATTCCCTGCATGCTTTGCAGCTACTCTTCTGCTATTTACTTTAAATTTTTAAGTACTACATATGACATTGCTGCCTGCAAGCTGTGGGTTCTGTGCTGACACTGCCTTCCTGAAACTCCTCCTCTCAGCACCTTTGTAGTTCAGAAGACTGGCTCTGAAACAGAATAGAGAATCGTCATAAGAGCGCTTTAAAACATGCCCTCATCCACCTTTCTAGCTAATTCATGATACAGATGTTCTAAAATAAAGTGCAGTTCAGTGAGTAAAAGTTATTTGATCCCCAAGCAAAACATGACTTAGTACTTGGTGGATAAACCCTTGTTGGCAACAGAGGTAAGATGTTTCTTGTGGTTGGTTACCAGGCTTGCACACATCTCAGGAGGGATTTTGGTCCACTTTTCTTAACAGATCATCTCAAAATTCTTAAGGTTTCATGGCTGTTGCTTGGCAACTTGAAGTTCAGCTCCCTCCATAACTTTTCTATAAGATTAAGGTCTGGAGACCTGCTAGGCCACATGTGTCAAACACAAGGCCCGCGGGCCGAATCCGGCCCTCCAGGACATTTTATGTGGCCCTCGCACCTCTCAGAGCTGCAGTAGAGCTCCAGCCCTCCTACAGACCCTGCAATTTCTGCTTCCCAGTTCCACCCCCAGCTTCTTCCCAACAGCAACACAAGGTAAGGGGGTGCACTTTGATGCAAGGGACATCTGATGTAAGGGGGGTGGGATACTCTGGACATCCAGTATTACAGATACAACCGGCCCTTTGAGGGCAATCATAATGCTGACGCGGCCCTCAATGAAGTTGACTTTGACACCCCTGTGCTAGGCCATTCCATGACCTTAATGTGCTTCTTCTTGAGCCACTTCTTTGATGCTTTGGCAGTATGTTTTGGGTCATTATCATGCTGGAAGACCCATCCATGACCCATCTTCAGTGTTCTGACTGAGGGAAGCAGGTTCTCATCCAAGATTTCACAATACATGGCTCCATCCATTGGCCCCTCAATGCGGCAAAGTCGGCCTGCACCTTTAGCAGCGAAACAGCCCCAAAGCATAATGTTTCCACCTCCGTGCTTGACTGTAGGAATGGTATTCTTGGGGTCATAGTCAGCATTTTTTTTCCTACAAACATGGCGAGTCTAGTTAATGCTAAAGAGCTCCGTTTTGGTCTGACCACACCACTTTCTCGCAATCCCTTCTCTGAATCATTTAGATGTTCGCTAGCATACTTCAGACGGGCCTGTACATGTGCATTCTTGAGGGGGACCTTGCAGGTGTTGCAGCATTTCAATCCATGGTGGCATATTGTTACCAATGGTTTGTTTGACACTGATCCCAACTGGGTTGAGATCATTCACAAGCTTCTCCTGTGTAGTTCTGGGCCGATCCCTCACTTTTCTCATGATCATCTTTACCCCATGAGGCAAAATCTTGCATGGAGCTCTGGACTGAGGGTGATGGTAATTTTTGTAATTCTTCCATTTTCTGATCGCTCCAACAGGTGTCTCCTTGTCACCAAGCTTCTTGCTGATGGTCTTGTAGCCCATTCCAGCCTTGTGCAAGTCTACAATCTTGTCCCTGACGTTCGTTGATAGCTCTTTCGTCTTGCCCAGGGGTCTCCAAACTATGGCCCTCCAGTTGTTCAGGAACTACAATTCCCATCATGCCTAGTTCATGTCTGTGAATACCAGAGTTTTACAATGCCTCATGGTACATGTAGTTCTGCATCAGCTGGAGTGCCTTAGTTTAGAGATCCCTGGTCTTGCCAATGATGGCGAGGTTTGCATGGAAGAAAGATGCTGTGGACAGGCGTCTTTTTTATACACATAACCAGTTATCCTTAGGAGAACCTTCTTAAATTGACAGGACTAATCCATACCATATGAGCACATACAGTGGGGCAAAAAAGTATTTAGTCAGCCACCAATTGTGCAAGTTCTCCCACTTAAAAAGATGAGAGAGGCCTGTAATTTTCATCATAGGTACACTTCAACTGTGAGAGACAGAATGAGAAAAAAAATACAGAAAATCATGTCTGATTTTCAAAGAATTTATTTGCAAATTATGGTGGAAATAAGTATTTGGTCACCTACAAAAAAGCAAGATTTCTGGCTCTCACAGACCTGTAACTTCTTCTTTAAGAGGCTCCTCTGTCCTCCACTCGTTACCTGTATTAATGGCACCTGTTTGAACTCGTTATCAGTATAAAAGACACCTGTCCACAACCTCAAACAATCGGACTCCAAACTCCACTATAGCCAAGACCAAAGAGCTGTCAAAGCATGTCAGAAACAAAATTGTACCAGGCTGGGAAGACTGACTCTGCAATAGGTAAGCAGCTTGGTGTGAAGAAATCAACCGTGGGAGCAATTATTAGAAAATGGAAGACATACAAGACCACTGATAATCTCCCTTGATCTGGGGCTCCACGCAAGATCTCACCCCGTGGGGTCAAAATGATCACAAGTACGGTGAGCAAAAATCCCAGAACCAGACGGGAGGACCTAGTGAATGACCTGCAGAGAGCTGGGACCAAAGTAACAAAGACTACCATCAGTAACACACTATGCTGCCAGGGACTCAAATCCTGCAGTGCCAGACGTGTCCCCCTGCTTAAGCCAGTACATGTCCGGGCCCGTCTGAAGTTTGCTAGAGAGCATTTGGATGATCCAGAAGAGGATTGGGAGAATGTCATATGGTCAGATGAAACCAAACTAGAACTTTTTGGTAAAAACTCAACTTGTCATGTTTGGAGGAGAAAGAATGCTGAGTTGCATCCAAAACTCCATACCTATTGTGAAGCATGGGGGTGGAAACGTCATGCTTTTGGGGCTGTTTTTCTGCAAAGGGACCAGGGCGACTGATCCATGTAAAGGAAAGAATGAATGGGGCCATGTATCGTGAGATTTTGCGTAAAAATCTCCTTCCATCAAGAAGGGCATTGAAGATGAAACCTGGCTGGGTCTTTCAGCATGACAATGATCCCAAACACAGCGCCCGGTCAACGAAGGAGTGGCTTTATAAGAAGCATTTCAAGGTCCTGGAGTGGCCGCCTAGCCAGTCTCCAGATCTCAACCCCATAGAAAATCTTTGGAGGGAGTTGAAAATCCGTGTTGCCCAGCAACAGCCCCAAAACATCACTGCTCTAGAGGAGATCTGCATGAAGGAATGGGCCAAACTACCAGCAACAGTGTGGAAAAACCTTGTGGAGACTTACAGAAAACGTTTGACCTCTGTCAATGCCAACAAAGGGTATATAACAAAGTATTGAGATGAACTTTTGTTATTGACCAAATACTTATTTTCCAATATAATTTGCAAATTCTTTAAAAATCAGACAATGTGATTTTCTGAATTTTTTTTTTTTCTCATTCTGTCTCTCATAGTTGAAGTGCACCTATGATGAAAATTGCAGGCCTCTCTCATCTTTTTAAGTGGGAGAACTTGCACAATTGGTGGCTGACTAAATACTTTTTGCCCCACTGTACTGTAGCCAGTCTCTGGAAGCCAGAATTGTTGGTAGGGATTAATACTTTTTACTCACTGAACTACAGCTCAATTTATAACATTTCTATTGTGTGGGGTTTTTTTTTGTCTGGATCATTTAAAATACACCTATGCTAACCATTCTAGACCCTTCATTTCATCTGCAGGGGATCAAATGATTTCTCCACTGTAAATCTCAGCTAAGCACGTCATTCCTGCCTGCATGTCTGATCTAAGGACAGATGGATTTCAGGAAGTAAATGCTACATGCATCATGTGCCTTACACAAGATGGCCACAGCTAGGAATGTTGTGGGGGGGGATTAAAAGTGATTACCAACAAAGTAAAGCCTAGAGACATGAATGGATGGGTGAGTTTTTACTTTGAAACAACTATGCAATTAATTTTAATCAGTTTGTGCTGAATCCCCCCCCCCCCC
>BLSH010373367.1:130256-141540 GCA_018402905.1 Glandirana rugosa | reverse complement strand
TCCTCCTTATAAATATTATGACTTAATGTCGTCCCATGTTACCCATCTTATATATGAATACCAATACACAGATGTCACTCCATTACTGATGTATTTCGTTTTTCATCATATCCTCTCCTCTCTACACTATATAATGAAACCACACTTCCCATCATGCTTTGGGAGCTGCAGCGAATGTGGGTGGGTACACTAGGTCTGTAAACTTGAATGTGAGCAAGCCCATTTTAACATAAATCACACACCCTCATTCTGCAGCCACACTACTCAGTAACCCACAGCAGGATAGGTAGGTTACAGCCTTCTAAATGCAAAGCATGTTTGTGGTTCCCCCCCTTCTGCCACAACAGTAGATAAACATATTGCCCTTTGCTTTATGTAGTCATTACCTCACTGTAGACACATAACCATAAGTATATATTCTACCCATTGTACCCTGCTGTAATTCAGTATTATAAATATTCCTCCTGCTGTAGCTTTGAGATCTTTCTAACAGCAATGAGTGCTTGTATGGTGTATATGGGCACATGCCTAGCTGCACCACAGAAAGAGCTGGGATATGCTTTACATTATGACACAAATAAATGCCAGCATGAGAAAACAAGTGCAGCGCTAACTTACTAATCAATAACACAATAATGGAACCCTCTAATTTATGGAAATCTCAAACTTCAATATTACCACAATACCAGACTCTGTGATATGTAACTTTGCAGGGCTGGTGGAAACCTCTCCTACAGATATTTGGCAGTGGAGCACTGCTGATCAGTGCAGCCTCATCACTGCCCATCAGTACAGCAGGGATCGGTAGGAGAGCCGGCCAGATGACAGAACGGGGATCTCCCACTGTGACAGATCTTGTAGGTGAAATACAGGTTGCTGTAAATTCCCGCCTCCTGATAGACCGCACACTGGTCCAATGCCGGTCCAGGAGGTGGGACTTTAGAGCAACTAGTGTTTCACCTGCAAGATCTATCTTGGGAGATCCCCGCTCCCTCATCCACCCAGAACTCCTAACAATCCCTGTGCAGCAGTGAAAGGTGGGGGGGTGTTGGGGGCGGTGAGTGCTGACAGGGAGCAGAGGAGGAGGACACCACCTCTATGGGCGATAGACTGGGGGTCTATGAAACCCCTCCTCCCACCACAGCGAGCAGGGACAGAAGTACATCTCTGCTTGCTGTGGGAGCACTACAAATGGGAAGTGCCAAGACCGGTACCTGGGGGAACAGGAGGACTAGTAGCCACCGGTCTTACAAACCGGAAACTCCTGGGGATTAACGGTTTTACCTCAAAATCATCAGGCTATTGCAGAGAACCTACTGAGCTAAGAAGATGATGAATGGCATAGACGGTGAAGGTAGGAGATCAGCAACCAAGGACATGGCTTTCCACATTTTGTTATGTTACAAGCAAAAACGTAAATGTATTAGACCAAAACAAAGTGGCACATAATTATGAAGTGGAAGGAAAATGATAAATGGTTTTCCAAATATTTTACACATAAATATCTGAAAAGTGTGTGTGCATTTGTATTCAGCCCCCTTTACTCTGGTACCCCTAACAAAAATCTAGTGGAACCAATTGCCTTCAGAAGTCACCTTGTAATTGGAGTCCACCTGTGTGTAATTTAATCTCAGTATAAATACAACTGTTCTGTGAAGCCCTCAGAGGTTTGTTAGAGAACCTTTAATGTACAAAAAGCATCATGAAAGCCAAGGAACATGACAGACAAGTCAGGGATAAAGTTGTGTAGAAGTTTAAAGCAGGATTGGGTTATGAAGAAATATCCCAAGCTTTGAGTATCTAGCAGAGCACTGTTCAATCCATCATCTGAAAATAGAGTATCGCACAACTGCCAACCTTTCAGGACATGGCCGTCCACCTAAACTGACAGACCGGGCAAGGAGAGCATTAATCATAGAAGCAGCCAAGAGGCCCATGGTAACTCTGGAGGAGATGCAGAGATCCACAGCTCAGGTGGGAGAATCTGTCCATAAGATAACCGTTAGTCGTGCTCTCCACAAATCTGGCCTTTATGGAAGAGTGGCGCGAAGAAACCCAGAAGTCCTGTTTGCAAGAAGCCATGTGGGGGACGTGGCAAACGTGGAAGAAGGTGGCTCTGGTTAGGTGAGACCAAAATGGAACTTTTTGGCCTAAAAGCAAAATGGCAGTTGGGCATATATGGTGGAAAACTAACACTGCACATTACCCTGAACACACCATCCCCACCATGAAACATGGTGGTGGCCGCATCATGTGGGGATGCTTTTCTTCAGCAGGGACAGGGAAAAACTAGTCAGAGTTGATGGGAAGATGGATGGAGCCAAATACAGGGCAATCTTAAAAGAAAACCTGTGTTAGTCTGCAAAAGACTTGAGACTGGGGCAGAGGTTCACCTTCCAGCAGGACAGTGACCCTATACATACAGCCAGAGCTACAATGGAATGGTTTTAGATCAAAGCATATGTATGTGTTAGAATGGTCCAGACCTGAATCCAATTGAGAATCTGTAGCAAGAGTTGCTGTTCAGATGCTCTCCATCCAATCTGACAGAGCTTGAGCTATTTTGCAAAAAGAATGGGCAGAAATGTCACTCTAGATGTGCAAAACTTAGAGACCTTCCCAAAAAATTGCAATGAAAGGTGGTTCTACAATGTATAGACTAAGGGCGCTGAATACAAATGCACGCCACGCTTTCACATATTTATTTGTAAACCTTTTATCCTTTTCCTTCCACTTCACAATTTTTTGTGCAACTTTGTGCTGGTCTATCAAATCCCAATACAATACATTTACATTTTTGGTTGTAAAATGTGGAAAATTGCAAGGGATTTTTGTGTGTGTGTGTATATATTATATATTGTGTGTGTGTATATATATATATATATATATATATATATTTTTTTTTTTCTTTTTAATATAACTTTCAATTTAATGCAGGGTCTCTGTTGCTCTTACATTGTTAAGCTTATTTTGCTGGTATGCTTTAAAAAAGTATATAATTTTGTCTTTCAGCTTGGTAAATCTGTTGTGGCAAAGACTAAAATTCCCGCAGGCTCCGTGATCACTCTCAACATGTTGACGATAAAGGTAGCCGAGCCGCGTGGCTTCCCACCAGAGGAGATTTTTAACCTTGAAGGCAAGACTGTTGAGAGAGATATAGAGGAGGATGAATCTGTCACAGAAGAGGCAATTGAAAACTACAACACAAGAACTAAATGTTAACTAATACGCTTGACACCATCAGAATTTTTTTTCCTGTCACCTCCTACCTTACCAATACATGTTATATGGATAGGTTTTATAACAGAGTAGAAAATTTTGGGTTTTTGGTCTTTCGTTTTGTATAGCAAAAAATAAAAAAAACCCAATGGTGATCAAATTCCACCAAAAGAAAGCTCTATTTGTGTGAAAAATGATATACATTTTATTTACGTACAGTGTTGCATGACCTTGCAATTGCAATTTTAAAGCAGTGAAGTGCTGAATAATAAAAAAGGGTCTGGTCATGGAGGGGATAAAACCTAAGGTCAAGTGGAGATTTCCCTTTACTTCCTGCCTCACAGCCAAAACAGGAAGCGAGAGGAAATCCCTTGAAAGTAATGGAATCTCTGGTTGTCACCAGTAATGGCGTCCCCAACTTTCCTTCCTGTTCTGGTGGCAGCCCAAAATGTATCTTCTCTTTTGATAACGGTAAACAGGACAAATGGAGCAGGTGAATCTCCTGATCGAGGACACACCGCAATAAAACCTGATAGGTGTTTTAATCCATCTCTAGTCTATGCAAAACTAAAAAAAAAAAGTTTTCTCTAGTCTGTCCAGGACAGCACTAGAACGAAGGCTCCTCCAAAGGCAGGAAACACATCATCCCAAGATCACAAAAGGTCGGTCACATGCACTCTTCCTCAGTCTTTTGTGTTTCCTCCCTGGAGGAGGAGGCAGGGATGGAGGTCCTCTCCCCTTGGGGGGCCGAGGAGGCATGGAAAGGGGGGAGAAATTGGTACCTGTACAGTGCCATAGGAGCCCCCGGTCAAGCTCCAGAGGGGGCTGCAGACCGACGCATTTTCTCCATTAGGAGCCCAGGGAGGGCTGGCGTTTTCCTGCAGGTTTCCCCTACATTTGGAACACTGCAATGTGCGGGCTGGGCGCGTGCCGCGAGTTCTGGCTGGGGCCGCTGGAGGTAGGCACCGCTTCCGGCGCGTCACTTCCGGTTCCGGGTCACACAGGCAGCGTGGACGCCGGAACTTTTGGTGATCAATTTCAATGGCAGCCGCATAAGCAGGGCACTCAGCTCCTTTCTGGCACACGAAGGTGTCTACATGCCAGTGCAACGGATGTTCCCAGGAGGACTGGGACGGTGTTGCAGGAGGATGAGAGGCCCGGCAATGGCGCGGATCCAGCTCAGGTAGGCAGGGGGTGGTGAATGATGCTGGGCATGATGGCCAGTGGGTTGGGAAAACTCATGGACCTTCCACCCACCCCCTGTATTGGACTGGACCCTGGCAGAGGCCTTGTGAGTCCAGAGGTTGGCTGGGGGAGTGGGAACGCAAAATGGTGAGATGATGGTAACCTTATGTCTGTGCCAGGTACTGACATAAATTTCCCTATGCCTCTTTGTCTTCCCGCTCCTTAGTCTCAGCCTAAAGAAGCAGAGAAATCGGGGGGGGAAGAAGAGGTGCCCATCCTGTGCTACTGAATTTAAAGGGCGATGGAGCAAGCCATTATGCGGACCATGCATAAACAATTTGGTGTACAAAGAAGCTATGGGGGCATGCAAGGAATTGATCTCTGGAGTCCAGAAGGAGATGAAAGCAATCAAGTCTATTCTGCCAAGCCTGGAGACCCCAGAACAGCCAGCGGAAGTACCCCCCCGTTTCTGCCCCAGATGAGGGTGAGGAAACTGGGGATGAGAGCTTGGATTCCCTCGAGTAACTCCGTATAGCAGCTTTCTCTAAGGATACTCCAGATCAGGAATCAAGGTTGCCCAGATACAAGCTCTTGCTGGAGGAGGTTGAGTCCTTGTTGGGTGTGAGTTACAAAACTTTGGGGATTAAAGAGGAGCAAATGTACCAGACCTTGAAGGAGGAACAAGGTAGGGTCTTTCCGGTCCATAGTGCACAGGTGCTATCAAAGAATGGGTAGAGCCCGAGAAGAAGCTCTTTTTTTTTCCCAAAAGTTTTTAAAGAGGAGATTCCCTTTTTTTGTAAGGACCACTCCTGTGTATGGAACAAGGTTCCAAAACTTGATGCGGCTTTTTCTCAGTGCGCAAAATCGACGGACCTTGCATTTGAGTACATGGGAGTTCTGAAAGAGCCCTTGGACAAGAGGATGGAGGTTCTGTTAAAGCGGTCCTGGGAGGTGATGATTGTGATGATATCACGTGTGATACACACGATGTAATGATATCACGTACGAGATGCACGCCGAGCTGTCTCCATTCTGTTTAATAGGACTCCATTACAATGTTAACCTAACAATTGCCCAGTACAAACACACACACACACCCTCCCTTCCTGCTCCATGTGGAAATTCTAGAAGGGCTACCTGGGAATTGTTATCCTAAGCTAGGAAGAGATATTTATTTGTGTTTGTTAAGCAACCATTAAAAAAAACTAGCTATCAGGCATCAAAAGAGGCTCAGGATTTACGAGGATCATAAATCTGGACAGAACAACATGACTTCACAGCAACCTCACCTCATGCTTAAACTTACAATAAAATACTCTGTTTCATAACTAGTTAGGAACATGGCATATTAATACATATATATTTGAATGCGGAAATTCATACTGGATAAATAAAGTCTAAACGTCGAGGAATTCGATGGTACAGGGAACCACTACTAGTTTTTCCTTTTCCCAGGGTATCGGAGAGAGATAATTCCGTTGTGTTTAGACTTATTTCAATGCACTGTGTATGTTGAGCTTGAATTCCTTAATGTGAGGTTTGCCTGGGGATCCGATCCCGAGATATGATTTTTATACAGAAATTGTGAACTAGGGAAGATTGTATTTCACTGCCACCCTGGACAGCTCACGAGCCGCCTTACCCATTTGAGTGGTCAGAGGCATATGGCCACACCCCTTTTCACCCAGAGAAAAGTGGAATGCTAAGGACCACTTCCAGTTCTCATTTTTCCATCAGCAAACATCGGAAAACCCGTGAAGTCCTGGAATCACTGATCATGGACATTTTAAAAGCAAGTAATCCTCTCTTCTGTCCTATCTTTTGCTGCTGTATATTATGTCATTGCTTTGTAACATTCTCTTTTATTTTTCTGTAAATATTTTACTGCACCCAAAACTTGACCTTTTCATTATTAAACCTTATTCTGAAAAGTGTTAATCTTGTCCTTAAAGCTCTTAATGCAAGCTATCACGAACCTGTTCCTTTGAAGAGTGCTAGTGTTTAAAATAACGCTGGTTATTCTAAAATCATAATTGGTATTGCTAACTGTTGGAGACCTAACACTCCAGATCAAAAAGGTTTGTGGTGGCAGAGAAAGGGTTAATTGTTTGAATTAGCCCGGTAACAATCGCTCTCAGGTGGTTGGCATTTAGATGGTGGTCCCACAAACTGGGAAATCTTTGTGCTGAAAGCGGCTGAGAGTGGTATTGTTGCGTAGTGAGGGGGGGGGGGGGTACCCCACGTAAGGATATCCTGGATTTCCTGCCCATGCTGAAAAAAGCAGCAGGTTATATGGCAGATGTCGGCGGAAGTCGTTAAGCTTTCGGCCAAGACTGCAGCACTCGTGAATTCTTCACACAGGGCTTTGTGATTGAAGTCTTGGTCAGGGTATCCAGCCTCAAAAATAAGTCTCTGTGGCATCCCTTTTGAGGGGGACCTATTGTTCGGTCAGGACCTGGAGCAGGTCCTAGACCGAACAGTGGATAAGAAAGCTTTCCCGGTTAAAAACAAAAAAGCAGTGGCAACTTTTTTTTTTTTTTCGTCCCCAAAGATCTCAGGGGCAAGCCTCCAAGGGATCAGCAACAATAAACAGTGGGGAAAGGGGGAGTGTCCTCCTTTCCTCTCCTAAGGAGACCCCAAAGTCCTAGTGACTCCATCCCGGTGGGAGGGAGGTTGGGGCAGTACCTCCCGCAGTGGGAAAAGATTACCCTAAGGATAATCCTGGAGAGACGTTGGTGACTTCCCCCTCCCAAGGACCCCCAAAAGGTGTCAGTCCTGCAGGCGCAGATTGCCAATCTAATAGAAGAGCGAGTAATAGCCCCGGTTCATCGAAGAGATAAACCGGGGTTTTTACTCACACAGGTTTATATAGTCCGACAACCATACGGCACCGCCTTATATTAAATCTAAAAGCTCTGAACAAGTGGGTGGTTTACAAAAGATTTCGGATGGAAACTATCTGGACTGTAAAGTCTATTCTTCCCCCAGTTTGCTTCATGACGTCCCTCAAATTGAGGGATGCTTACTTTCAAGTCCCCATGCACGAGGAGTCGCAAAAACTGTTGAGAATTGCAATCAGATGGGGGAAAGAAGTTCACCACCTGCAGTTCAGAGTGCTGCCTTTTGGCCTGTTGTCACCCAGGATTTTTACAAAAAAAAGGGATACCGATCATCCCATACTTGGACGACCTTTTATTTTTTGCCCCCTTCCGAGCACCAGCTGCGAAAGGACTTGCGCTTGGCCATCACCTTCCTGGAAAGTCTAGGATGGCTGTTGAACAGGGAAAAAATCAAACCTGGTGCCAGCCCAGACTCTTCACTACCTAGGATTCATGGTGAATTCAGTAGAGCAAAAGGTCTACCTCACAGGAGAAGGTGAAGGCCACGGCAGCGTCTTTTCAGACCAACCTGGCAATGTCAATTCGGACAGTCATGTCAGGGTTGGGTCTCCTAGCGGCAACAATACCAGTAGTTCTGTGGGCCAGGGTACGCGGTGTCCTTCCCTCATTACCTGAATACAAAACTCCCAAAGTACTTCTCATTGGCAAGAGACACAAGGGCTCAGGTATAGACGCTGGCCAAACAGTGGTCATATTGCCTGTCCTACTACTTTCCCCCATTCAAGCTTATTCCCAGGGTGATAAGGAAATTTCTGCAGGAGAGCACCACCGTGGTTCAGGTGGTCCCATATTGGTCATGGAGGCCATGGTTCTCCATGCTGCTGCGCTTGGCAGTGGAACCTTCCCTGATGTTGCCCGAGAGGGAAGACCTGCTTTCACAGGGACCGGTTCTGATGTCAAAGATCTGGAGTCTGAGATTGTCGGCTTGGTGTCTGAGGAAAGCCTCCTGAAAGCAAAGGGGTTCTCAGATAGTCGTTGACACTATCCTGTCTAGTAGAAAGCAGGTCACTCAAGCCATTTATTCCAAATATTGGAAAGTCTTTTGTGTTTCGTTAAACACCAAGAAGGTGTCGCCCGGGATCCCGGCCATCCTGGAGTTTTTACAGGAGGGTGCGGATCAAGGGCTTGCCATCAGTACTTTAAAGGTCCAAGTGGTGGCCTTGTCCGTTTTATTTGGGACAGCCCCTGGCAGCAGGTTCTTCAAGGGGCTGGCAAGAATTAAACCTGTTCCTTTTAGAGTCCTTCCTAAATTGGACCGGACAGTGGTATTGCAGGGTTGGATAATACTGAACCAGGAGGGAGAACTGTCGTTGAGGTTGGTCACGCTCAAGGCAGCTTTTTTGGTAGTCATTTCGACAGCCAGGTGGGTTAGTGAACTGCAGGCACTCTATAAAAGAGCCCTTTCTGCGGATTTTTGATGGGCTAGTGATGCGCACAGACCCAGGGTTCCTACCCAAGGTGGCATCTAACTTTAATAGGTCGCAGGAGATTGTTTTGCCTTCATTCTCGGCATCTCCAACTAATCGGAAAGAAGCTGAATTCCACCAGCTAGATGCAAGCGCTTGTGTCTTGCGCTATTTAGATTAATCCAAAGAAATTAGAAAATCAACTGCTCTTTGTGCTGCACGCTGGTAAGAAAACGGGATCCCAGGCTTCAAAAAAACACAATTGCTCGATGCATAAAGCAAGCCATTGTGGAGGCATACAAAGCCTTGTGAAAGGAGTGCCCTTTTTCCCCCTTCCTTCATTCCACACGGACATTATTGGTTTCCTGGGCTGAGCGAGCTGGAGCAACACCGGAACAAATTTGTCGAGTTGCGACGTGGTCAAGTTACTCGACCTTTTTCAAACATTGTAGACTGGACCTTATCTCCGTGCAAGATCAGGTGTTTGGGAGAAAGGCAACGCCCGCCCCCGCCCTAGGCATAGAACAAAAAAAGTGATGTGTGCAGTGTGCCACAGCGCATTGTGGGTGTGGCTTAAAGGGGTGTTGTTTAATAGTCTGAGATGACTTGCATAGTGCAGAATGCGGTAATGTTAAATAGGGGATGTATAGTGCGGAGTGTACGGCGGTGGGTAGTATGTGCAGGAGAGGAGTGTATGGTGGTGGGTATTGTGTAGGAGAGGAGTGTTGTAGTGTATGAAAGTGGGTAGTATGTGCAGGAGAGGAGTCCGGAGTGTATGGCGGTGGGTAGAATGTGCAGGATGGTGTCAGTATTTTTTTTTTCTTTTCCTCCAAATGCTTTTTGGGGGCCAGTGGATTGTGCCAGTAGAGCAATAGACTGCCATAATTTTTTACAATATTTGTAGTTTTTTTTTTTTTCCAGCAGTTTGTTTTTATTTTATTAATTTTCCAATTTTTTTTTTTTCCACATTGCTTTTTGGGGTGAGAGGGACTTGGGCCAGTGGATAGTGTTGGTATGTGGGGGTGGAGGGAGAAGAGATGGTGTCAGTAGTTTTATTTTTTACAATTTTAATTGTGAAACAATTTAATTTTGTATTTATTATTATTATTATTATTATTATTATTATTATTATTTTTTTCCTAAACAGACCCCTGACATCTCCCCTTTGAGACAGAGAAAGGGACTGAGGACACAGATTCCCTAATCCCTTTCTCAGCATTGAAGATGAATGAACAGAGTCACAGCAGCTCCCGTTCATTCATAAACTGAAGCATAGTAACATAGTTTACTCTGCTCAGTTATCAGAGGACACTAAAGCGATTGGTAGTGATCACTTTGTGTCCAATTCAGAACAGGAACGAGCCAGTAAACAACGACATATATACCGGCCCCTTCCTCCACTCTACATCCTAACACCCCCCACAGTAGGTGGGCGAGAGGGGGGGTGGGCAGAGGAAGACACTGGGAACATCTGGGGATGATAGGTGTGGCGGGGGACATCTGTGAGCACTGATCTCCCTGTGTGACATTTCAGATGACAGCTGCGGGAGGGAGAGGAGTAGAAGCTGCCGTCAGCTCAGCTGAAAAGCTATACAGGGAGATCGGTGCTCAGTTGTCGCCAGCTGCACCAATCATCCCCGACTGTCAATAAAAAAAAATCATCCATGGGTGCAGGGTATTTCATAGTGGGGCCACTCCCCCTCCGTTTAGAGGCCTGTATGATACGCTACTGGTAATACTAAAGATGGCCTGATGTAAGTATATCTATTCCATAACTGTGGGGTTGCTGTGGAAGCTGAGAATCACTGTAGGAGTTGCTACTCCAGTGATCAACATGGTAATCTGGGTCCTGTGCAGAAGGGCTGCTCTGCTTCATAGTAACTACAGGGTCTAGCTCACTGGGAACAGGTGCTAGTCAAAGAATATCTTGTATTTTTAGTTTTCTGATTGGACAAGGTGGAAAACATGATATCACCACCTCTGTACATCATCCAATTCTTGATATACACACACTGTGTAGGTTTTCCTTCATCCAGTGGGTGGCACTGTGTCATTTATACTTAGGGGAAATCGTCACTTCATGGACTCCATCAGTGTCTTAGAGCCATCCTCCAGTAACAATGTTATGAGACCTGCTGTCATTCCTTTTTAGGAATGATAGATAGATATATTATAGTTTGTGTGAAAGTTATAGCATCTACAAATTATGATATATATATATATATATATCATAGTTTGTAGATGCTATAACTTTTACACAAACCAATAACTATACACTTTTTTTTTTTAACCACAAGACATGTAGCAGAATACATTTTATGAAGGAATGTGATTTTATTGGATATGTTTTATAACAAAGTAGAAAATATTGGTGTTTTTTTTTTTGTCCAAAATTTTAGTCTTTCTGTTTATATAGCGAAAAATCCCACTGGGGATCACATACCACCAAAAGAAAGCTCTAATTATGGATATATATATATTTCATTTGTGAGCAATTGTCAGTTAAAGTAGTGCAGTGCTGAATAGCAAAAAATGGCTTGGTCATAAGGGGGGGGGGGGGTAAAAAAAAAAAAT
>BLSH010373367.1:114600-126835 GCA_018402905.1 Glandirana rugosa | reverse complement strand
GCTATGAACCCGTTGGTCCCCTACTAGTCACGTCGCGACCTCCCCCTAAATGTTAGTTACTAGAGGGCTGAGGGACATATATAAAGTAATTTCGTTGACTGTCGTCGAAGAGGAGGGTACCGAAAGTCGACGATGTTACTTTAAATTTGTCCCTCAGCCCTCTAGTCACTAACAATTGAGGGCGACGTGGTTAGTGGGGGGAACTGACCGGGACATAGGAAGATGGACAGTCAGTGATCACTGACTGTCCATTCAGAAAAGGAAAGAGCCGATAAATTACAGATTTACCGACTCTTTCCTCCGCTCTCCATCCTGACAGATCGAGGACAGGGGGGACTGGAGAAGGATACAGGGCCAGTCAAGGGGGGTGATTGGTGCAGCGGGAGTTAACAATCACTGATCTCCCGACTCCCTGTTTAAATTTCATTGTAGCAGCTGAAAGCCATGGGAGGAGAAGCTGCTGTCAGTTGCTTTAATGAAATATATACAGGGAGTCGGGAGATCATTGATTGTAAATCCCCCTCCAGCGCTGCACTGATCATCCCCTGGTTGCCCAAGTATCGGATGAGGCATCGGAGCATTTTGCCCGAGTACAAGTACTCGGGCAAATGCTCAGTATTGGCGCCGATACCGATATTAGTATCGGTATCGGGACAACCCTACCCAAATTGCTCAATTACACTCAACGTGGACTGGAGAGAAGGATCGGCATCTTCCAGATATAAAAAG
The DNA here is from genome assembly GCA_018402905.1 of Glandirana rugosa. NCBI lineage: Eukaryota > Metazoa > Chordata > Amphibia > Anura > Ranidae > Glandirana > Glandirana rugosa. The sequence goes on along the minus strand of BLSH010373367.1, from coordinate 126,106 downwards.
CATGTCGTCTGCATAGAGACTAATCGTTTCAACTCATTGACCAGAGCATAAACCCCTAATTCCTGGATGTACCAATAGAAGAACCCCTGTGGGTGGGACTTTCAAAGTGGGGAATCAAAGATTATCAAAAACACATCTACATATATATCAAATCCACATTTATTTTCACAGGTATAAAAATTACAAAAATGTTGTAGAAATGACAAATAAACCAATTTGTGTATAAATGTGTTCTGTTAAAATATTGGATTGTTCAAATGCAGCCAGCTCGCACACATCTGCGTGTAGATTCCTTAACATTCTGCCATCCTACGAAAAAGGAAGAAAGCCAGATGCGTTTCAGGTTCAAGCCTTTCGTCAGGGGCGTGTAGCAGAATGCAATTTATATATCTGGACGTACTATGTCCATTAACAATACTCAAAAGGATTTCGCCTTCAGAGCTCAAAGGATGAGAATTTCCTAGTCATATGATGAATGGAGAAATGATGTGGAGATGTTTCAAATCACAGCTCAAGGACAGATACCTAGAGCCTTGCTGTATATTAAATAATCCAAGATGGGTTCTATCAAATCAGTGGGAGCAAGAGGAAAGGAGGGTAAATGCCAGAGAATCCTCCCCACCACTTCACAATAGAGCACAATGTGTTTCAGTCTGCCTTACACTGTTTATATATACTGATCCAAGGTAGGCAGCAATGTCAGACAGCAGTTAATGTAGCTTGTGTAGCCTTAACAACGGGATCTACTGTCATATGCCAAAAAGGGGGGGGATACCTCCAATCATTCCTAACGCTCCCAAGATCAGGTTAAAAATGTCAGGAATTCCTGGATGGGTCCTGATTGCTATGGCCTATGGTTCAACAGCAAGGGCTTATAGCAGAGGGGACAGGGGATAACCATGTTGTGTGCCTTTAGAAAGGGGTAAAGGATCAGAGACTCTGCCATTAACCAAATTCCTGGCCATCGGTGCTTGATATAGAAGTTGGATCCCCTTAATATAATTTGGACCAAAACCAAAGCGGCAGAGGCCTTCCCATAAATAGTCCCAATCAACTGAGTCGAATGCCTTGGCCACGTCCAAGGATACTACAACTCTTGACCCAACATGATCATGTGTGCCCTGTAGGTTCATGAATAGCCTCCTCAGGTTGAATGCCATGTTTTTAGCAGGCATAAACCCGACTTGACAGGGGGTGAATCAAATTAAGTATTACCTTATTTAGTCGGAGAGCCAGGATCTTGGCCAATATTTTGATGTCCAACTGAAGGAGAGAAATGGGCCGGTATGATTCTGGGAGTAGGGGGTCCTGACCGGTTTCGGTATGAGTATAATTAAAACTTCCTACTTAGACCTAGGAAGGGAGGCAGATTTATAAATGTCAGTGAATAATTCTCGTAGTTTAGGGATAAGAGAATTCTTATTTATTATAAAGAATTTATATAACGCTAACAGTTTGCGCAGTGTTTAACAAAATGAAGGTAGACATTACAGTTACAGTACAATTTGGTACAAGAGGAATCAGAGGGCCCTGCTCATTAGAGCTTACAATCTAAGAGGGAGGGTCAATTGATACAAAAGGTAATAACTGGGGGAGGAGCTTATGGAAAAAGTAAAACAGTGTATTAGTTAGAAGCAGGATAGGCTTCTTTAAAGAGAAGGGTTTTCAGGGATCGTCTAAAGATGGATAGATTACGGGAGGGTCTGACAGATTGGGGTAGGGAGTTCCAAAGGATGGGAGAAATCCTGGAGGCCAGCATGGGAGGAGGTGACAAGGGAGCTAGAGAGCAGGGAGGTCTTGGGAGGACCAAAGAGAGCAGCTTGGTTGGTACTTTGAGACTAGGTTAATGATGTAGCTGGGGAAGAGTTGTGGATGGCTTTGTAAATTATTGTTTGTTCTTAGAATTTTATTCGTTGGGTGAGTGGAAGCCAGTGGGGGGATTGGCAGAGAGGGGTTGAGGACACTGAACGGTTGGTTGAGTCTTGCAGCAGACTTCATTATGGACTGAAGGGGGGATAGTGTATGTAAAGGTAATCCAATGAGGAGAGAATTGCAGGAGTCGAGGCAAGAGATAACCAGGGAGTGAATTAGAAGCTTGGTGGTGTCATTGGTTAAAAAGGGGCGTGTTCTAGAGATGTTGCGGAGGTTAAGGTGGCATGATTTGGACAGGGATTGGATGTGGGCCTGGAAGGACAGTTCGGAGTCTAGGGTTACCCCTAAAACCCTGGCAGCATGTGGGGACGGACTGATAGTTGTGCCATTGATCTTGACAGAGAAGTCAGGGGAAGTGGCACGTGGTAGAGGAAATATGAGCTCAGTTTTAGAGTTGGAGAGGAGGAAGTGGAGTTGTAAGTGACACTGAAGGTGCGGTGAGAAAGGTAAGATTCAAACCAACGGAGAGTACAGCCACACAAAAACACACACACACAGAGAATCACAAAAATGTGTAGAATTCTAGAGGCAATCCGTCCAATCCCGGAGCTTAAAAGGGGTAAAGATGCGCTATAGTTTCCTCAATATCATCACTAGAAATGGGGGCCTCCAGCAGTGTAGTCTGAGCGGGGGTTAGGGAAGGAATAGAAATGTCGCAGAGAAATAGTTAAATCCCGTGGGTAGTTGAAGCATATAGGGATAGAAAAAATGTGCGAAACTCACTAGATACCAAATCAGGGTCATTAATAAGGTGACCAAAGACAGACTGTAGGGAGACCACTGTTGGGAGCATATAGTCTAGATGTGCCAGATAAGCTAGCAACCGGCCAGCACGCTCCCTGTGTTCATACATTCTCTGTTTGTTGTGGAATATGCCTTGCTCAGCCTTTTCAAGACGGAGATGGTTTACCAATCTAGCCTGCATTTTGACCACTGCTGCATTATCTCGAGGGGTTGACTTGAAAGCAGCATTCCAAATCTACCATAGGCTCCTCCGCTTGGTGAAGTGTCTGTTTAGAGGAGGACTCATATCTGGAGATATGGTGTGATAGGGTTGTATGGGATTTAAAAGTATCCTCTACTACCCCAAAAAGGGCGAGTCTCGGTTTGTAGTAAAAAATAATTCCTACTTGATCCACACGTCCCCCAAATCAGGAAGAACAATCAGCCAGAAGGGGTTTAAGCACCACATATATGTGGAGTGTAGAGTGTGCAATTTGAGCGTTAACCAGTAGCGTGAGTGGTCCTAGAGTACCTGGAGAGCAAAACTAAGTCCGTTGAGTCAGGCAAAAGGAATCTGGATATGAGGATAAGATCAATAAGGGACATAATCAGGGCTGGTGCAAGGATTTTTTACACCCTAGATGAAACCTCATTTTGCCGCCCCCTTGGCTCCACCCCCTTTTCTCTGCCCAGCCTCATCAGCGCCAATCAAATGCAGCCTCACCAGTGCCCATCAAACACAGCTTCACCAGCGCCAATCAATAAAGCTTCACCTGTGCCCATCAAATACAGCCTCACTGGGGGGTGGGGGCGGAGGGGGGGTATTTGGCAGATCAGCTGCTATTTCTATATACATTTGCAAATGGCATGTGATAATATAATCTCATTATCTCAGTCACACAGTGTCAGTTTTTACGTGAATCAATGCAGAGCAGCCAGTGACAGATCAACAGTGGCCAGGCGCCCCTAGTCGGCAGTGTGCCCTAGGCGGCCGCCTACTCCGCCTAGTGGTAGAGCCGGCCCTGGACATAATGTTATGTGTTGCAGAGAAGCAAGAGGAGTCTCTAGTGTTAGGCTGCCTATGCCTCCAGGTATCTACCAATGCAAATTCAGTCAGGAGCTTACCAAATCTTGTAGTACTAGATGAAGAGGGGGACGTCTGTGTAGAGCTAAGCTTGTCAAGGCTGGGATCTATAACAGTATTGAAATTGCCTAGACACACAGCAAGGACTGTGGGGTGTTTCCCCATAAAGCTAGGCCCTCTGTTCAAGCCCTCTGCCCTCTGTCAAGATATTAAACTGAAATGAGGAAGGAACATAATATGCCAAATATAGCATTTCAACCCCAAATAGCATAATGTGGGGAAAAAGAAATCTGCCCTGTGGATCCGACTGTAAGGTCAAGAGGGAGAACTGCGCTTATTTAGCAATCAAGATTGCAACCCCCCAGAAATTAGAAGTATAAGGGGCCTGATATACCCACCCAACCCAAGGTTTCTTAAGGGTTACCTGCAATTGACTGGTAATATGAGTTTCTACGAGGACTGATACATCAGTGCGTTGTGCTTTGAGATGTGCCAGAACTGCATTCCATGTCAAAAAATTTCAAATTGGCCATATTTTAAATATAAAAAACAGACATATGCATGTGGATCAAAAAGGGCCAGATAAAAAACAACTCTAGCACGCCATAACATATATACAGTGCTGGGACAAGGTCATTCATTCCCCATGGCGAAAATGGCAAACTGCCCTCCCCCCATTACCCCCTGGGTTAAAGAGGGGATGGCTAGTTGTGGCCCTGCAGACACTCTCCATCCAATCTGACATGCAGTTAACCCCAACGATCCAGGCATTATCAAAAATGCAGAGAACAGTTGACACCTGCCCACATGCAGGTTAGGCTCATAATTACAAGTGATTGGCAAATGAAACAGATAATAATACCGTATGGATTTGACTCATTTACAACGAGCGTATGCGGCTTCACTGAAGAGGGTCTTTTTCCATAGGGACGGATATTTGTGTACCTGTGTTTGTGCACAGAGATTGAGCTGCTACTGGTTCGGGTCTCTTTCCAATGATCAGAAGACGGGAGGACCAGCAGCTCTTGAGCACTGAGATACCTTTTGATTGGCCATCATGGTGACCATTACCGTTTCTCCTCTTGAATAGAGAAAAAGATACATAGGAGAGAATTTTCAGGAGCAGACAGAATCTGGAGCTGCTGTGCATGGCAGTCAATCAGCTTTTATCTTCGGCTTTTTAAATTAGGCCTTGAAAATGAAAGCTAGAAGCTGGTTGGTTGCCATGTACAACTGTTCCAAATTCCGCCTGCTCCAGTTTTGATTAATTCCCCTCAATATTTTTCTCCTTACTAGAGAAATATGCAAACAAAAAAAGTGAAAAAAAGTAAATTAAATAAAGATTGTAGGGAGCACATGCTCACAGCTGCCAAGCATGGACACCTCTTGAGCAGCTCCACACTGGATCACAATACAAGTGGCTAAACAGACTGATGACACTGGGCTTCTTACCTGCTGTGCCCATAGAAGATCACTAACATCCCTTGATTACCTTTGAGTGGTCATGGTCCATTCTGCCCTCTGGAAAATGGCTGAACTGGGACAATCTACACTGTGGGAGGCTCTGGGTAGAGCCACTTGCAAGATGGTGCACTTTGCAGGTGGACAGACAGGCAAGGAGAAGGACACAGCCAAAACCAGTATGCTGAAACCAGCAGCTATGACAGAGCAGGAGCGCACACACTCCTGACATTACCCCCTCTGAGGAGGGACCCCCAGACCCTTACAGACAAGCTGGCCATTGGCTTGGCAAAGGTCAGGGGATCAGCGAGGTCAGGTTGGTTAGCAGGTGACATGTCAGAGGAGTCAAGCTGGACTGCATTGGCAGTGTAGAGGACAAGTTAGCCTGGATATGCGTCCCAGGGCATTTTGGGACAGGCAAAGGTAGGGGTAAACCAGAGGGCTTGACTTTTGAGGAAGCACAGGTTTTGCAAGCTTTTACGTAGGAACTTATGCAGAGGGGGCCACCAAAGCCCATGAGAAATCAAAGAAAACATTTTAGTAATGGATTAAAGATAATCAGCAACCCCATACATGCTCTTGAATCAGTCCAGATTTGTTGTATCTCCATAAAACCAGAGTGTGTACAGCAGATGTTAATGCGTTTCGGCCTTAATGGCCTTGCTCACAAACATTTTAGTAACCCCTGGGTGACTGGCTGTGTGCTACTGAAAGTACTTTAAGCTTAGGGTGGAGGGGAACAAACAGCTTTCCAGGGGGTAGGATGTGGCGGAACAGAAGACTGAGCCTTTAAAATATTCCAAAAGGTCAGAAGAAAGGGCCCTGGACTGGAGGTAAGATATTGTGAAACTTAGAGGAAGTTTCCAAACAGGGCTCAAGGCTGTGAGACAGCGGGTATGTTTGGCCTCTGGGAGGAAAATATTCAGACTGTGATATTTGTCTGTAGAGGTGGCCTATAGAGGATTCAGTAAACTTGTCAGTGTCAATTGTTACAAGAGAGTCATATAAAGGCAAATGGTTATGCAAACTGGAGTCACACTTAGAAAAATTGTCATGATCAAGATCTGACTAGGACTGTAATAAAGGCGCATGACTGGTACTGGCCACAAAAGAGTTACAAATGGCAGTTTTAATTGAGCTCCGAATGCAGGTCTGGTACCAGGACCTTATCTCCCCTGTAGCACAATCTATGAGCAGGTCATGGAGTCTAAGCCAAGGATAGCCTAAGATAAGGGGATAAGCAGGGGGATGTTATTAGGTAGAAGCTGAGTGTCTCCCATTGAAATTCCCCAATGGTCAGAGTAATAGGTACAGTGCATGGACAAGGCAGAGTTATCAACAGCTTAGACTGAAAAGGGTCTGTGCATATTAGGCAAGGGAATCTGTACACTGTGTGTTAGGTCCCTATCAATGAAATTGCACCAGAATCTATTAACCACTTCAGCCCCGGAACGTTTTACCCCCTTCCTGACCAGAGCGCTTTTTGCGTTTCTGCACTGCGTCGCTTTAACTGACAATTGCACGGTCTTTTGGTGGTATTAGATCACCTCTGCATCATTTATGATCACCGCTATAAACAAAAGAAGAGCGACAATTTAGCAAAAAAAAAACCAAATGTCTTACTTTTTGTTAAGATACAAATCAAAATAAAATATTTTTTTCATATTTTTGTTTGAAAAAATCGCAATCGACGTGTATTGATTGGTTTGCGCAAAAGTGGCCGCGTTTACGGACGATGAGAATTCATTTCTGGGGTTTTTATTATTTTTTTATTTTTTACTAGTAATGGCGGCGATCTGTGATTTTTAGCGGTACTGCGGTATTGGGGCGGACATGTCGGACATTTTTGACACTTTTTTGGGACCAATGACATTTATTCAGCGATCAGAAATTTAAATGTCCACTGATTACTGTATAAATGTCATTGGCAGAGAAGGGGTTAACCTGCAGGGGGAGATCTAGGGGTTAACTGTGTTCCCTGGGGGTGTTCTAACTGTGGGGGGACTGGGCTACCATGGGCATAAGAGATCTAACTGATCCCAGTGACAGGGATCAGTACATCTCCTATGCCTCCACTAAAAGAGCGGGGAACCACTGTGTTTACATCAACGGTTCCCCGTTATTTGGCTGTGGCCATCGCCCGAGCCGCGGGAGTACACCGGGCGCCCCCTAGCGGCCACCCGCAGATCGCCGCTTTTTTACAGCGCTGAGCGTCCACACTGCCGCCGTGAATACACGGCAGGCGGTGTGGAACCGGTTAAAGGGAGGTAATGAGAAAAATTGGCAGAACTAAGTTGTGCAGGAACAAATATTTTGGCTCGGAAGGGACCTGGCATTATATAGTCTAAAGAAGCAGACTACACACGCACTAGACTCTTGGCATTTTCCGGCTTATTGGGGAAGCTGGCAACAAAGTGGCCATGGTTGCCACAGTATAAGCAGAGTCCCTGGGATCTTCTAGTCTTTTTCCCCAGAGGATAAATGAGTAGCGCCAATTTGCATGGGCTCATCCTAGAGAGGTTGAGAGGGCTCAGGAAGGTCTGAAGTAGAATAGGCAGCATGCTAGGGGGAAAAGAAACAATCCTCTCAGCACGACTTTGCCAAAAATGCCTGTCTATAAGGATGGCTACTTGCATGGCTTCATTCAGAGACTTTGGTTCAGGGTAGTGTACTAAGGAGTCTTTAATGGAGTCTGATAAGCCTAACCTAAACTGGCTTCTTAGAGCTGGGTCATTCCACCTTGAGTCAGGTGCCCAGCGATGGAAATCAGAACAGTATTGTTCGGCGGTGCGTTTATCCTGACGTAATGACTAGAGGTCGACCGATATGGGTTTTTCTCTGGCCGATGCTGATATTTAGAAATCGGGGTGGCCGATGGATGATATTGGAAGCCGAATTTTTTTTTTGGGCCGATAGGTTAGGCAGATTTTTTTATAGCAGTTAATTGTGCTTATTCTTGTATGTATATGGTTCACTTAAGAGCCCTTTCAATACAGCCATATACCAGTCCCATGAAATACAGCCATATACCAGTGTCCATAAAATACAGCCATATACCAGTGTCCATAAAATGCAGCCATATACCAGCGCCATGAAATACAGCCATATACCAGTCCCATGAAATACAGCATATACCAGTGCCATGAAATACAGCCATATACCAGTGCCAGGAAATACAGCCATATATCAGTCCCATAAAATACAGCATATACCAGTGCCTTGAAATACAGCCATATACCAGTGCCACGAAATACAGCCATATACCAGTGCCCATGAAATACAGCATATACCAGTGCCCATGAAATACAGCATATACCAGTGCCCATGAAATACAGCATATACCAGTGCCCATGATATACAGCATATACCAGTGACAGGAAATACAGCATATACCAGTGCCAGGAAATACAGCTTTACCTGTGTCAATGAAATGCAGCCTGACCACACAGAGCGATTCACACATGGAGATTTAAGTTTCCCGGCGCCTGCTGCCCTGTGATTATGTCATCACACGCGCGCCTGTCACTCAGAAGCCAGAGCAGCCCGAGCAGCCGCAGTACTCCATTTGGCCCTGGGGCTGCTCTTCCTTATCACTGTGTCTGGGTGGTACCGCGGCACTCATGGGTGTCCGGGAGCCCGCAGTCTAATGCAGGCTCCCGGTGCCGACGGGAGGGGGTGGATATTGGCATAACAATCGTCCGATGCCGATTCCTTAAAAAAAAGGCGAATATCGGCCCGATATATTGGTCGACCCCTAGTAATGACTAGGGCTGCGGAATTTAATCGATGCATCGCGATTCGACAGCCCGCGATGCGGCATCGATGCAGCGACCGTCAATAATCAATTCACACGTGATGACGTCATCCGCGCTCGCTGTGACTCGCTGGAAACAGCCTAAAGGAGCCGAGGGCGAGCCGCGCCTCTTCTGATGTCATCTACAGTGGCGGCGGCATTGCGGCGTGGACTGGAGCCGAGATGGAACACGCTGGAGGGGAGACTGAGAGTCTGAGACACGTGCAGCCAGTGAGTGTCCCCAGGCCCAGCAGAGATACTCCACAGAGTCCACAGTGAGTCCTCACGCTGAGTGTCAGAGCTTTGCTGCCTGAAGAAGACTGACCCAAGGGATCCAGGCCTGAGGCCTCAGGCTGCCAGTGTCGCTTGTCCCTCCATCCTCACCTCACCTCACAGGCTGCTGCATGGGACCATCACAGACCAGACCACCAGTGCACCATTCATCATCAGACAGGTACCTCTCATACAATTCTAATGAGTTAATTAATACTACTAAAAATACTAGTACACTTACACTATATATTTAATGTAGGGCTGTGTCTCTGCCGCACCTCATACCTGTACCTCACCTAACATAATTAATAACTTAACTTGTGCTGCTCTATAATAAAAAAGTAGTCCACAGAGGTTTAAATAAATACCATGGCATTGGCAGTCCATATTATAATCCAAGTTAAAATAAACCAAACCCATCCCTATTCCGCCTACATCGAAGGTGACAGGCAGCCTTATTCCCCCAGTTCCCCTCATAGAAAGACTGAGCCATTACTGTTTGTTGTCTTCATAAGAAAAGCAGCAGCCAAGTAGTGTTGTGTATTTTTTATTTAACTTGAATGTATAGCAAACTTTGCTTTGCTTTTGCTTTTATGGTCACATGACATGAGTTGACAGTTGACTTGACACAGTGACTTAATTCATTTTTTTTTTCTCTTTTTTTTTTATACTGACAGAGTCCATACTCCGTACACAATTGCATGGCATGCTAAAGTAAAATGTCAGAAGGAGACCAAAAAGAACGAGGGATAGAAAATGCACCTAGCATTTTAAAAGCAAACATCTGGACACATTTTGGCTTTTATGAACAACCAGGGAAGCACGAATTGGACAAGACACATGCTGTGTGTAAAAACTGTCACACAAAAATTAAATATCTAGGGAATACTACTAACTTGAGAAACCACGTTAGCCGTTTTCACTCTGGGATGCTAACACCTGTCACCACCACCAGTGCCACTGCCACCACCTCCACCAGTGCCAAGGAAATAGACCCAGCTCAGCCGAGAATTGATGCAATACTGCCGACTTTGCCATCCAGCTCTGAAAGAGGGAAGAGGATGACAAAAGCTGTGGCAGCTTTCATAGTTAAGGACCTACGGCCTTACTCTGTTGTGGACAACACAGGGTTTCGCTACCTGTTGAAGACGATAGAGCCGCATTACAAGATCCCGTCACGTAGTCACTTCACACTCTACCACAAAACCAAAGCTCAGGTAATTGCGTCAATGAGCCAAGCATGTCGAGTCACAATAACATGTGATTCCTGGACTTCAGTCTCGACAGAGTCTTATGGCACAATAACAGCACATTACGTTAGTAAGGACTGGCAGATCTTGTCGCATGTACTGCAAACAAGAGCCATTTATGAGTCTCACACAGGTGCTCATCTGGCGGAGCTACTTTCTCATGTCGTGGAAGAATGGCAGCTGTCCGATAAATCTGTAGTGCTTGTGACTGACAACGCATCGAACATGATAGTTGCAGCTCAAGTTGGAAAATTCCCTCATGTAAAATGCTTCGCCCATACACTAAACTTTGCGTCCCAGAAGGCGCTGAAAGTGGCCACGCTATCCAGGCTTCTTGGCAGAGTGGGACGGATATCCACATTCTTCCACCGCAGCACCATAGCAAGCCACTGTCCAAAAGAGAAACAGAAATGCCTTGGCCTGAAGAATCATAAGCTGATAACTGATGTGTCAACAAGATGGAACAGCGCATATGACATGGTCGAGAGGTTCTTAGAACAACAGCCTGCAGTCTGTGCTACCTTGCTCTCTCCAGAAGTAAAAAAAGGAGAGTCCGATCTCTGCACTCTCAATGCTGATGTCAGAAGAGCGTAATCCAACAGTTTCTCTCATTGCCCCTCTAAATGCACAACTTCTCCAGAGCATGACAGACACCATGGGAGACACACCCATGATCCATGAGATCAAGAATGCCATCAAAACAGATCTCCAGAAGAGGTACAGCAGTGAGGCAGAGAAGAAGATCCTTCATACAGCATCTGCACTTGATCCTCGCTTTAAGGGACTGCCTTTTATCCTCACAGAGGAGGAGAGATTGGAGATATACAGAGGAGTGACTGAGGAGGCTGCATCCTTGGAGGTAATTTGAATTTCATCATGTTTCTTGCAACAGCATTAGCCTAGCAGACAGTGCCAGTAGCTAGCTTAGCAGCTAGCTACATTGTCGTAAGCCCTGCTGCTTCTGATTTGGTGTGGGCTGCGGGAACTGCA
>BLSH010373367.1:59831-79433 GCA_018402905.1 Glandirana rugosa | reverse complement strand
TATATTGTTTGGGGGTTCAAAGTAATTTTCTTGCAAAAAAATATTTTTTCATGTAAACAAAAAGTGTCAGAAAGGACTTGGTGGTTTAAGTGGTTAGAAGAATGGGTGATGTTGGGCATAAAATGCCAGGACTGTTCAACCCCCCCCCCCCAAATTACCCCATTTTGTAAAGTAGAAACCCTACGGTTTTTCCTGAGAGGCATGTTGAGTCCATGGCATACTTTATATTTTGACACAAGTTTTGGGAAAATTTACATTTTTTTTTTTACAAAAAAGTTGTCACTAAATGATATATGTCACACATGTCATGGGTATATGTGAAATTACACCCCAAAATACCTTCTGCTGCTTCTCCTGAGTATGGGGATACCACATGTGTAAGATTTTTTGGGAGCCTAGCCGCGTACAGGACCCCAAAAACCGATCACCGCCTTCAGGATTTCTAAGGGCATAAAATGGTGATTTTACTCCTCACTACCTATCAGAGTTTTGGAGGCCCTGAAATGCCCAGATAGCACAAACCCCCCTAAATAACCCCATTTTGGAAAGTAGACACCCCAAGCTATTTGCTAAGGTGCATGGTGAGTATTTTGCAGCTCTCATTTGTTTAGTAAAATGAAGAAAGAAAAGGAAAATATATTTTTTTTCTTTTCTCAATATTCAAAACTTTGTGACAAAAAGCAAGATCTGCAAAATACTCAACATGCCTTTCAGCAAATATGCGGCTAGACTGCCAAAAAGTCTCACGCATGTTTTATCCCCATACTCAGGAGAAGCAGCAGAATGTACTTTCACATATACCCATGGCATGTTTGAGCAATATATAATTTAGTGACAACTTTGTGTAAAAAAATGTAAAGAAAATGTTGTCATTTCCCCAAAACTTGTGGCAAAATATAAAATATTCTATGGACCCAACATGCCTCTCAGCAAATAGCTTGGGGTGTCTACTTTCCAAAAATGGGGTCATTTGGGGGTTGTGCTATCTTGGCATTTCATGGCCTCCGAAACTGTGATAGGGAGTGAGGAGTTTGTAGACGCTATAACTTTTGCGCAAACCAATAAATGTACGTTTATTGAATTTTTTTTTACCCGAGAAATGTGGCTGAATACATTTTAGCCTAAATGTATGACTAAAATTGAGTTTATTGATTTTTTTTTTATAACAAAACATAGAAAATATAATTTTTTTTTAAATTTTTGGTCTTTTTTTCGTTTATATTGCAAAAAAATAAAAATCCCAGAGGTGATCAAATACCACCAAAAGAAAACTCTATGTGTATGAAAAAAGGACGCAAATTTTGTTTGGGTACAGAATTGCATGATCACGCAATTACTAGTTAAAGAAACGCAGTGCCAAAATGTAAAAAGTGCCCTGGTCATTAAGGGGCAAATCCTTCCTGGGGCTGAAGTGGTTAAACACACTGTATATAGCTGGTTGCTAAGGAGGGGGCTGCATCCTTAACAACCAATGAGTCCTCAGCTGTCAGCGGGAGTTCCTTGCTGACAGCTGAATGTAAAAAAAATTGCAGACAATAAAAATCACCAGACCCTTATCCGAGCACGCAGCCCGGCAGGTCAAGAAAGGGAGGGGACGAGCGACCCCCCCCCCCCGAACCATACCAGGCTGCATGCCCTCAACACGGGGGGGATGGGTGCTTTGGGGGGGTGGGGACTAGGACCTCTTCCTGACATCAGAATCTGGAAGCCCCCGTTAATAAGGGGTCCCCCTTATGGCAATGGGTAACGGGTACATCGTACCCCTAACTATTCACCCCAAAAAGCAGTGAAATGTAAAAAAAAGAGCTGTTTTTTGACAAGTCCTTTATTTTTAATAAAAGCTCCAAGCTGTCTTCTCCCCGAGCCATCTTCTCCTGGTGCCGTCTTCCCTTGTTGCCATCTTCCCCTGGTGCCATCTTCTCCCAGAGCCGTCTTCTCCTAGTGCCGTCTTCTCCCAGTCCCGCCTTCTCCTTCTGTCGTCTTCTCCCGCTGCTGCTCATTCGTCCCTCCCTTTCCTGACCTGCATGCTCAGATAAGGGTCTGGTATGGATTTTGGGGGGGACCCCACGCCATTTAAGAAAAAAAAAATTGGCGTGGGGGGTCCCCTCCAAATCCATATTAGACCCGAAGGGCCTGGTATGGACCTGGGGGGGACCCAATTCTGTTTTTTTTTTTTCACTTTTTTTTTTGTCTGCAATTCTTTTTTAATTCAGCTGTCAGCGGGGAATCCGACTGACAGCTTATGACTCATTGGTTGTTAAGGATGCGGCAGCCGGCTTCCCCACCCCCTCCCTAGTGACCAGCTATATACAGTGTTTTAAACAGAAAAATAGAAAAACGCAAAACACATCAAAAATCGCATCACAAACACAACACTTTAATAAGGGGGCCCCCAGATGCCAGCCCCCTACCCTATGTAAATGAGTATGGGGTACATCGTACCCCTACCCATTTACCTGGAAAAAAAAGTGTACAAAAAACACACTACACGGGTTTTTAAAATATTTTATTAAATCAGCTCTGGCATCTTCTCCCCTCTCTTCTTTCTTCGGCTCTTTTGCGGGGTCTTGGGTCTTCGGTCTTCTGCCGCTGTCTCCTCAGCTAGCTTCTCCCGCTTCTGCTTCTTCTTCTTCTGGAGATGTTGACTCGTCGCCCTCTTCCACTTGAATGCCGGTCTGTGCTGCGCGGTTGCCTTATATTGGCATGGGGCAGGGCCACACGCTGATGTCATCCTGAGCCCCACCCTCATGAAGTCACATCCTGGGGCAGGCCATCACATCATTCCTCTTAAAATCCATGCCAGATCCAAGAGCCTGGTATGCTCTTGGGGGGGAACTCCACGCAATTTTTTTGCGGGGGTTCCCCTTTAAGATCCCTCGCACACAAGTCGCGCCGCAAGTCGGATCATCGTGATCCGACTTTTGGTGCGACTTCTATTCAAATCAATGGGCTCCCATAGGGAACCATTGATTTTGAATAGAGGCAGAAAATGCTGCTGAAAGCTAGTGTGGAAAAACGTGCATTGACGTCAATACAAAACGCTGAAAAAAACAGTGATTTTTTTCCCTGACGTCGGCCCCGGCGTTTTGCTTGTTTTTTTGCATACACCCGTGTGTATGAGGCCTTAGGATCGACCTGTGTGGCTGCAACCTGTAACATCTCAGACTTGCATGGGGAACTGTTTTCTGCTGGTCATCAGGGACTCCTTGGGCGCCGCGACTGGCTGCGATTAGCTGGATGGCGGGCTCTTGGATCTCGATGGCGGACGGCAATGTCCACAGTGGTGAATGGTGATCTGACCCTGCAATGAGCTGCAGATGAAAATGTGGTCTGGGGGGCTACTTGGGGCCTACGGCCACATCACCCTGAATACACCCGATTGCAGATCGGATAGGAGACCGCCTGGGAATACCAGGTGTTGTAGGATACACTGCAGGTGTGATTTAGGGAATTGTAGTGGTTTACTGCTAAAGTTTAGCAATACTTCCAGATATTATATCTCCAGTCCTTCAGCTCATGTGTGAGCCAGGAACAATCAACTTGCATAGAGACCAGCCATGTCCACTAAAGGTGAGGGCAGGTAAGTACATCTTAAGAAAAAAAAAAAAAAAAAGAGTGCACAGTATGGGCATAAGGGATTACAAAGTACCCCAGCCCTCAACACCAGCACCACTTTCCAATAAAGGAAGGAGCAACCTGATCCTTCACAGGGACAGGTCCTCTTTAGCCCTGAAGGAGGTACTAGGGAGTTAACTGCCAGAAGAGGCAAACTATAGAGAGCTCACTACAACAATCATCATGAGCGAGATTGGGCTTGTAGTGGCTGTGTGTCTGTCAAGATGCGATACCAAATCGCAGGCCGGAGGCAGCAGCAATTGGCGGGGCAGAGACGGTGAAGGTCTAGAGTCTCTAATGGTCCATATTAAGCCAAATCAAACAGCTGTATTATTTGAAGATGACCTCTACTTCAGAAGCAGTTGGCTAAGGAATTGGTATCAGAGTAGCCAGATACGCCAGCCTCAGAAAATGGATGCTTTGACTATGTCCAAAAGGACTGTGTGGATCGCTGTTTGCTAAGCCTCAGTTACAAAGCCAATCAAACTAAGGCCTCATACACACCAGTATATCTTAAAAAATAAACAAAGTGTCGGGCCCGACGTCAGGGAAAAAAATTGGTGTTTTTCGTCGTCATGCATCGGCGTTAGTGAGCGTTAATGAGCGTTAGTGAGCATCGGCGTCAATAGGCGTCTTTAAAAAAAATAAAAATCCTCTGCTATTTTTCAACCTAAAAACGTTGGAGTCAAAAACGCCAGTTAACGCTTTAGTGAGCGTTTTGCGGCGTCGGTGTAAAAAAACGCCAAAACGTTACAGCCTCAGAACGCGCTGGCCGTGGGTTCTAGTTTCAGCTCACTAACCCCGACGCCCTCTACAGCTCAAAAACGTTGGCGTTTTTATGGGGCCATTGACTAAAATGGAGAGCTGCATAAACGCCAGAAAACGTCGGCGTCAAAAAACGTCCGTGTGTATGAGACCTTAAGTTTGTTTTAAAGGGTACCTCTGCCTCAAAGGCACTGGTCAAGCAGTCCTCATCAGATGAGCCAAGGGTGAGGTTCTGCCAGAAGAACAGACAGTATCCTTTGCAGTTGCACTGGAACAACGAATAGATGTGGAAGGAAGAAGGTTTATACTACTATTAAGTAGTTTTTTGTGGGCTGCTGTTCAGCTCATCTCAATAACCTGGCAGTCCGGATCTCCGATGAGATCAAAACAAAGTTTGGTCAGTAAGGAACTCTCTAGGATGTCTGATCCAAGAGTAAGAATTCAGTGGTCATTAAGGCAGTTCAGCCAGGAGGGTGGCAAGACTGTATGCCAGCGCTCTAGTAGTCCAGAGTGATCAGTTAACCCTTACGGTTCATCCCACAGATGACACATACCGCCACTAAGTCAGACTGGTGACTGGCCAGGGGAGAGCCAGCGATATCGAGAGGGAGGATTAATCCATTATGGGAATCGCCGATGACAAGAGGATAGCCAAAAGGCAAAGTAACAAAGGTGGCAAAGGCGATGGAGCACCTAGCGTGCAAGCGCGAGCTTCAAGTTCAAGACAGCATGGAGTGACAAGTTAAACCTGGGATAAATTATAGAGGATAATGGAAGGGTCCATAATCCTTTATCTAAATACCTAAAGCCGAGTCCCCTCCTTTTAGGGAGCAACAAAGTTTCATCACCCAAAGGCACCCAGTAGATGTCGACCGGCAGAATTAGATGTAAATTCAGGGGCACACAAGAGTAGCACTTATGTCCAGCAGCACTGAGGTTCGTGGGTGAATCCCAAGCATGCCACTGCAGGTAGAGAAGTGGGCTGTTTTCCCTATGTCATGGAACAGGACGCAGGGCCTTACTCAAGTTAACAGGGGATCAGGATCCGGGGGTCCTGTGCATTGATGAAGTCATTGAAATGTGCTTTCCGCTCCTCCAACTCATTTCATTCCCTAGAGCAATTAATGCTGGAGACAAGTGTTACCACATCTGGTTCTGTCCAAAGAACATGCCAAGGAGTGTGCTCTGCATTGCTCTTAGTTAAAAGCAGACTTGAGCATTAAGCAAAATAAGGATGAAGATCTAAGATCGTCATATGGAACTGGGGCAGTCAAGTGCCCAAACCATCAGGTGAGACGGCAGGTTGGCGCCAGCAGATGGGGGTTAAACACGTCTGGAGACCCATATTCTGCAAGTACCTTCGATAGACTGTTCAGGAGTTTCACTACAAGTTCATTGGATAGCCTTTAGCCTTGCCACATACTCAGGGAAATTTCAGGACATAGGGGCAGTAATGGCCGTCTTGCAAAGCAAGGGCGACAGGTATTCTTTTGTTCGGGCACAGCCTGCTGGCTCAACATTCTCTAGGCCTGGCAAAGGCTAGTTCAGACAATAATCAAACTTGGAGGAATCAGTATCGGGAGAAGACCAACTAATCTCATTCCAGTAATGACATTTCTGGAAACAGTCGGGAGAACGGTAGAGGTACCCACAGGGAAAGCAAAAGTGTTAGTATCTTGCTGGAACAAGACAGAGCTCATTCCAAGCTATGGCATCCCATCGTCTCAAAAAGGCCAGAGAAGTGGATAGTAATCCTGGTGATCTGAGGTCTCATTGGAAGGTGAGAGCGATATTAACAGGTTTGGTAATACGGTAAGGCTTGCTTCCCGCACCAGAGGCAAGTGACTCCACAGGGGAGACCTTGATGGGGACAAGCCAGTAAATCACCAATCTATTTACTGGGTAAAAAAAAAAAAGTGGGGTTCTTTAAATAAGTGGGCACTTCTGCTCTTGCACTTCAGCAATTTGCACAAAGCGCATACTAACAAGAAACTACTCTAACACCTGACTACAGGTAACCTAATTTCCAAAACATTACACTTTCCCCTCTGAAACATGCATACCTTACCTCTTCTTTTCACTATAGCAGCCTCTCAACTCAAACTATCTTTTCTTCACCCCTCTTCCCCACCCCAAAATCTGTATATATCATCCTCACTTCTCCCCTCTCCCTATTACTGCACTCACCACTTCTTTCTAACTCTAAGCCCACATGGTAACAAAACCAGGATGCTAAAGCATGTCCCCTCATATAAATCATATTCCCATGTTGCCTCCCTCTCTCTTCTGCTTCTCCTAGCCTCTGGAGATATTTCCCCAAACCCTGGGACTCTCTCATTTAACCACACCCATCACCACCACCCCACACCCTCTAACAGTAGTCGCAATCTACACACTTTAATCTCCATCCCCCTTCTTCCCAAAACCAGCCTCCCCTTCTCCTATGCCCTCTGGAAGCCCGCTCTGTCTGCAACAAGCTCACTGCTGTTCATGACCTATTTGTCACTAATTCCTTTCATTAACTTGCTATCACCGAAACCTGGCTCCACAAATGAGAGTCTCCTTCTCCTGCTTCCCTCTCCCACGGTGGCCTTCTCTGGACTCACTCCCCTAGGCCTAATGGACGCAAGGGAGGTGGAGTGGGATACCTCCTATCCCCACTGAGCACCTTTCACTCTCATCATTTGAAGCCCACTGTATATGTCTGTTCTCTCCAACCTCCCTAAGAATTGCTGTGATCTACTGGACCACTGTCAGCTTTCCTTGATGAATTTTCTGCCTGGCTACCCTACTTTCTATCTTCTGAAATTCCCACAATCCTTCTTGGTGACTTCAAGATCCCAGTTAACACTAACACTACTGCTACTTCTAAATTTCTTAGTCTAACCTCCTCATTTGACCTAAAGCCATGGGTACAGGCTCCTACTCACACTGATGGAAACCCCCTCAACCTTGTCTTCTCCTATCTATGCACTCCGTGCAACTTCTCCAACAATCCTTTTCCCCTCTCCGACCACCACCTTATTAGTTTCTCTCTCTCCCTGTCTTGCACCACCCTCCCCTCAAATCGCCTAACCATCACCCGTAGAAACCTTCGCCAACTCAACACTTCTCTCCTCTATTCTGCTACTGACCACCTCTATGAATACATCTCACCCCTGTCCTGCCCCAACCAAGCCACTGCCATCTACAATAAATCCCTGTCCTCCACCCTGGACGAGCTGGCTCCCCTCACCACACACAAAATCAGGCCTCGACCCCCACAACCCTGGCAAACAGATGACACTAGAAACCTCAAAAAGCGCAGCCGCGCCCTTGAGCGTCTGTGGCACAAGACTAAGTCTCTCAAAGACTACAACTTATACAAATCTGCCCTCCATAAATACAATTCTCGCCTCCACACTGCCAAGCAGACTTATTTTACCACTCTTATTAACACCTTATCATCCAGTCCCCTTCAACTCTTCTCTACGTTCAACTCCCTACTTTGTCCTCCCCCACTTCCACCCACTAACACACTCACTGCCCAGGAGATTGCTAATCACTTCAAAAGCAAGATTGACACAATTCAGCATGAAATCTCCACTCTGCAGGCATCTTCCCCAGTTAACACCCCATGTCAACAAGCACAATCGACACTATCCTTATTCAAACCTGCTACTATAAACGAGGTTGCTAAACTCCTTTCAACGCCCACCTAACCACCTGTCCACTGGACCCTATTCCCTCTCAAATACTATGTTCACCCTCTGACTCTATCCTGTACTCTCTAACTCACATCTTCAATCTCTTCCTCTCTTCTGACATCTTCCCCAATGCCCTAAAACATGCATTGGTCACCCCCATACTGAAAAAGCCATCCCTGGACCCTACCAATCTGCGCCCTATCTCCTTGCTCCCCTTTTCCTCCAAACTCCTTGAACGCCTAGTCTACAATCAACTGAGTCACCACCTTGTTAAGAATAACCTTCTGGACCCCCTTCTTTCTGGATTTCGCCCCCAATACTCCACAGAAACCGCCCTTCTTAAACTCACCAATGACCTACTAACTGCAAAAACCAATGGACACTACTCTGTACTCCTAATTCTGGACCATTTGGCTGCCTTTGATACTGTTGACCACCCCCTCCTCCTCAAAAAACTCTACTCCCCTGGTCTCCGTGACTGTGCTCTTCAGTGGCTCTCGTCCAACCTATCCCATCGCACCTTCAGTGTAACGTACAATTCTACCTCCTCCTCTCCTCTTCCTTTCTCTGTTGGAGTCCCCCAAGGTTCTGTTCTTGGACCTCTCTTATTTTCAATGTACACCTCCTCCCACGGCTTTCAATATCATTTCAACGCTGACGATACCCAAATCTACCTCTCCACCCCCCAACTGACTCCATCAGTCTCCTCACATATCACTAACTTATTAACAGACATATCTGCCTGTATGTCACACCACTTCCTCAAACACAACTTGTTTAAAACTGAACTCATAATATTTCCTCCCCCACGTGCCGTTTCCCCCAGCTTCTCTGTCAAGAGCAATGGCACAACCATCCACCCATCCCCACATGTTAGGGTGCTTGGTGTTATCCTGGATTCTGAACTCTCCTTTTGGCCCCACATCCAATCACTTTCTAAGGCTTGCCGCCTCAATCTCCGCAACATCTCTAAAATACGTCCCTTCCTTACCAATGAAACCACAAAGCTCCTGATTCACTCCCAGGTCATCTCTTGCCTTGACTACTGCAACTCCCTCCTCACTGGCCTACCTTTAAATAGACTATCCCCCCCTCCACTCCATCATGAATGCCACTGCCAGACTCATCCACCTTACAAACCGTAAGCGTCTGCCCCCCCTCTCTGCCATTCCCTCCATTGGCTGCCACTCACCCAACGAATTAAATTCAAAATACTAACAATCAGCTACAAAGCCATCCACAACTCTGCTCCCAGCTACATCACCAACCTAGTCTCAAAATACCAACCTAACCGTCCACTTCGCTCCTCCCAAGACCTCCTGCTCTCCAGCTCCCTCATCGCCTTGTCTCATACAAGCCTCCATGATTTCTCCCGAGCCTCTCCCATCCTCTGGAACTCTCTACCCCAATCTGTCAGACTGTCCCCAAATCTATCCACCTTCAGGTGATCCCTGAAAACTTTTATCTTCAGGGAAGCCTATCCTGCCACTACCTAACAACTACACTCCTTATTTTCTCAATCAGCTTATTCCCCGCAGTTATTGCCCTTTCGTATCATTTAACCCTCCCTCCTAGATTGTAAGCTCTAATGAGCAGGGCCCTCTGATTCCTCCTGTATTGAATTGTATTGTAATTGTACTGTCTGCCCTAATATTGTAAAGCGCTGCGCAAACTGTCGGCGCTATATAAATCCTGTATAATAATGATAATAATAATAATCATGCCAAGAGAGGAGAAGGCGTCCAAGATCAGAGTTACAATGGTTCTCAAGTGGAAATGTGCTGAAGTCACAGCAAATAGAGCCTCAGCTATGAGATAAACAGTCAGCGGTATAGTAAGGCCCTATCTTCGCTATCAAGAGGGAAGGCAATCGAGGCAACTTCCGTCAGAGGCATCTCCCGTTCGGATTGCCAACCCCCTTTGGGTTTGGTCCTAGAATTCAGGTCAAACACCGGGACATACAAGGTCGTTTGGATGTCAAAGATGATCTCTAAACCGACAAGTGGGCCAAATTGTCTACAACAAATAAGGCTATCAGGATATCAACCTGATAGTAACCTCAAAGGCTTCCCAGAAAGGGAAACAGTAGTGCTATTGACACCAAACTGTGGCTACAGATTAGCCAAGAAGTATATCCGGCAAACTGAGGAGCCTCCAGGCTCCTTTATCAGGATCCACATTCGTCCAGTAGTGGAGAGGACAATTAGTTGTCCAGTGGCCTGCAGGCCAGGATATCCCCAGGTACATTCCTGGATGCAGGAGCCTCCTATTCACCTCCTGAGGTTAAAAGCCGCACACAGCGTGGCCATCGGTAGCAGCAAAAATTCAGTCAAGTTTGTATCTAGATGCAGGAGACCAAGAAGTGAGAGCTCACATGGAGGTCTCACCTTTTAAAACCCTGTTGAAGCCAGGGCACCTACTCCCAGATCATAAGAAACCTTCCAGTGTTGGAGGATTGAATCCTCTGTCCCCTACGGTAAATATTGAACTGGATATTAGTAGACCTAGAGGGGGAATAAGCAGCAGAAGCGCAGTCGGTCCGCACTCGCGCAGGTCATGCTAGACCAAGTCCGACAAAAAAAAAAGTGTGTGCAGCTCTTTCCCTGGGGCCTTCCAAATAGTGAAGAACATGTTGTCTCATTCCCCATCCTTCTGGATAGGACTTCCTCAATGTGGGCAGTTACACTAAGGCAGTGTTCCGTATAGCTAATATGCACAAAGGAAGGATCTCCGATATCCAAGCACCACGCTGTAAGCTACCTTGTTACTACCATTTTAGAGAAACTAGCTCTAGTCTCTTCTTCAGCGCTATGTAAAGGTGGCAGCTAGGTTGGGACATCATCCTCCAGCATATCCAAAAGCAAAGGTCCGAATAGTCGCAAGCATTAAAACTGGGATGCGATGTTAGAAAAAGAAGGAAAGGAATATATATGAAGGGGTCTCCTCCTCAGAGAATAAAGGAGGTGTTCTTCAGGCCTAACAGCATCAGAAGAGGATGCTCATTATCCATTTAGTCAATGGCATGGTTACTGGGCAAGGTATCTCAGAGTTAGATGACTAGTACAAATCTATCGATTTGAGTGCAGAGAGTGCTTTAACAGACGGATTGCAAATACACGAACAGAACTCAAGGGAGTGTCCCCAGAATTAAAGCGGAGTTCCACCCAGAAATTTTTTTTTTTGGCATCCACTCTTTTAATGCTAAATAGATGTAACCTTTTGTTTCCTTACTTTCAAACCGCCTAGTAATTGCATGTATTTTTTACTCACAATTTCGTTTCTCTCACTGCTGGACTTTTCCATTTTAGGTGAGGGCATCTGAAGCCCATCCGTAGTCTCCTGGCATCTCTTCCTGAAAGAAGTGCATGGTGGATAACCATCATGCACTGCTCGTTCTCAGTCCGCCTTAAATCGCGTAATTTCCTGTCTGGAAATAACACGATTTTACAGTACAGGGAAGCCCACTGACTCCTGGGAAATAATGAGACATATCTTCCAGGAGACCAGGGGAAGCAGGAAGTGAGGAGAGGAGCCTAGGACCTAATAGGGGTAGATTACAGAGACCACCTAGCAACAAGCGACTTAGGGCGTTTACAATTTTTTTTTTCCTTCAAAGGTAAGTCTATATAGGCAAAGGACTTGAATGATGTAAAAAACATTTTCTGGGTGGAACTCCACTTTAAGTTTAACAGGCGACCTAGTCTACATTCAAAAGGTTTTGGCCCATTGTTAAGTGGACCCAGGGGCGTTAAATACAATACACATTGGTCGTTCACTGGGATAGAGCTAATCCATGAATAAAACGCTGCAGCATTACCCTTATCGTCTGGTGCTTGTTAAATACCATACGTATATGCTGTCATGCTGCGTCAGTAATATGGAAAATTTTATACTTACCTGACGGTAATTTTCCTTTCCTGATGCAAGCATGACAGCATATAGGTCCCTCCTTAAAGGCTTCACAGTGAGGAAAGTCGACAAAAATAAGGCCAAAGGGGAGGAGACCTGCTTTTATAGTGTAACCGATCCTGGAAAAGGGGCAGGGGGCAGAGCCTACCCATATGTATATGCTGTCATGCTTGCATCAGGAAAGAAAAATTACCGTCGGGTAAGTATAAAATTTTCCATTATAATGTTTGGCGGGTGCTAAGAAAATTTCTTGTACAAAATACTAATTGTTACATGTAAATAGAAAGTACCAGAAAAGGTCTTAAAGTGGTTCACCTCCAGGAAAAACGCTAAATAAACGAATGAAGTGCATTTATGAGAGCAGTTTTACGTGCCAAAAAAGATGTGCATTTCTTTATATCCAGTGCTGAGATTTACACAGCTCTGCCACACCACACAGTCCTACTGGCAGTGGAGGAAACCTAATCTTTTTCTGTTGCTTTTTCATTTATTTTTACTTACAGATCTCATCCCTATCCTCACCCTGTGCTGGTACAGCAAAAAGGAGGAAAAGCTGTCAATCTGCTATATCCTCCTATCAGCATATTTCTTGCACAGAAACACACCTGATTGGCTAAAACACAGGAAAAATAGCCAATAAATCGGATGGCATATACAGTAGGGTTGCCACCTCATCCCTTTAAACCTAAACACATATGAATAACACAGGTTCTGTGGTTGATTAAGCACTTCCGGACCGACGCTGTCACCTGACGGTGGTCAATTTGCCGTGGTATACCGTTGTTATGGTAGCAGATGGCTACCATAATCCCAGTATCTTTTTTTTCAGCCGGCGATTCTGCACAAGATAAAAGTGGTCTCAGTGGTGGATTCGCCGCAAGATCACTTTTATCAGCGGTGGGAGAGGTGCCCCCCCTCCCGCCGGTTTCCGGTCATCTCCCCCACTTACCGGACCCTCAGACAGCGGTGGAGATGATCAGTTCCTCTCCCCCCAGTGTCCGTGAGCCGAGTGAGCGGCTGAAGCCGTTCACTCGGCTCCATAACATGGCAGGGCGGGAGTCACTTCCGCCCAATGCTCTTAAAGGGCCCATTTTTTTTTTTTTTGCACTGTCATTTTTCTCAAATTATTATTATTATTATTATTTTTTTTTTTTGCATTTTACTGTAAATATGAGATCTGAGGTCTTTTTTTTAAAAAAACAAACAGTGTAAAAATAAAAAGTAAAAAAATAAATGAATAATTAAAAAAAAACAAAAAACAATTTAAAGCGCCCCGTCCCCGCGAGCTCGCGCGCAGAAGTGAACGCATACATTGGCCTAACTTTACTTTTGTCTTATTTTTTAACTAAAAAAACTGAATTTTTTCAAAAAAATCGCGCTTGTAAGAATGCTGCGCAAATACGGTGTGACATAAAGTTTTGCAACGACCGCCATTTTATTCTCTAGGGTGTTAGAAAAAAAAATATACAGTATCTCACAAAAGTGAGTACACCCCTCACATTTTTGTAAATATTTTATTCTATCTTTTCATGTGACAACACTGCAGAAATGACACTTTGCTACAATGTAAAGTAGTGAGTGTACAGCTTGTATAACAGTGTAAATTTGCTGTCACCTCATAATAACTCAACACACAGCCATTCATGTCTAAACCACTGGCAACAAAAGTGAGTACACCTCTAAGTAAGAGGGGGTTATTGGGACTTTGAATGAGGCGCGTACGAAAGCTCGCATCCATCCCTAATTCAATTGCAAAAAGTGAGGGGAGTTGGGATTTTAGATGAGGCAATTAACCAATGAGGTATATAGTATGAACATGTTTTATTGACAAAAAATACACAATAACGTCAAGAATCATTGGTCAAGTAAACAACCAAGAATGTACATGCTCAAGGCATGGCATAAATGTAAAAGTTCATAACTGTACATAAATCTAAAAATGGCAACATCGAAAAATAATAAATTAAAATTGATAGAATAGATTTATATTAATTCATATACGTACACATACACATATATAACAGTACTGTACGACACATAGAGAAAATTGATTGATTAGTCCACTTGACACAGGATGTGCACCTCAATGGATGGTAGGGGAACACTACCAATCCGAAATTAACTGCCTCCATCCCTATTGTATATAAGTAAGAGGGGGGTATTGGGACTTTGAATGAGGCGCGTACGAAAGCGCGCCTCCATCCCTAATTCCTCCATGCCTACTGAAGGTAACCCTTCTGTGTTTACACTCGGACCGTTGGTTGTTTCATTTCTCTTCCTTCCCCCTATCACTGTTCTCATCTTCCTTGGTGGCTTAGTTTCTCATGGTGGATTTGGGTTCTTCTTACCCACCTCCTTCCCTCACTCTGTCATGCACTTTTCTGTTCACCGCATCATTACTGGATGTTCTCACTGGGCACCCACCCCTCACCCATTGTCACACGCCCCTTGCCCCAGTCCAGGAGGAACTGGATCTCCCCTTTTTCACTCAATCCACATATTTATTCACTACAGATCCCACCGGTATCCCATCACCTTTGGTCACCTTTCAATGGAGACATTTGACCTGGATTGGTGGAGTGATGCTTGTCTGTCCTTTTGTTGTGGGTCAATGGCCATCTCAGCTCACGGGCCGGATGACATCCCTTGTCCTGGCTTCAAGCACACCACACATCAATCGTTCCATCTTTTGTGAGTTTTTTTCAAATTGATTTTTTTGCTTTCTTTCCCATAATGCTTTGCCCAACATTAAATTCAATCATCCCTTACATGGTTTTTGTAGATGTACCAAGCATCCGCCCCTGAGGAAGTGTTGTATACACGAAACGCATCGGACATTTAGGATGTGGCTGTATGCCTTATGGGATTCTTTTTCAATGACTCACCAACATTGATATCAACCATTTTTTCAATCATGTACTAATCAATCAATTTTCTCTTTGTGTCGTACAGTACTGTTATATATGTGTATGTGTACATATATGAATTTATATAAATCTATTCGATCAATTTTAATTTATTATTTTTCGATACTGCCATTTTTAGATCTATGTACAGTTATGAACTTTTACATTTATGCCATGCCTTGAGCATGTACATTCTTGGTTGTTTACTTGACCAATGATTCTTGACGTGATTGTGTATTTTTTGTCAATAAAACATGTTCATACTATATACCTCATTGGTTAATTGCCTCATCTAAAGTCCCAACTCCCCTCACTTTTTGCAATTGAGTACACCTCTAAGTGAAAATGTCCAAATTGAGCCCAAAGTGTCAATATTTTGTGTGGCCACCATTATTTTCCAGCACTGCCTTAACCCTCTTAGGCATGGAGTTCAGCAGAGACTCACATGTTGCCTCTTCCACTCCTCCATGAGGACATCAAGGAGCTGGTGGATGTCAGAGACCTTGCGCTCCTCCACCTTCCGTTTTGAGGATGCCTCAGAGATGCTCAATAGGTTTTAGGTCTGGAGACATGCTTGGCCAGTCCATCACCTTTACCCACAGCTTCTTTAGCAAGGCAGTGGTTGTCTTGGAGGTGCGTTTGGGGTCGTTATCATGTTGGAATACTGCCCTGCGGCCCAGTCTCTGAAGGGTGGGGATCATGCTCTGCTCCAGTATGTCACAGTACATGTTGTTGTTCATGGTTCCCTCAATGAACTGTAGCTCCCCAGTGCCAGCAGCACTCATACAGCCCTAGACCATGACACTCCCACCACCATGCTTGCCTGTAGGCAAGACAAACTTGTCTTTGTACTCCTCACCTGGTTCCCACCACACACGCTTGACACCATCTGAACAGAATATGTTTATCTAGGTCTCATCAGACCATAGGACATGGTTCCAGTAATCCATGTCCTTAGTCTGCTTGTCTTGGGCAAACTTGCAGGCTTTCTTGTGCATCATCTTTAGAAGAAGCTTCCTTCTGGGACAACAGCCATGCAGACCAATTTGATGCACTGTGTTGCGTATGGTCTGAGCACTGACAGGCTGACCCCCCACCCCTTTAACCTCTGCAGCAATGCTGGCAGCACTCATACATCTATTTCCCAAAGACAACCTCTGGATATGATGCTGAGCACGTGCACTCAAGCTCTTTGGTCAACCATGATGAGGCCTGTTCTGAGTGGAACCTGTCCTGTTAAACTGCTGTATGGTCTTGGCCACCGTGCTGCAGCTCAGTTTCAGGGTCTTGGTAATCTTCTTATAGCCTAGGCCATCTTTATGTAGAGCAACAATTCTTTTTTTCAGATCCTCAGAGAGTTCTTTGCCATGAGGTGCCATGTTGAATGTCCAGTGACCAGTATGAGAGAGTAAGAGCGATAACACCAAATTTAACACACCTGCTCCCCATTTACACCTTAGACCTTATAACACTAACAAGTCACATGACACTGGGGAGGGAAAATGGCTAATTGGGCCCAATTTGGACATTTTCACTTAGGGGTGTACTCACTTTTGTTGCCAGCGGTTTAGACATCAATGGCTGTGTATTGAGTTATTTTGAGGGGACAGCACATTTATACTGTTATACAAGCTGTATATTCACTACTTTACATTGTAGCAAAGTGTCATTTCTTCAGTGTTGTCACATGAAAAGATAGAATAAAATATTTACAAAAATGTGAGGGGTGTACTCACTTTTGTGAGATACTGTATAATGTTTGGGGGCTCTAAGTAATTTTATCGCAAAAAAAACTGGTTTTAACTCATAAACACCGAACTCCAAAAACAGGCTCGGTCTTGAAGTGATTAAGGTGGTAATTTAAACTTGGTGCCTTATCTGCATTAAATTAGCTTCAGAACCTGTGTGATTCATATGTGTTTGGGTTTAAAGGGATGGGGTGGCAACCCTAATATATATAAGTCTTCAGACAGATCGGATACTGACATGGAAACAGATTTTGAGGCTCTGCCTCTACCAAGCCGAAACACATTGCCACAGAGGTGGCATTGTCTAACCCAGAAGCCCTTGTAATGCTGTATGTCAGGTCTCCATTCCCCCAGGTACCTAACATTGGTACTGCTCTTTGAACCCTGTTAGCTTGCTTCCCCTGCAGCTCCCAGCACTGTCTTAGCTTCTTTGGTTCCAGATTGTGTGAATAGCCACCCTCTTACTGCTGGCCACATTGAAGGGAAATTTGACACCCCCATTACCGCTCTGGCTTCCTAGTGCTTACAGACACAGTTTTACATGTAAGTGGATCTATGCTTTATAATAAAGTGTTAATAAACCCTCTTTTTTTACATTAAAATAACAAACATGTTAATACTTACCTGCTCTGTGCAGTGGCTGCCAAAAGCCTATCAAGAGTGCGAGTCCCTGGAGAGCCAATGTTCTTGTGGACATCGTTGGATCGAGAGGGGGCTCAGGTAAGTATTAGGGGGGCTGCTGCACACAAAAGGTTTTTTACCTTTATGCTTGGAATGCTTGAAGGTAAAACCATCCTAGTGCTTTTACAACCACTTTAAAAAGGAACGTTTCTTTGAAGATTTCTGTTTGCATGTCAGTATCTCATCTCATCTAAGACTTTTAAGATTTTAACCTTTCATTCGATGTCAATTAAGAATTTATATCCTTTCATCGTTTGTTTGCATATGCCATCAGATTCGCTGTGCTTTTTTCTCTTTTGTTGTACCTATTGGCAATCTCTAGCTGGTATTTATTATAGCAGCAGTAATTCTTTTTTGCTTCAACTGTCCAATGAATAGCGCCTGATGACACATGGATAAACCGGTTTGTCTCCTCATGTTGCTTCTCATCCCATGCCCCATTTGACCTCTGCTGATACAAAGTCACATTGAGGTACCTGAAATACTTTTGAACCATGTAATTCTATTTTCCTAACTGCTCCACAGGGATCACAATCACATCATACCATCCATCTAGGAGCACATGTATATTAATCAGAGCAATAAAAAGGGCTGCACTAATTATTTCCCTTATAGTTTGGTATCAAAATGTGGAAGTCATTTACCACTAGTCTTAATTAAGGATCAAAAATGATGCTACATTGGTTGGAAAGTTACCCTTGGCAGATTGTTTTACAATTTGGTATCTTGGGCTGAAACAACTAATCGATAATCAATTATAATCAATTATGAAAATAATTATGAAAATAGTCAACTATTTTCATAATCTATTATTATTTGGCCAGCTGATTAGTTGGCCTGCACACAGAATGCATTATTAGTTTACATATCAGAAAATACAGTGTGTAGCACACATACAGCTCAGTACACCGTCCATACATGTCAGTAAGTACCATAGAGCTTGTCAATGTGAATGTGTGAGGAGCAATGCCTCATGGGACACGTAGTCCTGTGCAAGAGATGGAAGTCAGTGATTCTAAAGGCAGAAGGATTTTTTTTTTACCTAAATATAGGGACACTCTACTATACTTTGCGTTTTCCTATAGGGGCACTCTGACGGCAGAAGGAGCCAGAAGCGCCAGTGGGGGGCCCCAGAAAAGTGGCATCCAGACAGGTAAGAGCTAGTAAGTATGACAAGTTTATTGTTTAAAAAAAAAAAAAAAATTCAAAGTTATTATCCCTTTTAAGGGCTCTGTGCAGGGAAAATCAGCATCTGACCACAGAGAAGCTAGAGGCTGATAGACTAGAGGTGACTAGAGGTAATAGAAGGCATTATAATTACATTTAAAGTAAAAGTTTACTAGTGTTGTGCACTATATTTAAAATGATCATATCTATGAAAAAAAAGCCTCAGTCGGTAGTAGAGCTGCACCATTAATCGTTAAAGAACCAAGATCACGATTCAACCCCCTTCACGGTCTTAACACAGCATTTCCTCGATTCAGTGCATAGAGTTTTCTGCTCACTTCTGACAGCTGTCAAAAAAACAAAAAAAACAGGCAGTCTGCCAAGTTTATCACAACATTGCTTAGGCAGAGATAAAGAGAGACAATGTAACATTTAGATCTTTAGATCAAAAGAATGAACTGCGGTCTGTAAATGAGGTCAGTTTAACCACTTAAAGACTAAGCTTTTTTCTGACACTTGTTGCTTACAAATTATAATCAGTATTTATTTGCTAGAAAATTACTTGGAACCCCCAAACATCATATATATATATTTTTTAGCAGAGACCCTAGAGAATAAAATGGCAGTGTTGCAATATTTTATGTCACACTGTATCTGGGCAGCGGTCTTTCAAACACAATTTTTTTTTGGAAAAAATACACTTTAATGAATTTTAAATAAAAACGAAACAGTAAAGTTAGCCCAATTTTTTTGTATAATGTGAAAGATGATGTTACAACGCGAGAATCGAGAGAGAATCATGATTTTTATTCTAGGCAAAAAAATTGTGCAGCTCTAATCTATAGTACTAATTTAATATAAAAGATTTATATCACCCCTCCACCCTTCAAATAGCTTAATGTCTGACTCCCAGTTAGCATAATGCTGCTACTAAATGTCTTATGCGCCAACTAATACTGTACCGGCGTTAACCAGCGTTTTTTGACGCCAATGTTTTAGGTTGAAAAATAGCAGAGGGATGATTTTTTTTTTAAAAAACGCCTATTGACACTAACGCTCACTAATGCCAATGCATAACGCCGAAAAACGCCAATTTTTTTTTCCTTGACGTCGGGCCCAACGTTA
>BLSH010373367.1:9695-25456 GCA_018402905.1 Glandirana rugosa | reverse complement strand
CATCCTCCCTTCTTGAAGCACCACCAAGCACATATCCAACTCCCCCCACCCCTCTACTAGCACTAATCCTCTCTCCAGAACATACAGTATCTGACCTCTGCATTTTGTGCATTATTTTTGACCCCTGCATTCCGTGTAGAACACTCACAATTCGGCCACGCACACTGTTCACCAGGGCGTGCTATGCATCCCACATTACTGCTCTCTTTCGGGCCACCAAAAGTGTCAAAGGTCTTTTACAATGTTATAGGGTATACTCCAAAAAAAAAAATGCCGCCGCTAAAGTGTTCGGGTTTGGCTTGAAGAAAAGGTGGCAACCCTACCTGTCTCTCTGTCGATCTCAGTGCTCCAACTGGTCAGCCTATATATTATCTGCTCTCTCCCCTGACACAGGCACAGCTGATCAGCTACATTCTGATGGGATGCACAATTTACTTCTACTGTACACTGTTCAGAAGCTGCCTTCTATCTTGTCCCAGCAGTGTTCTTTAGGTAGCTGGGCATTCCCCCCCTCCCCCCCAGACTGGTTCTCCTCACTTCACTGCAACAAACCTCTCATTTCTCTATTCTATGCAACTTTGCTTTTTCTCCCTCCTAAACTGTCAGCACCCATATATTACTGCTCAACTCCCTCTGTTTAACCATTTACTAACAGATCTGGATAATGTATTCCATGTTTTTTATCACTTTTTTCATTATATTTCTTTTATTTTCATAGAAAACATGGATATGATTTGAGATCATTAATCGGTGGGTAGCAATCCCTGAACCCCCCACCCTGGCTCCCCCTGCAGCACAGCTGGCTTCTCTTCTCTCTTCTGCCAGCTTTCAGCTGCTGTGGGGGAGCACAGGGGATCAGTTCCAGTAATTGCCACCCACACCGCACTGATCAACCTCCCTTTCGAGTAATCACCCCTCCTCATTCTAGCTGCCAGCTTCTCCTCCTCCCCCTCCTACTGACTGTCATCTGCTGCAAGCACACAAGGGGAATCATTTCAGGATGGAGAACGGGGGCTGATAAATATGTCACATTTACCAGCCCCTTCCTTTCCTGAATGAACACAGTAAGTGATGGTACTGTAGCAGGTACATTTTCACTCTGCCTGTCTCTCCCTGCATGACTTTCTCTCTCTCCACACACAGGCATCAGATTACACTGCTCCCCCGCTGTGCGCTTATTGTCAGGAGGAAGAAAACCAATAGAAGGAGCAGTTACAGGAGGCAAATAATGGGAGTTTCACAGGCAGCAGGCTGAGGGAGAGAAGAGATTTCTGGAGAAGAGGTGCATCCTGGGGGAGATTATAGGAATCCAGGCTTTGGGCCTGCCTCTCTCTCTCTGGACAGCATGGAATCACCAAGCAGGACTCTGTGTAAATGGTGGCCTACTCCCACAGACTGAGCAGTCCAGAAACCTTGCGGTACTTCAGTGGGTAACCTGAAAGATCTGCCCTGAACCGTGCGGAGCCTGTTCCTGATCTCTGCATCCCGTTTGGACGATCGATCCGGGAGAACTGCGCAGAGAGGTGGTGGAAGCTGATCCTAGGAGCCAGAGGGCTGGAGTGACCATCATCATCTGTGTCCATAGGCGTGCGCACAGGGTGTGCCGTGTGTGCCTAGCACACCCTAATCGCCCTGTGCTGAGCAGGGTCCCCCTGCTGCTTGGCTGCAGAGAAAAGGACTGGGGAATCTCTGTCTTTAAAAGTGAGACATCAGGGGACTATTTAGACACTTTATATTACACCAAAGACCCCCAATGGGGCCCCTAAAAAAAATTGTAAAAAAACAATAATAAATTATCATAAAAAATAATTTAAAAAATACAATTGTAAAAAAGTAATTATAAGATCTTAAAAATACCGATCTCTGCCCTACTGACCTTGTCCACTGCTCTACCGACACTTCCCATTGCTCTACTGCCCTATATATACTTATATACACACGCATATGTGTTTGAGCTTTGGGGTGCACACCCTAATGCAATAGGCTGTGCACACCTATGTCTGTGTCCATTGATCCTGTGGGGTGAGTGGGCAAAAGCCCATTGTTACAGGCACTGTGTACACATAACCTGACTCTGCACATTTTCTATAAGTCAAAAACAGGGGGTGGGGGAAGACTAGTCTGTGTGATTGAGCCACATCCCTAAATGATACAATATGAAGAAATTCCCTCGGACAGCATGGGAATTTAAAGGCTCACAGAACACGAGAACATAGGAGTAAAATTATTTATTTTATTACAAAAAATCATTAAAAAGTTAGATCCATAGTGCACAGCAGAGTCATGAAATATATGGTTACATAGTGTAGGTAGTAGGGCAATGGTACCCAATAATACTTATAAGTTCGCACTCAGGGGGCTATGACAAGCCAATCCAACGCATTTTGGGAGCTTATTGGAGGCTCCTTCCCCAGGGAAAACCCTGTATGTGATTTTGGAAGAATCTACAAAGTAATCATAATTTTTTATTACAGGGTGTTTATAGATGTTCATACATGAAAGTATACATAATATGATCCAACAGAAATAGCAAAAATACATTGGCAGAGAGAGAGCATGACATGATACTCACAAAAGTGTCCCCATATGGATAAATGGTGGCTTGTCACTTGTTGAGTGAGAAAGGAATTAAAAGAATCGCAGGAAAGGAGCAGACAAGTGAATGCACGCTGAGCAATACTGGGAGCCGCTTGTGTCAAGAAGAGTGAGGATTAGAGAAAGTATGCAATTATAATATATGTACTATATATGAATGAATAACCAAAATGGCAGCATTGTTTTGCATACCATGCAACCTGCTGTATCTGTGTGTTCTAGGCTGCACAGGGAGATGTTCAGTGTAGTGAAGGACTGATTTCTATATATATTATGGTCCAAAAACAATATCTAAAAACAATGTATAAGAAGTATATGTATATAGTAAATACTGTTTAGGGTAGTATCATGGCATATTGGAAGTGCACACATACTATCTTGCATATGTGTAGCGTGTAAGTTTCGGTAGCCATTATTATTATTATACAGGATTTATATAGCGCCAACAGTTTATGCAGCATTTTAATTAAAATATAAACTGCAATATTCAAGGGGAATATGTCACTGTATCCTGTGCAGCCAGATACAGCGTATGCCTAATGGTGGTAGAATGTCTGCCAGTATACAAGGGGGAGATGATATAATTCATCTCTCTCAGCTGTGTGTAAGTGGGAAGTCTCATAACCCACTCCTCCAATAGTGAGAGAGACTAACGCTGCAGACACCAGTATGTATGGCTCCCCTGAGCCAGAAGCGCCTGGCGCAACCCCGCCCACTGCTGGGAGGCGGTGAATTTGGGATGACGTCACACTTCACCGGCCCATCCGGGGTACGCAGGCAGTTGGCGGTGGGGACACCTCTGGCACCCCGTGCCCGCAATACATGAAGCCAACCTCGCACCACGCATCACTGAATGAGAGGCACGGGCGGCCTATGTGTGCCAGGCATCGCCCAGATGCATCCAAATGGGGAAGAAAAGGGGAACAAGGAGGGGAGGGGAGGGGCAAGACAGCTGCAGAGGCAGAATAGAGGAAACAAGGATGAAATATGGAACATGAAGAAAAGTAAGATACTGTCGGAAAAGACAAAGACAAGAGAAAGGAATGGAGAAAGAAATGAATAAAAATGAAACAATGATACCGCTGATGGAGTACAACCTAGAAGGGATATGGTGAATGTTGAATATAGGTGAATAAAAGATACTGAAAACAGTAAAAATGAAATTAAAATTAATATGAAATGATGATGAAATAAAAGTTTTATATTGGCTATGTATGGTAAATGTTGGTGGATGTTAAAGAAAAAAAAAAGGGGGGTGTATGAATATATGAATAGTGACACAAGCTGCAAACATCATCCACCGAGGAAGAAGTGTGAGTATAGGAATGATATGAAAAGCGGTGGCAAAAAAAGGACGAGATATAAACACAGCATACCAATAGGGAATGAACTAAATGTGTGAGTCCACTAGCCCCATTCTTTAACCACTTACCAACCGGAAGGTTTTCCAGCTTTAGGATCAGAGCACTTTTTGCGATTTGGCACTGCTTCGCTTTAACTGACAATTGCGCAGTCGTGCGACGTTGCACCCAAACAAAATTTGCGTCCTTTTTTTTCCCACAAATAGAGCTTTCTTTTGGTGGTATTTGAGCACCTCTGTGTCATTTCTGACCGCCGCTATAAACAAAAGAAGAGCGACCATTTTGCAAAAAAACCCAAATTTCTTACTTTTTGCTAAAATTCAAATCCAAAAAAAAATGTAAAAAAACATTTTTTTCACCGGTTTTGGCCGATTTATATTCTTCCTCATATTTATGATAAAAAAAAGATCACAATTGGCGTTTATTGATTGGTTTGCGCAAAAGTGGCCTCGTTTACGGATGATGAGAATTCATTTCTGTGGTTTTTATTTTTTTAAATTTTTTACTAGTAATGGCGGCGATCTGCAATTTTTAGCGGTACTGCGATATTGCAGCGGACATGTCGGACATTTTTGACACTTTTTTGGGACCAATGACATTTATTCAGCGATCAGAAATTTAAATGTCCACTGATTACTGTATAAATGTCATTGGCAGTGAAGGGTTTAACCTGGGGGGGGGGGAGCTAGGGGTTAACTGTGTTCCCTGGGTGTGTTCTTACTATGGGGGGGTTGGGCTACCATAGGCATGAGAGATCTAACTGATCCCAGTGACAGGGATCAGTAGATCACCCATGCCTGCGCTGTCAGAATGGGGAACCGCCGTGTTTACATCGGCGGTTCCCCGTTCTTTGCCTGTGGCCGCTCATCGCGGCTCGCCGGCAGACATTGGGTCCACCCGAGCCGCAGGCACACCACTCAGGAGTGCGGCGCCCCCCTAGCGGCCGTTCGCAGATCACCGTCTTTTTACGGCGATTCGCGCACAGCAACCACACTGCCGCCGTGAAAAGTGGTTAAAGCCACCTGACTCAAAACCCTCCAAAAAGGGCCTAAAATGAATGGCTTTGTTTAAGCTTGGAAAAACGCTGGCCTTTAAACAATGTATCCAACCAAGTTCCCTTTGAAGTAGGAGCTTGTGCCAATCTCCCCCACGTGGGCTCGGGTGGATTCTATCAAGGGCCAAAAATTTGACTTTGGGGAAAATACCCCCATGAAATGTGGACACATGTCTGCCAAGAGGTAATTCTGGGTCACATTTTTTCATGCTCAGGATGTGTCTGTACATTCGCCTCCAGACTTCCTGTATTGTTTTCCCCACAATAGGAACCACAACCACATAATAGGAGATATACTACACATGTTGTTTTACAATTTACATAATGTTTCGCTTTGAACATTTGTCCATTTGGTAGTCTTATAGGAGTGGTATTGCACATGTATATGCAGTAATGACCAACAAACAAAATTAACCTTGTATTTATAAGGGCCCTTTCTTTCGCATCCTTTGAATTCACTTTGTGTAATTCTGTATTTAATTGAAGTGGCTCTCCTGTATGTGATTTGTGGGGTGGGGTTGTGAATTTATCTACATTGGGGTCTAAACATAACAGATACCATTATTTTTGTATGATATTTCTGATTTGTACTTGTTGACTTGAGAATTTTGTAATAATTCTACACGTGTTCTCATTGTCTTGAGATTTTTTTGGTTTGGTATTTTATATATATATCGGTCCCTAAGGTTGTTGGCCTCTTGTTGGAAGGATGCCTCATCAGAACAGTTGCGTTTTGTTCTGAGGTATTGGCTAAATGGAATGGATCTCAGAAGTGGTTTCATTTGGAAGCTGAAGGCATGCAGGACCGTGTTGCCAGCCTTAGGCTTGCGGAATAGGCAACACAATGGAGCATGGAGCAAGATTTTCAGTTAATGCCCCATTGCCCGAGATGATGGGTCTCCTGGGCAGATTGAGGGCGTTTTTATGGATCTTAGGTGATGAATAAAAAGTGGGGATTCTAGGAAATTTAGTACGGATGTAATCCCAGTTATGTTTGATGATGTGGCCATTTCTGAAGGCTGTGTCAATTAGATCGTAGAATTGCTTATTGAACGTTTCAATCTTTTTCAGGGTTAGAGGGCAGTACCAGTTGGTGTTTTCCAATATTCGTTTACACATCGATATATATTGACTGTTGTCCATAAAGACAACATTCCCTCCCTTATCAGATGGTTTTATCGTGAGAGAGTCATTGTTGGGCAGTCTTTTTAAGGCCAGCCTTTCATTTTTAGTTAAATTGTCTTTTGTTGTATTAGATATGGGAAGTTTTTCTATATCTCTTGTGACCAGTTTGAGAAAAGCAGTAGCAGTTGGGTGGGAGTTGGTTGACTCGGTTTTGTGCTTTCGCCATCACATTTTTGTAGCAATCGGTTGATATCGATACAATCGATCAGATATGCATTTTCATTATCTTCTAGTAAATATATCAGATGGTCTATGGCCTCGTTTTCTTTTTTGCTTAGTTGTTGTGATGGATTTTGTTCATTTTTACTATACAGGCTTTTTTAAGATTAACTTCCTTGCAAATAGATGTAGGTCTTTAATTAGATCAAATTTATCAATATTTTCTTTTGGACAAACGAGACCTTTTGGACAGAATTTGTATCTCGTGAATAGTGAGGTTATGTGAGGATAGATTAATTATATTCATTTGTTAGTTGTCTTTGGAGTGGGCCCCAAATTTTCCCCTTTGGTAGTATTGGGGGTGGGGTGATGTGGAAAAAGGTGGCTAGAGGTAGCTTGTGTAAGCGGAGTAGAACATATATCCCCTGCTGTGTTTTGGTGAGTGTGTGTGTCTGTGCTTATAGACATATCGTTGTTAGAAAGAGCAGAGGAAGGTAGATTAACCACACCCTGTGTGTTACCTGATACCATAAATGGGTTTTGAGTCAGATGGCTTTAAAGAATGGTAGTTAGATAGTTTTATATCTCACCCTTTTTTGCCACCACTTCTCATATCATTCCTATACTCACACTTCTCCCTCAGTGGATGATGTTTGCAGCTTGTGTCACTATCCATATATTCATACACCCCCCCCCCCCCTCTTTTTTTTTTTCTTTCACATCCACCAACATTTACCATACATAGTCAATTTAACATTTTGTTTCATCATCATTTCATATTATTTTTAATTTCATTTTTACTGTTTTCAATATCTTTATTTACCTATATTCAACATTCACCATATCCCTTCTAGGTTGTACTCCATCAGCGGTATCATTGTTTCATTTTTATTCATTTCTTTCTCCATTCCTATCTCTTGTCTTTGTCTTTTCCGACAGTATCTTACTTTTCTTCCTCTTTCTTGTTCCATATTTCATTCTTGTCCCTTCCTCTATTCTCTCTCTCCAGCTGTCTTGCCCCTCCCCTTCCTGTTCCCATTTTCTTCCCCTTTCGGATGCATCCGGGCGATGCCCAGCACATGTAGGCCACCCATGCCTCTCGTCCAGTGACACGTGGCGCAAGGTCAGCTTCATGTATTGTGGGCACAGGGCCTGCTTTCCCCAGATGGAACGTTGCCTGGCAACACCCCTGCCCGCATCAGCGTGTGCCAGAGGGCTGGCAACGCGTGACGTCATCCCGAATCCACCGCCTCCCAGCGGTGGGTGGAGTGGCGCCGCGCGCTTCTGGCTCAGGGGAGCCATACACACTGGTGTCTGCAGCACGAGTCTCTTGCGCTATTGGAGGAGAGGGTTATGAGACTTCCCACTTACACACAGCTGAGAGAGATGAATTATATCACCTCTCCCATATATACTTGCAGACTTTCTTCCACCATTAGGCATAGGCTGTCTCCAGCTGCACAGGACGTATGCAAACTCCTGACACTCTGCAAACTAAGTGACATTTACCCCTTGAATATTGCAGTTTATATTTTAATGGCTATGGAAACGTACACGTTACACATATGCAAGATGGTATATGTGCACTTCTACATAGTTACATAGTAGTCAAGGTTTAAAAAAGACAATAGTCCATCCACTTCAACCCTTGTAGGTGTATTCCTGTCAGTACTCATATCCCTGTATGTTATACTCATTGAGATAAACATCCAATAGTTTTTTTAAATATGCCCATACTACCTGCAGTCACCACTGGTTGTGGAAGAGCGTTCCACAATTTTATTGCCCTAACAGTGAAGAACCCCCTACACATTCTCAGATTAAACCGCTTTTCTTCCAGTCTCAGTCTGTGTCCCCTTGTCGTCCTACATTCCCTGAGACTAACCAGTTTTTCTTTTATGCTAGGATCCCCATTGAGATTTATAGATTGCAATCATGTCCCCTCTTAAATGTCGCTTCTCCAAAGAGAATACGTTTAGCTCCTGCAGTCATTCCTCGTAAGTGAGGTCTTCCATTCCTCTTATCAGTTTAGTTGCCCTCCTTTGGACTCTCTCCAGCTCCAGTACATCCTTTCTGAGGACAGGTGACCAGAACTGGACAGACTACTCCAAAATGTGGCCTAACCAGGGTTTTATATAGTGGCAGAATTATAGTTTTATCCCTGGAGCAAATCCCTTTTTTTATGCATGCTAATATTCTACCTGCTCTGGTTGCTGCTGCTTGACATTGTATGCTATTCCTCATTCTGTCATCTACTAGGACCCCCAGATCCTTCTCCATTCTCGATTCCCCCAGAGACTCTCCCCGTAGAGAGTTCTGTGCTTTTATGTTTTTTTGCCCCCAAGTGCATTACTTTACATTTATCTACATTGAACCTCATTTGCCATTTGTCTGCCCACTCTGTTAATTTGTTCAGGTCGTTCTGTAGAATGTCAATATCCTACTGTGATGTTATTACCCTGTTTATTTTTGTATCGTCAGCAAAAATTGAGACAGAGCTGTTAATCCCTTCCCGTAGATCATTAATGAATAAATTGAATAATATTGGTCCCAAAACAGATCCTTGGGGAACCCCACTCATCACTCTAGACCAGTCTGAGTACATGTTATTAATCACCACCCTTTGGACACGCCCCTGTAACCAGTTCTTTATCCAAGAACAAACCTTATGGTCTATACCTGCATATCTTAGCTTGTAAATCAAGCGTTTATGAGGAACTGTGTCAAAAGCTTTTGCAAAATCCAGGTACACCACATCCAGTGACCTCCCCCTATCTATATGACCGCTCTCTTCCTTGTAGTATGTTAGCAGGTTTGACTGGCAGGACCGACCCTTCATAAGCCCGTGCTGATTACTGCTAATGATGTTACCCTCTTCAGTTAATTTATGGATATAGTCTCTAATTATCCCCTCCAATAACTTACCCACTATTGATGTTAGGCTGACTGGCCTGTAATTCCCAGGAATATATCTCTGCCCTTTTTTAAATATTGGCACCACATTGGCTTTCCTCCAATCTGCTGGCACCACTCCCGTCATTATACTATCCACAAATATTATGAACAATGGCCTGGCTATAACCTGACTGAGTTCACTGAGAACTTTTGGATGTAAGCCACCTGGTCCTGGTGATTTACTTGTATTGAGTTTACAGTTTCTTTGACTCTGGCCTTTGTTAGCCACAAGGGTATGTCCTGTGCTGTGGCTCTAACCGTATGGTTGTGGTCGGTAAACCCCTCCCTTTCCTGTGTAAAAACTGAGGAGAAGAAGGTATTCAATGACGTTGCCTTTTCTGTGTCATCTGTAACCATTCTCCCATTAACATCCTTCAAGTGTGCAATGTGCTCTGATTTTGCCTTTTTATTATTAATATATTTAAAGAATTTCTTTGTTTTTTTTTTACTCTCCTCCGTTATGTGTTTCTTATAGTCCTTTTAGCCGCCCTGATTGCATTTTTGCACCTCTTGTTACATTCCTTGTAGTTTTTGAATTCATAAGTTGACCATGCCACTAATATGCCATGATACTACCCTAAACATATTAACTGTATACCTATACTTCTTATACATTTTTTGCAGATATTGCTTTTGGACCATAATATATATAAAAATCAGTCCTTCCCTACACTGAACATCTCCCTGTGCAGCCTAGAACACACAGATACAGCAGGTTGTAAGTTATGTAAAATAATGCTGCAATTTTGGTTATTCATTCATATATAGTACATATATTATAATTGCATACTTTCTCTAATCCTCACTCTTTTTGACACCAGGGGCTCGCAGTATTGCTCAGTGTGCATTCACTTGAACCACCTGTCTGCTCCTTTCCTGCAATTCTTTTAATTCCTTTCTCACTCAACAAGTGACATGAGCCATCATTTATCCATATGGGGACACTTTTGTGAGTATCATGTAATGCTCTCTCTCTGTCAATGTATTTTTGCTATTTCTGTTGGATCATATTATGTATACTTTCATGTACGGACATCTATAAACACTATGTAATAAAAAAATATGATTACTTTGTAGATTCTTCCAAAATCACATACAGGGTTTTCCCTGGGGAAGGAGCCTCCAATGAGCTCCGAAACTTTTTGCATTGGCTTGTCATAGCCCCCTGAGTGTGAATTATAAGTATCATTAGGCACCATTGCCCTTTACCTATACTATGTAACCATATATTTTATGACTGTGCACTATGGATCTAACTTTTTAATGAATTTTTGTAATAAAATAAATCATTTTTACTCCTATACTCCCGTGTTCTGTGAGCCTTTAAAGTCCCATGCTGTCTGTGGGAATTTCTTCCTATTTTACTATAAGTCAAAGCCTAGTTCTTAATATTTGTAAGTAGAGGGGGAGTACAAGCATTCATACCCTGACCTGGATTGCTGTTATTTGTAGCCCCACAGTTCAAAGTCAGTGATCGCTGTGAAGCTTCCTTTGTCTTGCTGCAGAAAGAGTGCTTTACACAAATATAGTACACTTCCTGGAATTCTGTTTGTTACATCAGCATTTCATTGGTATATACCATTTAAACCCCAAAGCTAGCAGAATATCATTTGAATTGCTTCAAGCAAGGATCATTGAACTACAACTACTTTTCATCTGTGTCTCCCCACTTACTGAGCATTCACTATTTTTCCAGAGTATTTTATAGATCCAAAGTAGAAAAATTCCAGCAACTCTATGGCTTCCTTATAAGAACTTTATTGTCGCATTATAGCGGTAAAAAAAACATAAACTGACGCGTTTCCGCCTTAGGCCTTCATCAAAGCATAAATGTATAACAGTAACACACATATATATATAGAAAAATGCAGCTATCTTGAAACTAGGAGGACAGTGAACATTCAATTAAAAAAATGACATGAAAATTGATTACACATGGAGATCACACTAAACCTGAATTAGACAGGCACCTATGGCAGAGATTGAAAAAAAAAAAAAACTTTTTCAACTCCTGCTAGCCAATAGGTGCAGCAATGAAAAAACACTCAGTCCATACATAATAACCGTAGATGCAATGCAAACTGGTATTGCTTATCTCAAAAATAGGTTGACATCCATCCTGCTATTCATTCCTAGAGGCATCCTGGTATTTAATGTATGGATCCACCACACCTCTCGTTGAAGTAGCGTGCGATGGCTATCCCCCGCTCCCTCTTATAGGTTTCTTAACCACTTCAATACCACTTAGCACTTAGAACACTTTTTATCATTTTTTTCTCACAAATAGAGCTTTCTTTTGGTGGTATTTAATCACTGCTAGATTTTTTATTTTTCGCGATATAAGCGAAAAAAGAGCGAACATTTAAAAAAAAAAACACTTTTTTTTAGTTTCTACTGTAAAATTTTGCAAAAAAGTAATTTTTCTTCATAAATTTGTGCCAAAATGTATACTGCTACATATCTTTAGTAAAAAAATACCCAAATTAGTGGATATTATTTAATCTGTGTGAAAGCTATAGAGTCTACAAGCTATGGTGCAAATCACTAAAAATGTATCACACCTGATGTACTAACGACGTATCTAATTTCTTGAGACACTAACAAGCCAGGACAGTACAAATACCCCCCAAATGACCCCTTTCTGGAAAGTAGACATTCCAAGGAATTTAGTAAGAGGCATGGTGAGTTTTTTGGCAGTTTAATTTTTTCCCATAATTCTTTGCACAATTAAGATTTTTCCCCCCACAAAATTGTCATTGTAACAGGTTATTTCTCTTACATGGCATATGCATACCACAAATATATACACCCCAAAACACATTCTACTACTCCTCCCGAGTATGGCGATACTACATGCGTGGGATATTTTCACAGCATGGCCACAGAGAGGCCCAACATGCAGGGAGCACCATCAAGTGTTCTAGGAGCATAAATTACACATCTAACTTGTTGACTACTAAGGATGGGCTTGGGTGTGTTTGCAAATGCATTTGCCTGAGCCCGCCGGGAAGTGAACCCTGCACTGCGCTAATGAGAGGCAATGAGACATTCCCTGATCACTGCAGCCACGCATCAGGGAAATATCTCACTGCCTGTGATTAGCGCAGTGCAGGGTTGCACTTGCGAACACGCCTGAGCCCATCCTTATTGACTACCTATTACAATTTTGAAGGCCCCGGAGCACCAGGACAAAGGAATCACCCACAAAATGACCCCATTTTGAAAAGCTAACACCCCAATCTATAATCTATGAGGCATAATGAGTCTTTTGAATGGTTGATTTTTTTCCAGAAGATTTTGGAAAATGTGGAAAAAAAATGAAAAAGCATATTTTATTTACACAGAGTTGTCCATTTATAAGATATTTCTAACACATAGCATGTACATAGTAAAAATGACACCCAAAAATACATTCTGCTACTCCTCCTGAGTATGGTGATACCACCTGTGTGAGAC
Organism: Glandirana rugosa; assembly: GCA_018402905.1. NCBI lineage: Eukaryota > Metazoa > Chordata > Amphibia > Anura > Ranidae > Glandirana > Glandirana rugosa. Next base: position 12,691 of record BLSH010373367.1, on the reverse strand, counting down.
TTTTACACAGCCTGGCCACATACAGAGGCCCAACATTGAAGTAGCCCCGTCAGGCATTTTAAAAGCATAAATTACACATTTCACTTCTCAACCACCTATTACACTTCTGAAGGCCCTGGAGCACCCACAAAATTACTCAATTTTTGAAAGCTTACATCCCAACGTATAATCTATGAGGCATAATGAGTCTTTTTAACTGTTCGTTTTTTTCCAAAAGTTTTTGGAAAACAAATGAAAATGCTATTTTTTTAATCAAAGTTGTCAATTTGTAAGATATTTCTAACACATAGCATGTACATAGCAAAAATGACACCCCAAAATACATTCTGCTACTCCTCCTGAGTATGGCGATACCACATGTGTGAGACTTTTAAACAGCCTGGTCACATATAGAGGCCCAACATCCAAGTAGCACCCCCTGAAATTCTAGGAGCATAAATTACACATATCGTTTTCTGACTGCCAATCGCATTTTTAAAGTCCCTTCATATTTCTAACACATAGCATGTACATTCCAAATAACAAAAGATTACCTGTGGTATTAGTAGTGCAGCGGTCCACAGAGGAGGGCATCGGTCCAGGCAGCAGGCAGGGATGTGGTCAGCGACAGCAAAAGCAATCATCCAAGCAGCCGGCAGGAATACTGTCCATAGTTAATACAGGCAGAGATGTCCAAGCAGAAATACTGTCCATAGTCAGTAGAGGCAGCAGGCAGAGATATGGTCAACACAGCCAAAGTATCGGTTCAGACAGCAGGAGGAAACATGGTCCAGAAAGTCCTGGGTTATTACAGGCAGCAATATGGTCAGCACAGCCAAAGTATTGGTTCAGGCAGCAGGAAGAAACATAGTCCATAAAGTCCTGGGTCATTACAGGCAGCGATATGGTCAGCACAGCAAAAAGTATTGGTCCAGGCAGCAGAAGGGACCATCAAGCTTAGGACCAGGGGGACAGGAGTAGAGGCTTCTCCCACCCAAACCCTTTGAAGCCTCTGGGAAACCAAACCCCTGTTCTGGGAACACAGAAAACCAAAAACAGTTTTTCTCTACTCAGAACGCTTTTCTGGAGCCCCTCACATATGTGAGACTCCTATGTACTAAAGTGGAAGGGCAAAAGATCAGTCCAAGTGGCAGGCAAAAACATGGTCGATTAACAGACCGAGGTCGGTGCACATGGAAGTCAGAAACGTAGTTTAAAACGGCAGGCAAAGACATCATTGGTAAACAGGCCAGGGTCAGTTAACGTGAAAGTCAGAAATGTGGTTTAAAACAGCAGGCAAAGACATTGTCGGAAAACAGACCAGGGTCAGTTAACATGGTAGCAGGCAAATGATCCACACAGGTATTTGAAATGGGGAAATGGCATTCTTTTAAAAATAAGGGGAACTAATATCTGATTTGTGTATGATAATTTTTGAAACAATCTCCAATGCACGGGCCAGGTTGGGAGGGACATTGAGGACAATAGAAGCTGGTATCTCTTTTGACTCTTCCTTTGGAGCACACACGACATCTCTTCTGTCGTCGTCTTCCAGATTCTGTGGAGGGGATGTTGTAGATAATATGTTGCTCGTGGAGTCGACTCACACAATCAGAGCGAGAACTTCCTGGGGCGGGTCCTTGCTGATAAATGAGGGCAGTGATAATTTCCTGTATTTGAATGTATTTGAAGTAGGTGAGGGATTGGTTTACATCATGAACACATTTGGGCTTTACGACAGGGCCACGTCTTCTCTCAATCTCCACCAGAGTGTCGTTGCGGATAGTAGAGAGGATGTGGACATTTTTCTTGCTCCTCCACTTCATGGCCAATACCTCTTCATTCCTCATGAAGGCAGATTCCCCATTTTGCAGTTTTTTTGGTGAGGAGACTATTATTATTATTATACAGGATTTATATAGCGCTAACAGTTTATACAGCGCTTTACAATGTAAAAGGGAGACAATACAGTTACAATACAATAAAATACAAGAGGATCAAGACTGCCTTGCTTAGAAGAGCTTACAATCTAATAGGGTGGGGCAGGTAGTTCAAAAGGTTCTAACTGTGAGGAATGAGTTGATGGAAGAGGTAAAAGATTAGTTGGAGGTGTGATAGGCTTCCCTGAAGAGATCAGTTTTCAGTGGTTGCCTGACGGTAGCAAGAGAAGGAGATAGGTGGACAGGTTGAGGTAGAGAGTTCCAGTGGATGGGAGAGGCTCTGGAGAAATCCTGGAGATGAGCATGGAAGGAGGAAACAAGGGAGCTTGAGAGTAGGAGGTCTTGGGAGGAACAGAGGGACGGTATGGGTGATATTTGGAGACAAGATTGGTGATGTAGCTCGGGGCAGAGTTGTGAATGGCTTTGCATGTTATGGTTAGTATTTTGAATTTAATTTGCTGGGTGATTGGGAGCCAGTGTAGGTGTTAGAAGACGGAGTGCGGGGGGTTAATAGCATTTTGTTTTTGTTTCCTCTAATCCTTAGAGGAGCTGCTCTATTTAAACTTCCTGCTTCCTGTAGCAAATGCTGTCGGATCTACAACGTGTACCCATCCTTCCTGAGCAGCTTGTGCCTGATTATCCGTTCCTGTCTCCTGTTCCTGTGACCCGGCTTGCCCGACCCTGTCTGAACTCCGCCTGTACCGACCCTTGGCTTGCTTACGACCACCCGATTGTCTGATCCTTCTGCACTTCTGCTGTCAGCCTGTTAACGAACTCTGCCTGTACCCGACCATCCGCCTGCCTGCTCCTTTTGTACTTCCTAGCCCGCCTGTTGCCGACCCGGACTGTACGACCACTCTGCTGTCTTGCACGAGTCCCAGTGGACCTACACACACCACCAAGTGTTCCTGTCCAACCCTCGTGCCCCTCTGCGCTCCTGAACTCCCTGTTTGCTCTATTAGGGGTTCTCGAACCAGGGCCGCAAGAGAGGTTACCCCTGCAGAAGTCAGACTCGTCCTCCAGGCCCATGTGCAACATCTAGGCTGTCGTAAACGATGTCCTTCGTCCTTCAAATTT
>BLSH010373347.1:61770-77501 GCA_018402905.1 Glandirana rugosa | reverse complement strand
CCGATCTTGACCCCCACAAAAATAAACTCAATACCGGTCCCCAGGTGGTGGCCACACCCTGCCCCCCCCCCCGTTCGCCCAATAAGGTGGACCCCTGGCCATAACTCAAATAAAAACACCCCCAGTTCTAGCCTGCCCAGCAACCCAGTCGTGTAGGGCCCTCTACTTATGCTGCACTTTCAGTTCCAGGCCTTTCTTGACTGGCATATGGCTGATGTTGCAGCTGCAACAACCTACTACTTTTTACCTTTTTACCCAAGCAACACCTTTAAGAAAATACACAACACAAATTTTGGATTTAAATGGCCGTAGCAGCCCTTTATTAACAACTATAACAATTATTACAAATGTATTCCATTTTCATAACGCCAACTGACTAACTATGTCTCATGTTATTGAAGGAAGGTTTACTATTTCATCGGCTGTACTACCAACCACTTAAGCATCCTGGCCCCTAGCCGCAGTTTCACCGGCTCAGGGACAAACTTTTTTCCATGTTATCACCCGATGCAGCCTGATGACCGATAGCCCATTACTTCCTTAACAGGGAAGGTACCCATACCGAGTTAGGCCCAACCCATTCCTCTCCGCATACTATAGTTATTAAACATTCCGACCTTCAAAAACTGAGACCCCTGCCACAAACGCCCACCAGCGAAACCTCACACGTGGAGAGCTCACCACAGCCTCAAGGCCCCCTGAAGCACCTCCTTCAGACCCAAGAACCACATGTCTATTCCCATCGCCTACAATTGCACTCCATCACCCCTCAGATAAATCCAATTGTCTCTCTCCAACCTAACATGGCAAACAGCAAAAACTTTTTATTGAGCCGATCTACCAACTGGGCCATGCGTCAAGATGCCCTGCCAATTATATCTGATCAAATTAGCACAGTGTCCGGGAAGGCCGACCTCAAGCACAGAAAATTCACAAATCAATGTCTTTGTGATCCCTCCGCAATGACGGTCTCACAGCCTTCAGCTGACGGAACTGCTCATCATAGTGCAGCCACGCCTAGCCCCCATAAACCCTTTGGGCTGCACTAATGGAGTCCAAATAGCAAAATAATGCTGAGCAGTTCTCCGGCGCCTTCTCCCCTATCACGCTAGCTAGTATATTAAACTCTTGCAGCCAGTTGGTGAAGGTCCTCGGAATAAGTCTATAGCGCCGTTTTTCTTCTTCCTCTTTTTTGCTTTCATCGGGCTTAACCTTACCCAGGTTAAACATTTCCAATGGCAGCAGCGAGAAGATCGCCAAGTAGTCCCCCTTCCAAATCTTCTCCCTAGTCTTCGCTTTTAAATGGGCCCCCAATGGGCTCTCGTAGCATACATAAACTTTGCTCCGTGCAGCATCCGCCAGATGCACCCCGTCAGAGGCCGACTCCCCCTGAGTGGACCCCGCCCCTTTTCCCTTACTAAACTGTGAATCCCCTGAAAACATGGGGAGCACTGCAGCCGGATCTCCCTTATCTGTTGCAGCTAACGGCTGCGGCACCGCAGGCAGCACCACCGGCACTAAAGGAGTTCCCGCGACAGCTGATCCTGAATCCCCCGCCGCCATCCAGGCAGAAGCTGATGAAACCATGGGGGGTGGTGTGCCCCTCCACGGATCCTTTTCCCAGTAGCTCTCTACAGCTGACAACCAGAGCCAGCAACAATTTGGGTAGGAGAGCATCCCCAGCTCCAGCAGTCCCTGGGCCACCTGACCCCCCACTACTCCCAGGAACACTCCTCAACCCGCTACCCAGAGACCCCCACAAATCCCTGGCAGCCATAACTGGCGCTGTGACAGGCCCACCCCCCACTTGCACCATAGGGGACAACACAGGAGAGACAGTAAACACAGACACAGGTAAAGCAGAGACAGGCAGACACATTTAGACACTCACCAGGCTGTCTCAGGGAAGCTGTCTGCTCAGCCGTGTTACTGGATCCCTGGAGAGCTCTGGTCCTGCCCGCAGCCTCCGGGTCTTCCTCCTCCTCTGAATCAGACACTTCTCCTTCTGTTCCTTCTGCAATGCATTGGCTACGGAAGAAGTAGATGGAGCCAGAGCCTGGACATGACATCATCAGCCTACCGCACCACACGGCTTCCAGCACACTGTCTCCCCCATGAGCACTCTGCAGGTCAGAGCCAGCCCCAGATGCCATTCCACGAGTGGCACTGTCTCCATAGGGACCTCTGCTTCTATGACTGGTGACCATGGCCGTCCTGGGAAAAAGGCCCACGCTAGTAGTGACTGTCCTCCCACTCTGGGCCGCGCTGTGGGCAGGGCCGGCTGCCAGATCCTGTTCCTCGGATGAAGGAGGCCTGAAAGGGGAGCAAGAAGGAACCCTACTGGCCGGGTCCCGCTGATGATGGGGATTCCTCCCAGCCCCCGGGGTGGGAAGAGGAGTAGATCTCTTCGCTCTGGGGGCTGAAAGGTCCAAGACTGGGTTCCCTGAGCGGTGGCTCACCGGGCCGGGACCTCCTCACACGTAGGTGAGCGGGAGCAGGTGAAGCTGGTACCTGCCCCGACCCCTGAAGCACAGTTGCCAGCAGTGTATTCAGCCACTGAGGGATATTTACCATGGCTGCAGACTGCAACAGCCCCCAAATCTTGTCCACGTTCTCCATGATAAAAGGAATAGTGCAGCAGCCACAGGAAAAAACTTCTCCTTCTTGCTACCTGACCCTGCACTTATCCACTCAAGGCTCCTCCCTGGCATTGGACTCCCAGTGCCACACCCAGCCACACCCTGATCTCCCCTGTTCACCCAAGGTGGACCCTTGGCCATAACTCAAATAAAAACACCCCCAGTTCTAGCCAGTGCAACCCAGTCATGTAGGGCCCTTCACTTACGCTGCACTTTCAGTTCCAGGCCTTTCTGTATAAGAAGCTGGACAATGATGACATGCAGTGTAGCAATCAGTGGCAACCTACGAGATTTCAGTTTACTGTTATCTGGTCTCTGAAAAATTAAGTGTAAACGTATATGTAGATCCCTGATCCTAAATTGGGTTGCTCACAAATTTAGTTTCCTAGGTGGTAACTAGCCTGGCCAATTGTTAAGGTGATCCACTGACTTTTGCCCTAAACCTGAATCTGGTGCACCTCTCTCTTCTGTCACTAGGTGGAATTGCTGGCTGTGGCATTAGAATGACAAGGGCATAGGGAATTCGGGTTAGGAGTGGATAGGTTGTCCCAGCCAATTGGTAGCAGTCTCTTTGGCCCCATGGCCTTCTGGGAGAGCCTATTTATTTGGGAGGAGTCAGTTGATCGGTAATCTGTGCCACTTGAACGGCTCTCTGGGTGGACGTGTGTTGTATTGCTCCTGGTTGCTAGGCCAGAAGCCTGCGGCCTATCCAGGAGCACTTGGCAGCTAGGCTGTCTGAGGCCTATCCAGGATTGAGAGAAGCAGCACAGGGTTGGGACTTAAGGTCGGGAGAATAACCAAGTTGAACAGGTTCAGCCGGACGGGGAGCCGAGTGTTGCTAGAGGTGAAGGAGAAGCAGTTGCCACATGGGATGACCACTCCTGTTACTAGAGGCAAGTGAGGATCAAGGTCAGAGATAAGGGGGACGCAGTTGCCACCAAGGGAAAACCACTCCTGTTATCAGAGGCCAGTTTATGGAAGTCTGAAGAAGTATCAGAGCAGCCTTTTTCACTAGCCGGGGATGGTGAAGAAGTGGGAAAGCTTCAGCAGAGTCAAGTCAGGGACCCAGCAGGTAGTGTGGGTGAAGCTTGAGGAGTATACAGCGGGTTAGCTGTGGAAGTCTAGAGAGAGACAGGAAGCTCAGTGAGTGAAGATCTACAGTAAGAGACTGTGAGATCTACTACGGGATATTGTGAGTTACATGTGCAGATCTATATTGGCTGTTGAATGTTCATTTGCTATAGGAGACAGCAGTTCTACAAAATACATTGTGCTGCATCCAGCTTAAAGGCCCTCTACCTGCATAGCTGTCTGCCTATTCCTATTTTGTGACTGGCACCCATGTGTTCAACTTGCATTACACCCACCATGCCTAGTAACCTGAACCCTGCCGCTGATCCCGGAGGTCATCATCCGGCCTCAGGAGGTCAGGGCCCTCACTACATTTGGCGCCCAACATGGGGCAAAGGCGTTATTTCTGCTGTGGTTGTCCCTAGCAACGGACTGCAACTGCACCAGATTTCGTCTGGCTCCGTGGAAGAATGGCAAGTAACATCTTTATTCCTCATGGCCTGTGTTATTTTATATCTAAGCTATGTGGAGAAGAACCAACGTGTCTCATTGCTCATGGGAGATTGTCAGCCTGGCCTTTTGTCACTTTACGCCAGTGCTGCAGGGATTAAGGCAAACTCCATTGGCATTTTGGCACACTGCGAGAGGAATAAGGTGGGAGCTGAAGTTTCTGGAGAGCATATGAGCCAATCCCTTGGCAGGAGGAGGAGTTGTCACTCTGCAGAGGAGGAGAAGGAGACGCTGCTGCCTACAATGCCATTGCCTGTGCATGTGTTGCGGTCTCACTACCGGGTGGAGAACATGGCGGATTAGAAGATTTATTTTCCAGCCATTGATCCCGGCCTGAGTGGCAGAAGAGCATACTTACCGATACCGGAGTGCGGTATGCACCTAAAGGTAGCCTCACGCTCTACACTGCGGGAGGCTATAGCCATCGGGCTGATATGTGAGAAGTTTTTCAGCCTGGCTGCAAATGTCTGACCCTGGATGATCTACGGGCATTGTGAGGAACCATTATTTGAGGTAGTCTCGCCTGCCCTACCCCCATGGACGTTGCAGGTGGATTGGGAGTAGAATGTTGCCATCCTGGCTCGGGAAACCACTGAGAGTCCTGCAGCCACCCCGGCTTACTAAAGAAGCTGCTCCTTTAACCCTTGTGGCTGCTTCAAGGTACTCCAGTCATCCCCCGAGGCCGTGGTCGTGCCCAACTACGCTCCTTGATGGTAGAACCTCCTGGGGAGAAGACACTGGAACCTGGTAAGCCTGATATGGGGGAAAGCAGTGTGCCTGTGGGGACTGTAAAAACTGTAGATAGCAGTTCTACAAAATACATTGTGCTGCATCCAGCTTAAAGGCCCTCTACCTGCATAGCTGTCTGCCTATTCCTATTTTTGTCTCAGAGTCTGCCAATTGCTTTTGCATCAGCCTAAGGGTGTCCTGGCCCTAAACCCTCTCTCCCCCAGTTCATGTTAACCACTTTAAGACCGAGCCTCTTTTTGGAGTTTGGAGGTTATCAGTTAAAAACATTTTTTTTTGCTATAAAATTACTTAGAACCCCCAAACATTATATATATATTTTTCTAAGACCCTAGAGAATAAAATGTCGGCATTGCAAAACTTTATGTCACACCGTATTTGCGCAGCGTTCTTAAAAGCGCAATTTTTTTTGAAAAAATTCAGTTTTTTTAGTTAAAAAATAAGACAGCAGTAAAGTTAGGTCAATTTTTTTCCATATTGTGAAAGATAATGTTACGCTGAGTAAAATGATACCCAACATGTCATGCTTCAAAATTGCGTCCGCTCGCGGAATGGCGACAAACTTTGCAACATAAAAATCTCCATTGGCGACGTTTAAAAAATTCTACTGGTTAGCAGTTTTGCGTTACAGAGGAGGTCTAGGGCTAGAATTATTGCTCTCGCTCTAACGATCGCGGCGATACCTCACATGTGTGGTTTGCACACCGTTTTCATATGTGGGCGGGACTTAAGTATGCGTTCGCTTCTGCGCGCGAGCTCGCAAGGACGGTGCGCTTTAAATTTTTTTTTTTTTAATTATGTATTTTACTTTTTAATTTTTATTTTTACAACTTTCTTTTTAAATTTCATCACTTTTTTTCCTATTTTTTCCTACAAAAAATGTAAACATTCCTTGTAATAGAAAAAATCATGCCAGGACCTCCAAAATATGAGATCTGGGGTCAAAAAGACCTCAGATCTCATTTTTACACTAAAATGCATTAAAAAAAAAAAAAACCAATTTGGAAAAAAATGGCAGGGGAAAAAAAAAAATGTCCCCTTTAAGAGCATTGGGCGGAAGCTACTTGTGACGTAGCTTCCGCCCAGCCATGTTATGGAGCCGAGTGAGCGGCTTCAGCCACTCAGTCAGCTCACGGACACTGGGGGGAAAGCATCGGATCATCTCCGCTGCTGCCGGCGGGTCCGGTAAGCGGCGGAGATGACCGGAAAGCGGCGGGAGGGGGGGGCACCCCTCCCGCCGCTGATAAAAGTGATCTCGCGGCGAATCCGCTGCTAAGACCACTTTTATTTTGTACAGAATCGCCGGCTGTAAAAAAAGATACCGGGGTTATGGTAGCTATCTGCTACCATAACAACGGTATTCCACTTCAAAGTACCGCCGTCAAACGACGTACGGCGGTCCGGAAGTGGTTAAGAGACAATAAATCTCTTTTGTTGTGACTGGCACCCATGTGTTCAACTTGCATTACACCCACCATGCCTAGTAACCTGAACCCTGCCGCTGATCCCGGAGGTCATCATCCAGCCTCAGGAGGTCGGGGCCCTCACTACATTTGGCGCCCAACATGGGGCAAAGGCGTTATTTCTGCTGGTTGTCCCTAGCAATGGACTGCAACTGCACCAGATTTCGTCTGGCTCCGTGGAAGAGTGGCAAGTAACATCTTTATTCCTCATGGACTGTGTTATTTTATATCTAAGCTATGTGGAGAAGAACCAACATGTCTCATTGCTCATGGGAGATTGTCAGCCTGGCCTTTTGTCACTTTACGCCAGTGCTGCAGGGATTAAGGCAAACTCCATTGGCATTTTGGCACACTGCGAGAGGAATAAGGTGGGAGCTGAAGTTTCTGGAGAGCATATGAGCCAATCCCTTGGCAGGAGGAGGAGTTGTCACTCTGCAGAGGAGGAGAAGGAGACGCTGCTGCCTACAATGCCATTGCCTGTGCATGTGTTGCGGTCTCACTACCGGGTGGAGAACATGGCGGATTAGAAGATTTATTTTCCAGCCATTGATCCCGGCCTGAGCAGCAGAAGAGCATACTTACCGATACCAGAGTGCGGTATGCACCTAAAGGTAGCCTCACGCTCTACACTGCGGGAGGCTATAGCCATCGGGCTGATATGTGAGAAGTTTTTCAGCCTGGCTGCAAATGTCTGGCCCTGGATGATCTACGGGCATTGTGAGGAACCATTATTTGAGGTAGTCTCGCCTGCCCTACCCCCATGGACGTTGCAGGTGGATTGGGAGTAGAATGTCGCCATCCTGGCTCGGGAAACCACTGAGAGTCCTGCAGCCACCCCCCGGCTTACTAAAGAAGCTGCTCCTTTAACCCTTGTGGCTGCTTCAAGGTACTCCAGTCATCCCCCGAGGCCGTGGTCATGCCCAACTACGCTCCTTGATGGTAGAACCTCCTGGCGAGAAGACACTGGAACCTGGTAAGCCTGATATGGGGGAAAGCCGTGTGCCTGTGGGGACTGTAAAGCCTGTGGCCTCTAAGGGAGCAGAGTTTGGAAAGTTAGTGGCGGTTAGTTCAAAATGCAACTTGCTCCCAGCCGTAGAGTGTTCCACAGAGTCCGATTCAGATATTCCCTACGATCAGATCTCTGAAATGTTGTCAGATACTCTGCTGTGGCCTGAGAGGTGGACTGATAGTGATGAGGAGCAACCCTGTGATGTTGAGAAAAATGAAGTCCTCCCTGTTAAAACCTCAAGTGGTAAATGCGGCCTGTCTGTTGATACACTAAGCAATTGCCCAGCAGTTTCCTTTGAGGAAGAGCGATGGGCACACCGGGTCAAAACCGTTAAAGTTTCAGCTGCTACGTTACATTGAAAACCTGATACTATAGCTGGGTATAGGGTCAAATGTGCATCGGACACTCAAGATCTACCCGGATGTGGGGACCCCAAAACACCGCCCAGGCTGCCCAACTACTTAGAATCATTGTAAAGAAAGTCACTGGAGAGTATAGCTATCTATACCCTTATGTGCCTGCCCATCTGGAAGCTGAAATTCAGGGAAAAAGAATGCAGTGGATTGACGTTGCTATTCGGACTTACCTAAAGCTTCCTCTTTATGGTGATTTGAAAACGTTGTCACCAAGATATGCCAAGAAATATCCTAATGTTCTACAGACCTCGGATTATGGCCATCACATTTACCCTGACTGTGTAGTTATCTGTCGGCCCAACCAAAAGGATGTACAGTACTATATCACCACTATTGGCTCAAATGGACAATCCCTGCAATTGCCTGACCCTAAGTATTATTGGTGATGTTTGTGACTGTGACAAGTTCATTCTAACCACTGTGGATTACAATAATGTGCTTAGTGGAGGTGTGTTGACTTTGTTGGAAGTTGCAGGAGCCTTGCAGGAGTAAATATCATTCTTGTATGTGTGCGATGTAATATGTTGTTTTGTTTGTGTGGTCTTACAGCAGCACCATGCATTGTTAGGGTGTTCCCCCTAATTATTTGTTTGTATGTTATAGTGGTCCTGACCAGATCTCTTGGGCTGGGGAACCCCATCCTCCCTTATTACCTCTAATCAGTGTCCACCTGAGCTGTAGGAAGAGTACTTTGGTTCTCCCATGGTTTAGAGACAAGATCTTTCATTCTATGGTTAGTGTAGGACCCACTGACAATGGGGTACTTTGATGTAGTAGTTGGCTTAAGTACTCTATGGCCATATAGTGTGACCAAATCCCCATATTTTTGCATATTTGCTTTTTTTTATTTTTTTATTTTTTTTCCAACAGTATTGCTCTTTATTAAGAAATGACAGTATAGGTAATAAAGAAGAATTGCTATAAAGATATGGTGCAGGGTTACATTATCTCTACAAGTCATTAGGTGATTATATCACATCAGGAATGGTGTAGGCATTATTATTCAACTCAGTAGGAGCCAATGTACAAGATATATCTACGAATCAGCCACCCAGGGCTGCCAAATTTTGTCATATTTCCTAGGACAGTTCCTATTAATATAAGTCAGCTTATACATCGGTAACATAGCATCAATAGTTTTCTTCCATGAAGAGATCGTGGGAGGAAGAGGGGAGACCCATTTAAACAGTATTTCTTTCTTTGCGTAATATAAAAGGTACAATATCGATAGCTTGGTGTACCTAGGTCGTTGCTCGTCTAGTAGTGCCAGTTCAGGAGTGCGGGGCAAAGACAGCTGCAGACGAGAGTCCATGACATCAAAGATAGCACCCCAGAACTGTTGTATCTTTGGACATGTCCAGAACATATGCAAATAAGTTCCCTCAGCTGTGAGACATCTGGTGGACCTCTGTGAGTAGACTCTGTGCATCCTCTGCGGAGTGGAATATACTCTATGCAGGAATTTAGCTTGCATCAGCTTATCTCTAGAGGCTATCATTATCCTGGAACTATCCTCAAAACATTCCTCACGTTTCCCTATCCAGGGAAGGATTGTCATGCTGCCATTGCTCCCAAAGTCTATCTATTTTAGGAGAGTTCACCCTGAGAAGTGTTAAATACAGGGCTGAGAGAGGTTTAGAAAGAGACTCCTGGGCCAGGAGTTCTTCTATCGGGTCAGCTTCAAGAATGGGGCAGTTAGGAAATTAATGCCGGATGGCTACAAAAGGGACTTCCTGAATATTGTGCCACCGTCCATAAATTCAAACCAAACAAACAAAATTGTGGGGCACCCCACGTAGGTCGGACGTTTCAAATGGGCACACCACGAGATAGCAGAGATTGATTTTGTTAAAAACAATTATATTTTATTTGTACATAAAAAAAAAAAAAAAATACATATCCAACACAATATATATACATAAAGAAAAAGTGAAATGTAAACGAAAAAAGAAGCAAAAGGTGGGGGGTCCCCGAGGTACCACGTGGTGCGGACCTCACGTAGGGTCGCCTCCAGTGATACGTTGAGGAGCCCCAACCAAAGCACACTATACAAATATATAAAATACTTGAGCCATAGTATGTTATACACAAACAAGGAGTCAACGCGTTTCGCTATGAGCTTCCTCAGGACTCCAAAAATATGGCTGTCAGTTGCAAAGACAAATATAACTCCACATGGCTCAGGACGGCAATCAGGGGGGCGAGCATAGGGGTTTATCAAGATCCAGACTTGAAGGGGTTATCTTAACTTTATATTATTAGTACATAATGTAATGTTCCCTCGTTGGGATTAAACCCTCCACTGAGTATATGGTCATCCTTAAAAACAAAGTTAAATCCTTGAGGACGGTGGGGGAGATGGAACCCAAACAGGACCAAGGAAGGATAATATTAGACAGCGATCCTCCTAATTGCTGATCAAATATACCCCAAAACAGGAGGGGCTAGGAGAAAAAGGGGGAAGCTGAGTCGCAAGCCCTGCGATATTCCCAAGCAAAAACGGGAAAAAACGCCAAATGGATATTACTTCCTGAATCACTTCCTGTAACCCAAACAGGACCAAGGAAGGATAATATTAGACAGCGATCCTCCTAATTGCTGATCAAATGTACCCCAAAACAGGGGGGGCTAGGAGAAGAAAGGGGAAGCTGAGTCGCAAGCCCTGCGATATTCCCAAGCAAAAACGAGAAAAAACGCCAAATGAATGTTACTTCCTGAATCACTTCCTGTAACATCCCACCGTCACTAATGCCGGATGGCATGTCAAAGCTGAATGTATCTAAAATACATCCATTCCGGTAAGTTAAAAGTTCGTACCAGAACTGTGCATGTCAGGAGAGTCCCCATCTGTATAATATCCTTCAGTCTACAGACCCCGTATCTAGCCTATACCTGGGGATCAGGTATTGTTCTCAAATGTGGGAGTGATGAATTGCCCCAGAGGGGTTGGTAGGGAGACCAATTGTTCGGCTCAACAAACTTAGTCCTGGCTACCTGCCACACCTTCAGCGTCGTCTTCATAGGCATAGGGAGAATGGGGCCAGCCATCTGTAAATTAAGTTCCCCAACCCTTTAAGTGAACCCACCAAGGCCACCTCCAAACACACTGCTGCATTATCTCTGGAACCCATCACCCACCACCTCACAGTGACAATCACCGCTGCCCAGAAGTAACCCCAAAATTGGGGAGGGCCAATCAGCCATAACTGACTGGGAGTTGGAGTGTAGATTTTGCTAATTGTGGAGTAGCTACCACCCATAAGAAAGAACTGATATAGCCATCTATTTCCCTAAACAGAGTTTGTTTAAGCATGATAGGGCAGTTGCGAAACATGTAAAGGAACTTAGGGAGAAATATCATTTTAATGATATTAATACGACCCAATGCATTCAGAGAAAGTCTACTCCAAGAAGTACATCTATCTTTTAATTGTAGGACCACAGAATGAATATTTAGATCTGAGAACCTCTGTAAATCCCTAGATACCAAAATATTTAAATTCCTGTACCCACAACGGGGTATTCGCTGCTGACTTTCTGGCCTCTGGATCTAGGGGGAATAAAGCAGATTTGTTCCAGTTTATCCTTACTCCAGAAAAGAAACCAAACTCGTCAAAGATCTTCATGGCAGCATGCAAGGAGGTATTCACATTACTGAGGTATAGCAGGGTATCGTCCGCATAAAGCAAGATCTTTCCTCCAATTGGCCAGCATTCCACAAGTTGAGAACTCCTAATAAGAATGGCCAGTGGCTCCAGTGCCAATTCAAAAAGACTGGGGGACAGGGGACCTCTAGCCAGGGAGAACGATTCTGAAATCCTATCATTCGTACAGACTCCGGCTCTGTGGGACCAAAGCAACATTTGTATTCATTGGAGGAATCTGGGACCAAACCCGAACCTCCATAACACACTCCAGACAAAAGGCCATTCAACAGAGTCAAAGACCTTTTCTGCAGCCACTGAGGCCACTACTCTTCCCCCTGCATTATCACGGTCAGCAGAAAAATTAAGGAAAAGCCGGCAAATATTGATGTCCGTGCCCTTGCCCGGCATAAACTCAGTCTGAACCACCTGCACCAGCTGTTCTATAATGGTAGCTAGATGCAGGGCCTGGATTTTTGCTAGTAGCTTGGCGTCAGCATTGATCAAAGAAATAGGCCTATAATTGGCACAATCCTGGGGGTCCTTACCAGGCTTGGGCACTAATACAATAAGTGCCTCAGACATGAGGGTTGTAAAGCTATCAAGCATCGCTGTTAGTTTGGGGGCTAGAGATTCCTGATAGCAGGAATAAAATTCTATAGGATCCCATCGGGACCGGGGGCCTTACCAGACTGCATGTGACCAAGAGCTGTCTGAACCTCTTCCAACGTGACAGCATTGTCCAGCATGTCCCTATCCTTATCCTCCAGAACAGGGAATTCAATCCCGTCCAGGAAACTCTCCATGGCTGAGGAAACATACGTCACTCTAGAAGAATAGAGGTCCTCATAGAATTGTAGAAAATGTCTATTAATAGAGTTGGGTGCTAGCAATAATTCCCCATTTCCACTTCTGTCCCCTCCTATGTGTGTGGTCGAGTACTGTCCCCTTTTCCAGCCTTGCCAATAACCATTGGCAAGCATCGATTTTCGGGTTTGCTCAGATCTAAAAACTGCCAAACGCCGAAGAGCATCCTGCCAGGCACTTTAAACAGGTCCAAAAGTCCCGGTAAGAGTGCAAAAGAAGCCAAGTCCAATGTTCATAGTGATGAGATATGCTGATATTTCATATTACACCTCGTGCACAAAAACAACCTTCACCAGCAGTTGGACTCTTACCATCATTAGTTGCTTGGCATTCTCATGCACAAGCTAACCAGCTTTTCAGTGTAACCCAGACACTAATCACAGCAGCGATCTCGTCTCTCTCGTGAATGAAAAATGGAGCGGGTTCATATAAGGAATGTAGAGAATCACAACATAGAGTGATATCGCTTAAACATTTTATTCAGCATGTTAAAAACAGCAAGATATCACCCCCCCCTAGCTGGTCACCTTACCAGAACAGAAGTTTCAAACAGCATGTATATATTAACATGAGCCAGATGCCAGCTATTCCGGGAGCCTCTGCAGACACCAAACAAACATTGCCACTCTAACCCTGACCAGCAGGGAACCCACGGACATTGGCATCCGACCCACACGAAGTTACCGTACAGCCTCAGATGCGTTTCGTTGGATGGACTTCTACTTGTGATCAGACGTATGGAACAGTAACATCACACTAAATATACTCCTCCCCACAAGCTGAAAACCCTCTTCTTCCGGTGTATCCAGCAGCAGGAAGAGCTAACGTCCGTCTCTCACAGCAGATGCACATTCCTTTGTTCATAAGAAAAAGTTAACCTTAAAATTGATTAATACTGGTTACATGATCCCAAAAATACCAGAACCACAATGGGATTATTTAAAACCTATACCAACATCACAGCATTACGGAATCACATAGACAGTTCACCATATAAGGATTCATTGGGTATATGTCGTGATGTATATTTTATATTATATATATTGGTACAGTCATAATAGGATCAAGGACAGTTTTAGTGTTAGGTTGTAGGCTGCCCTGTCCTTAAATATTATTAGCAGGGTCGGGGGCCATAACAATCAGTTTCCTGTTCCTGACCCCGAAAAGTCACTGCTTGAGTAACTTAGCAGAGCCTATTATGTAGCACCCAAAGTCTGGACCTTCAGTTATGTCAACTATAAGCTTGGCCAGAATCTACTCGCAAGAGTGTGCCATGAGAGCAAAGTTACTAGCAGTGTAGGGGGATAGGAGGTCATCAGGTATACTTACAGACATGAGACCCATCATATGACATCCGAAGTAGCCCTGGGAAACTCCAGCAACGGAGAGCTCCTGGTGTCAGGTCCTTAGAACTTGAGAGTGCAGCCATAACATCTGTAGTCACAGGGCAGATTCCCATTCAGTAGTAAGGATATAATCCACAACGTGTTTGGTGCGGCAACTTAAAGGGCATGCACATAATGAGGTGTGCACTTAGATAAAGGTAGTGAAAACTTAACCCCTCTGTGGCAAGGTCTGTAACCATGCTGATGCATCCTTAGGGTTGGTAAAAAAGCGTACAGTCTCTCCATCCACCACTCTGAGTTTTGCAGGAAACATGATGCTGTATGCTATATTTTTAGCCCTCAAAGCAGTCTTTATTGAGTCAAAGGATCTGCGCATCTTCTGTGTCTCCACTGTGTAATCTGGGAAGATTAGGATCTTGAAATTATGATATGTAAGGGGCCCAGCCGCCCTCATCGCCCGCAGGGTCTCATCCCGATTTCTGAAATTCAGTAATCGGAGAATAAACGTGCGGGGGGGGGTCCCTCTGGTCCCGGCTTGGGGGATCCGATGTGCCCACTCCACACTAAAATAGGGCTAGTATTGGGCTGCAGGCAGCAATGACCTCAGAATCTCTTCCACAAACATCGTAGGGTTCCTACCTTCCACCCCCTCCACCAGGCCAATGATCCTTAAATTGTTGTGCCTGTTCCTATTTTCGGCATCCTCGGCTCTGTATTCAAGGGCCCGCAGCTTGGTCTGTATGACGCATACCACATTGGAGGTCTCATCTGACTAACTCGATGCTCCTCCGCCACCATGCGGGATCTGATTTTGTCCAGGTCATAGTTGCATAGTTACATAGTTAGCCAGGTTGAAAAAGATCCATCTAGTTCAGCCAATCAAAAAAAAAAAAAAAAAATATATATATATATACACTGTGTGCAGAATTATTAGGCAAATTAGTATTTTGACCACATCATCCTCTTTATGCATGTTGTCTTACTCCAAGCTGTATAGGCTCGAAAGCCTACTACCAATTAAGCATATTAGGTGATGTGCATCTCAGTAATGAGAAGGGGGGTGGTTTAATGACATCAACACCCTATATCAGGTGTGCATAATTATTAGGCAACTTCCTTTCCTTTGGCAAAATGGGTCAAAAGAAGGACTTGACAGGCTCCGAAAAGTCAAAAATAGTGAGATATCTTGCAGAGGGATGCAGCACTCTTAAAATTGCCAAGCTTCTGAAGCGTGATCATCGAACAATCAAGCGTTTCATTCAAAATAGCCAACAGGGTCGCAAGAAGCGTGTGGAAAAACCAAGGCGCACAATAACTGCCCGTGAACTGAGAAAAGTCAAGCGTACAGCTGCCAAGATGCCACTTGCCACCAGTTTTGCCATATTTCAGAGCTGCAACATCACTGGAGTGCCCAAAAGCACAAGGTGTGCAATACTCAGAGACATGGCCAAGGTAAGCAAGGCTGAAAAACGACCACCACTGAACAAGACACACATGCTGAAACGTCAAGACTGGGCAAAGAAATATCTCAAGACTGATTTTTCTAAGGTTTTATGGACTGATGAAATGAGAGTGAGTCTTGATGGGCCAGATGGATGGGCCCGTGGCTGGATCGGTAAAGGGCAGAGAGCTCCAGTCCGACTCAGACGCCAGCAAGGTGGAGGTGGAGTACTGGTTTGGGCTGCTATCATCAAAGATGAGCTTGTGGGGCCTTTTCGGGTTGAGGATGGAGTCAAGCTCAACTCCCAGTCCTACTGCCAGTTTCTGGAAGACACGTTCTTCAAGCAGTGGTACAGGAAGAAGTCTGCATCCTTCAAGAAAAACATGATTTTCATGCAGGACAATGCTCCATCACACGCGTCCAAGTACTCCACAGCATGGCTGGCAAGAAAGGGTCTAAAAGAAGAAAAACTAATGACTTGGCCTCCTTGTTCACCTGATCTGAACCCCATAGAGAACCTGTGGTCCATCATGAAATGTGAGATTTACAAGGAGGGAAAACAGTACACCTCTCTGAAC
>BLSH010373347.1:40329-53173 GCA_018402905.1 Glandirana rugosa | reverse complement strand
TCTCCGTATCACTTAAATAACTTCAACGTTAAAAGAAGGGTGTTACGAAACCTTTTAATTCTTTATATATATATATATATTTCTTAATTTTCCAAAGCATTGTGGGAAGAAAATTGCAACTTCAATAAATTCACTATGCCTCTTACTAAATACCTCAGACTGTCCTCTTTCCAAAATGGGGTCATTTGGGGGGTATTTGTACTGTCTTGACATTTTAGGGCCTCAAGAAATGAGATAAGCCATCAGTGCCTCAGGATTGATCAATTTTCAATAATGCGTAGCATAGCTTGTAGACTCTAAATCTTTCACACAAACCAATTAACATACACTTATCAGGATTTTTTTTACCAAAGACATGTAGCAGAATACATTTTGGCCTAAGTTTTTGATAAAATCAGATTTTATTGCATTTCTTTAAAAACAGAAAGTAGTATTTTTTTTTTCAAAATTTTCGCTCTTTTTTCGCTTAGATCGCAAAAGATAAAAAACTCAGTGGTAAATAAATACCACCAAAAGAAAGCTCTATTTGTGTGAAGAAAATGATAAAAAATTTCATTTGGGTACAGTGTAGCATGACTGAGTAATTGTCATTCAAAATGCAAGAGCACTGAAAGCTAAAAATTGGTCTGGGAAGGAAGGGGGTGAAAGTGCCCAGTATTGAGGTGGTTAAAGAGACATGCTAGCCTGTGCCCTGGAATTGCCAGTATTCCTCCTTCTGCAAAGTAATATGCTCACCTGATGTTGTGGAATTTCAGCATGTCTTGTTTCTTCATCAGTGAAGAAAATGGATCTCAGTCCCCGGCTGGGCTAAGGACAGACTGAGATATACTTAAAGTGCAAGGGGACTTTGCTGACCAGGAAGATGGAAAGTTCTCCAAGATATACAGTCCCTTGCATGTTGGTATGGCTAAAGTGTCAACTGCAAGTGGCTATACATACCATTCCAGAGTTGTCCCTAGGAAGAAGGGAACCTGCTGGAAAGCTGTTATTGCCCTTGTGTGAAATGTCACTTGCCTCTGTACATAAGCTTTGTTTGCTCATTTCATGTATTGTTAAAATTATTCATCCTTCCCTGTTACCCTCCTTATCCAAGTTTTGCAAGGACATCCACTCTCAGGATTGAGAGTACCTTTTTTCTTTTTGTTGTAAACTCAGAGACATAGTTTCTTTGGCAGGGGGAGAATGTAGCATCCTGCTCCTAAACAGGGTTGCTCACAAATTTATTTGCTAGGTGGTAACTAGCCTGGCCAATTGTTAGGGTGATCCACAGACTTTTACCCTAAACCTGAATCTGGTGCACCTCTCTCTTCTGTCACTAGGTGGCATTGCTGACTGTGGCATTAGAATGAAAAGGGCATTCATATGAATTAGAGTTCGGAGTGGATAGGTTGTCCCAGCCAATTGGTAGCAGTCTCATTGGTCCCATGGTCTGCTGGGAGAGCCTATTTATTTGGGAGGAGTCAGGTAATCAGGGTTCTGTGCCACCTGGACGACTCTCTGGGTGGATGTGTGTTGTATTGCTCCCGGTTGCTAGGCCTGAAGCTTGAGGCCTATCCGGGAGTATCTGGCTGCTAGGCTGTCTGAGGCTAATCCAGGATTGAGAGAAGCACCACAGGGTTGGGGCTTCAGGTCGGGAGCCTAAACAAGTTGCAGAGGTTCAGCCGGAGGGGGAACGGAATGTTGCTAGAGGTGAAGGAGAAGCAGTTGCCACATGGGATGACGACTCCTGTTACTAGAGGCAAGTGTGCTAGTAAATGGACCCTAATTGGGGCCATGGTGCTCTTTGGGCGCTTCTGGGCGTGTTCGCGCGCGCCCGTGTGCACGCGCCGGTGCACGCCAGTGGCGCCAAAACGGCCATTTAAGCCAGCAACATCCTGCAGCGGATGCTGTCCGTTCTACAGCGTTCCAGTGACCCCTGTGTCTGCTTTCAGAGACTTTCCTGCATCTGTGACCTCAGCGCCTGCTCCTGAGTTACTTCCTGTTCCTGTGACCCCGGCTTCCTTTGGACTTTGTTGCTATCTGCCTGCCCTGACCCTGGCCTGTCTATGATTACTCTTCTGCCTAGTTCTTCTGTACCTTTGCTGCCCGCATGTTGCCAACCCTGCCTTCACCTGACTATCCACCTGCCTGCTCCTCCTGTACCGCATAAGCCAGCCTGTTGCCAACTCAGACTGTACGACTACTCTTCTACACGCACAAGCTCCAGTGGACTTGCACATACCACCAAGTGACCCAATCCAGCCCTCGTGCCCCCCCCATGCTCATGAGCTCCCTGTCTGCACTACCAGGGGTTCTCGAACCAGGGCCGCAAGGGAGGTGATCCCCTGCATGAGTCAGACTCATCCCCCAGGTACATAACAGCAACGGACAGCCATGACTGAGTCTGCGCAGGGGACCTCTCCTATGAATGAGCTGTGTGCACACCTTACAGGTCTCTACCCAACGACCCCGAGGTGCCCATGCCCGAGCAGTTTGCAGGAGACCACAGCAAGTTCCGGGCTTTCTGCAACTCCTGCAAACTATACTTCACTCTCCAGCCCGGGACCTTCTCGCTGGAAGCCACTAAAGTGGGGCTTGTGATCTCTCTCCTCCTAGAGGAACCCCAAGCCTGGGCACACCGCCTTCTGGAGCAAAAGGCACCTGAGATCACCAACTTGGAACGATTCTTCCAGGCGATGGCCAGGCAGCCACAGTGGAGGCAGCCCTCCACACTCTCCAGCAAGGCCGCCACCCAGCGGAGAAGTACTTGTCCGAATTTTGGCGATAGAGCGCTGATACTGCCTGGAATGGTGCGGCCCTTAGGTATCAGTTCTGGCTAGGTCTCTCAAAGACGAGCTGGTTCGCGTCGGGGTCCCACATGCCCTAGATGCCCTGATCGATCTGGCCATCCAGATTGATCGCCGACTGCGGGAACGCAGAGCCGAGAGATCTGCTGGACTGGCGCGTCTACCCTGGAGGATGTCCAGAGCTCCCAGTCCAGCTGCTTCCTCCTCCGCTCCACCAGACCACCAGGAACCCATGCATATCGGGCTCCTTCGCCCGTCTTTAACCCCTGAGGAATGCCAGAGATGCATGCCACAGAACCTGTGCCTGTATTGTGGATGTTCCGGGCATCTGGTGCGAGACTGTCCCGCCAAGGCCAGCAAGCGCCCCACCAGTAACTCGGACGGACTCCTGTATTTGCCTAACGATAAGGCTCATCTTGTGCTCTCTGTCTCCCTGCAGCTGCCCAGCGGGACTATTCCAGTGCAGGCCATTCTTGACTCTGGTGCATGCAGCTGCTTCATTGACATCTCCTTTGCAGCGCACCACCAGATACCCCTTCGACCCAAGGAGCATCCTATGGTCGCTTGATGGGTCAACCATCAAATCAGGCACAGTAACCCAGGAAACCACTCCAGTGTTTACCCAGGCCAAGGGAGGGCATGCTGAGTTTCTGCTATTGGAAGCCATTGTGTCCCCACTATTCTCAGTCATTCTGGGCCTTCCCTGGCTCCAGACACATAACCCTCAGATCAACTGGGCAACGGGGGAAATAAGCTTCTCTTCGTCCTACTGTCTCCACCACTGCCTACCTCAGCCCTCAGAAGACCCCGCAGTCGTACTCAGCTTGGACACAGGCGTCGATCAGGAAGCCCGTCTGGCCATCCCTGCACCCTGCCATGAATTCCAGGACATCTTCAGCAAGAAGGGAACTGACGTCCTCCCCCTGCACCGTTCGTACCACTGCCCAAACAACCTCCTACCAGGGGCCAAAGTCCCGTTCGGGCGGATTTTTCCCTTATCTGAGGTGGAATTGGTCACCCTCAAGGCATACTTAGACGAAAACCTGGAAAAAGGCTTCGCTACATCCCATCGCCTTCTTTTCCAGAAAACTTTCCCCACTGGAGAGGAATTACGACGTAGGTGATAGGGAACTACTGGCGATCACGTAGGCTCTGGGGGAGTGGCGGTACCTTCTGAAGGGAGCTTCACATCCTGTTCTGGTCTTTACCAACCACAAGAACCCAGAGTACCTGTGAACCGCCAAGAGACTAAGACCCCGGCAGGCCAGGTGGGCACTATTCTTCTCTTGGTTCCAGCTGCACATCACTTATAGACCCGGAGCTAAGAATGTCAAGCTGGATGCATTATCACGGATGTTCCATGTCCCGGAGGACACATCCCCACCAGATACCATCCTTCCGTCCCACAGTTTCCTGTTCACCCAGGAAGACCTTCTGTCCCAAATCAGAAGATCCTGCACCAGTCTCACCAAAAAACCGGATCCCAGACTCACGTTGAAAGATGGGTTGTGGTGGCTTGAAAACAGACTATATATTCCACTGGAACTCCGCCCTGTAATCCTCGGACTCTGTCACGATACCAAAATTGCAGGTCACTTTGGTGGCTGTAAAACAACGGAGTTACTCACCCGCTCATTCTGGTGGCCTCAGCTAAAGGAAGATTGCCAGAGCTATGTGGCCACTTGCCCTATCTGTGCCAGGAACAAGACGGAGCAATCCTAAGCCTTGGGACTACTTAACCCATTGCCCATTCTGGAACGACCATGGTCTCAAATTGCAATGGATTTCATAGTCCAATTACCGTCATCGGCAAGATTCAACACCGTTCTGGTGGTAGTGGACCGTCTTACAAAGATGGCACATTTTATACCGATGAAAGGTACCCCTTCAGAGGCCCAAACTGCAGAAGTCTTTATAAGAGAAGTGGTCCGCTTGCACGGGATCCCCACCAATATCGTGTTGGATCGAGGGGTAAAATTCACTTCTCGCTTTTGGAAGTCCCTGTGCACCACTTTGGGAGTCGAGTTGGCCTTCTCCTCGGCCTACCACCCACAGTCCAATGGTCAGATGGAGAGGACCAATCAGACTCTCGAACAATACTTACGGTGCTATTCCTCCTACTCCCAGGATGACTGGGTCTCGCTTCTTCCAGTAGCCGAGTTTGCATACAATAACTCGGTCCACTCTGCCACCAAGTAGTCACCCTTCTGGGCAAACCTCAGCTACCACCCGTCCTTCCTACCCGATTTTACTATGGAAAGCACCATACCCGCAGTCTTGGAAATGACCCAATTCCTCGAGAAAAACAACAAGCTCCTCCAGGAGACCCTCTCCCAAGCCCAAGCCACCAGCAAGAAAAACTTTGATAAAGGGAAGCGAGGAGAATTGGATCTACAAATTGGCCAGCAGGTCTGGCTGTCTACAAAAAATCTAAAACTCTCCTGCCCTTCTAAAAAACTGGGGCCCAGGTACATAGGACCATTCCCTATCAAAAAGAAAATTAACAGAGTGGCTTATGAGCTAAACCTACCACCATCTTTACACATCCATCCAGTTTTCTATGTTTATTTACTTAAACCCGCATTGAAAGATGTACTGCCGTGACGTAGCTCAGCACCTCCAGAACCGGTCTTGGTGGACAGAGAGGAGGAATTTGAGGTGGAGAACCAGAGGAGAACCTACATGCAAAGGAGCTGATCAGAGCCTTCTGGAGAAGACACCCAACCAAGAGAGCCCGTTTGGGCATCCGGAGTCTGCCCCTTGGGGGGGGCAATGTTAGGAAATGGACAATATTGGGGCCATGGTGCTCTTTGCGCTCATCTGTGCACGTTCGCGCCCATGCGCGCCAGTTAAGCCAGCAACACCGTGCAGCGGATGCTGTCTGTTCTACAGTGTTCCAGTGACCCCTGTGTCTGCTTTCAGAGACTTTCCTGCATCTGCGTCTGCTCCTGAGTTACTTCCTGTTCCTGTGACCCCGGCTTCCTTTGGACTTTTCTGCTATCCGCCTGCCCTGATCCTGGCCTGTCTATGATTACTCTTCTGCCTAGTCCTTCTGTACCTTTGCTGCCCGCACGTTGCCGACCCTGCCTGCACCTGACTACCCGCCTGCCTGCTCCTCCTATACCGCATAAGCCAGCCTGTTGCCAACTCGGACTGTACGACTACTCTTCTACACACACAAGCTCCAGTGGACTTACATATACCACCAAGTGACCCAGCCCTCATGTCCCCCCTGTGCGCTTGAGCTCCCTGTCTGCACCACCAGGGGTTCTCGAACCAGGGCCACAAGAGGGGTGATACCCTGCATAAGGTAGACTCATCCGCCAGGTACATAACAAAGTGAGGATCAAGGTCAGAGATGAAGGGGACACAGTTGCCACCAAGGGACTACCACTCCTGTTATCAGAGGCCAGTTTATGGAAGTCTGAAGAAGTACCAGAGCAGCCTTTTTCACTAGCCGGGGATGGTGAAGAAGAGGGAAAGCTTCAGCAGAGTCAAGTCAAGCACCCAGCAGGTAGTGTGGGTGAAGCCTGAGGAGTATACAGCGGGTTAACTATGGAAGAGCTCAGGGGATCGAGCAGAGGTTGGGATCCCAGAAGTCTAGAGAGAGACAGGAGCTCAGTGAGTGAAGATCTACAGTAAGAGACTGTGACATGTGAGAGAAGATCTACAATGAGATACTGTGAGTTACGTGTGCAGATCTATATTGACTGTATAAAGTTCAGTTGCTATAGGAGAAAGCAGTTCTACAAAATACAGTGTGCTGCATCCAGCTTAAAGGCCCTCTACCTGTATAGCTGTCTGCCTATTCCTATTTTTGTCTCCAACTCTGCCAATTAGTGTTGAGCGAACCCGAACTGTAAAGTTCGGGTCCGTACCGAACTTTGGTGTGTCCGGGACGAGGACCCGAACCCGGACATTTAAAAAAAAGTTTGGGTTCGAGTTCGGGGTTCTGGTATTTGATTCCACGTGTTGAATAGCTGCCAAGGGCAGCCAATCAACAAGTGTTTCACTGGTTTGCCCTTAGAAGCCATCACAGCCATGCCTACTAATGGCATGGCTGTGATTGGCCAGTGCATCATGTGACCCAGCCTCTATATGGGGCTGGAGTCACCATGCTGCATGTCATATGCTCTCAGGCTAGTTTAGGGAGAGGATGCTGCTGGCTCTGTGAGGGACAGATTGCAGATATTATATAACATCTCATCCTGCATTACTGAACGATCTGATTGTGGACTAGGTAGAGATTACTAGTACTGCTGCTTTGAGGGACAGATTGCAGACCTCATCCTGCTGCACAGAACAATCTGACTGGACTAGGTAGAGTCTACTGCTTAGAGGGACAGAATAGTGTTCTAAAATCATTTACAAGTTCTATAGGGAAAGGTTCCAGCTGTTGCTTTAAGGGACCGAATATTGTTCTAAAATCATCTCCAAGTTCTATAGGGAAAGGTTCCAGCTGTTGCTTTAAGGGACAGAATATTGTTCTAAAAAACATCTCCAAGTTCTATAGGGAAAGGTTCCAGCTGTTGCTTTAAGGGACAGAATATTGTTCTAAAATCATCTCCAAGTTCTATAGGGAAAGGTTCTTCCAGCTGTTGCTTAGAGGGACAGATTATTGTTCTAAAATCATCTCCTAGTTCTATAGGGAGAGGTTCCTGCTGTTGCTTAAAGGGACAGATTATTGTTTCTTGCACAAAATTGAAAAGTGCATCTACATTGCTAGTTTAAAAAAAAAAAATATTCCAAAAACTACATTTGCGGCCAGCGGTGCATTTCTTGCACAAAAATAAAAAAAACAGTGTTGGCTACCTCCTCCTCCTCCACCGCCACTTCCACCGCCTCCTCAACCTCCAACTCCACATCCACCTCCATTTTATATTTTTTTATGTGATTTTAGCTTTACAGTTATTTTAAGTTATTTCCCTATCCCCATTTCTTTGTAGGACACTTGTCTGACTCTTACCCCCCTTTTCCTTCCTTTTGCAGACCTCTAGGACTTGCCAGAACTTTGTTACAGCCATTTTTGTGCCTAAAAGTTCGGGTCCCCATTGATTTCAATGGGGTTCGGGGTCCGGGATAAAGTTCGGGTCAAGTTCGGTCCCGAACCCGGCCTTTTTCCCGAAGTTCGGCCGAACCAGCCGAACCCGGACTTCCAGAGGTTCGATCAACTCTACTGCCAATTGCTTTTGTATCAGCCTAAAGGGGTCCTGGCCCTAAACCCTCTCTCCCCCAGTTCTTGTTAAGAGACAATAAATCTCTTTTGTTGCATTCAAAAAGTGTCTGGCACCCATGTGTTCAACGTGCATTACACCCACCATGCCTAGTAACCTGAACCCAGAGGAGGAATGTCAGCTGCCCCTGACCCCGGAGGTCACCATCCGGCCGTGCTACATATATGTAAACCCAATCACTAAAATCTCATATAAGCTTTATAGCCCAACTGAACTTTCAATTGAAATCAGCTAAATACATTCAGGCAGTGGCGGCCACTCCATTAGGGGCGCAGGGGCACTGCCCCTATAATACCTGCACCCGGCCCCTAATCTACATGCAAGGCACCAAACACATGGATTTCAATGGGGTTTTTTTTTGAAGCACATGATTAGAGCCTGAGGCTCTAATTGGCTTCAAATAAGGATGGGCTCGGGTGCAGAGCTCTGCGCCCTGAGCCCACCCAGTTGTGTGACATTAGCAAATTAATATTCGCTAATGTCTTCCTGCTTCTCCTCCCAGCCAATCAGGAAGTGGGTCCTGAGACCCGATTGGCCAGGGAGTCTTAGGACTGCTGGCCAATCGGGTCTCAGGACCCACTTGCTGTTTGGCTATGAGGAGAAGCAACAGCCCCTCGGCAAGCTGATCGCTGCCTTCCCTTCTCTATAGAGCTCACACTGGGCACTGTCCTTCTAGCTGAGCCCGTAGCTCCAATGAGCGGGTCCTCCCAGTCAGAAGCCTGGGCCAGGAGTGTGTATTGGCCGCAGCTCTTGATCAGGGGAAGCCGCTCTCACATCGCCGAGAAGATTGCAGCAGCCCAAATCCTGAGCAGCCCCTTTAACCACTTCAGCCCTGGAAGGTTTTACCCCCGTAATTTTGCGATATGACACTGCGTTACTTTAAATGGCGCTGTGCCCAAACAAAATTGATGTCCCTTTTTCCCACAAATAGAGCTTTCTTTTGGTGGTTTTGATCACCTTTACGGTTTTTATTGTGGCCTCCCGGCCCACTGATCGGCTCCCACTGTGTCAAATCACAGTGGGAGCAGGTGGCCGGTGGCGCACATGCATGCCCCAGACCAAGTCGTGCAGACAACATACAGGTACATTGTTTCGCGCAGCCGGGCCACCCTGCCGCAGTATGTCTGGTGGGGGGTCCGGAACTGGATAAGGAAAACAATGACCTGTGTGTGGGAAGAAGGGCCTATCCTGAGAATAAGGTGCATGTTTGAAGGGATGATGTCATCTCTGTAACGAGAGCTGCCCTGGAGGGAGGAGACAAAGCAGACGGATGCAGAGATTGTCCTGATTGCAGATGGGAGGATGAGCAAGAGCCTGTGTGGAGAGAGGGGAGCAGTGTAAGCACACAGGCTGGCCTGTGCACTTGGGGGGGGGGGGTGGTGGTATGTGCGAGTGAGGGGGCCAGGTTTGTGTGCCCCCCTCAAAATATTGAGTACCAGGCACCACTGCATTCAGGTACATCAAAAAAAAAGCCACAGCCGCAGTAGCTAAGCCTGTCCCCTGCAATAATGCTCCCTAAGGAGATGCAGAGGTCTCTCATCAGAAGTCCAACATGCCCCCTGCTGAGTAAGAACTATAGCACTGCACTCAACAAAGTTAATGTTCCCTGTTAATTGGAGAGTTGTAGCTCTAACTGCATGTGGTGTTTTGGACCTCTGCTTCCACAAAGAGCAAGGTTCATTTTCTACAACATGCTGACAAGGGAGCGGCTTTTCTAATCAGGCTGTTGCTGACTTTTAAAGAACATGAACTGTAAAAGTTTGTGCACATATTGCTTTGATTAACCTGTTATATCCCCAATTATGCTCCTGCATTTTTGTCTTATTTCACAGGCTTCTAATTGAGACTATAATTCACCATTTCAAAACACATTATGCAGGCATGGTGCACTGTTGTAACAGTCCGGAAACCCACCCTGAGAAATGCCACTTAGCCAGGGGCAGACGGACCTGAGGGCCCGGGCTTCTAGGGGGCCCCATGAGAGGCTCTGCATCTGCAACAATGCAGTCTAGCAGTGGCTTGCAAACACACCTCGCACAGCACGCTGCTTTCTGCCGGCCCCTCTTCCCTCCCGTCCACCCCATATGCTTGTACATGACATCAAGGCTGGGACAGACAAGAGGAGTGGAGGGGCCAGCGGGAATCAGTGTGCAGTGCGAGGTGTTATTGCAACGGTAGCCATGTTCTTCCTTGGGAGTGGTTGGTAGTTGTGGTTCACCTTCTGGCTGTCCTCAATCCCACCATATCTCACACATCTGGAGTCACTGAACAGGCCGGGTTTTGTTTTTGTTTGTTTTATTTTGGGGATTAACTTGGATGGGGAAAATGGGTGACTGTGGGATGCCCCAAGGAATTACTTTACACAGGGCCAACTATATACACAATTGTATATGCATCTCTACATCCTCCAGCACTTCACATGCAGACCGTTACTCCTCTCACTTCTCTCCAGCACTTCACTTGCAGACTGTTACTCCTGACCTGAAGGGAAATTTATCAGGCTCACTTAACTCCTTTCTCTTCTCCGCAGCTAGCATATGGTGAGGCCTGCACTCGATCAGCCAGGCCTCTGGACCACCCATTACAGGCCAGGGTCAAGGACCCCTCAAGTGTAGCTTAGTAAGTTGGAGCTATCTGGGACTTTAATGGACTACAACTTCCAGCCCATCCCTCTTCCAGGCCACACCAGCCTGCTTTCCTCTCAGTGACATTCCTACCCTTGACTGGCTCCTCACACCTCCACAGACTGTCCACTATTCCTCTTCCAGCCTGCTCCAGCCTTCCTTCCAGCTCCCAGGGTTTGTCACTCACTGACTCCAGTGGATACTTTAAAGTATCCTCAGTAGCACCTCTCTTCTCCTACTCCCTTGTGCTACTCCAGGAATCAACTCCACTCCTGGCCACACCTGAGTCTCCAGGCCTCAAGGACACCCCCTCCCCCAGACTGGGGGCTCCCTCCCGGGTAGAGGCCTCGAAAAGCACCTCTGCTACATCTTCATCACTTCCACCCGAACTCTCCCCCCATCTGCTGGCAGATCTCTGTATTTAAGGAGGCCTGCCCCCTGCCAATCCAGATTTGTCAGGGCTCCTTAGCATACACAGCGAGTGACACCTCTTCATCCATCCCCCCTTCCAGCACTTTCTGGAACCAGGGGAGGAGTATCCAAGTGGTGTCCCTCCCTGCAATCTCTAGCCTACACTGAGCCACTCCCCTGCCCAGATGAAAACATTTAGGCCTGTAATTTTCATCAGGCCTGACTAAATTTTGCCTCTCCTAGCAAAAAGTCCAGTACAAAAAACACCTACACTTTGGGGGGTGCTACAATTATCCCCCTAAACATCAGCTGGTTCCCAGCTGAAATTTACAAAAATACCTCCTGAGCCCAGGAGCAGGACATCCCAAAGTCAAAAGAGGGAGGGGACAAGGGAACAAAGTTGGAAGTTGGAAGGGGACATACAAAACTGTATAAATAATTTAGGTACAAAAATACATCACAGCCATATCAGTAAATTATTTACACTATACAGTTTATTACACTCCTAACTACAGATCCCTGCAGCTAACCACATGCAGAACACTATACATTCCTGAGTCAGAGCACTTCTCCCGAGAGAGAAGTACTCCACCTGCCTGATTTGTAATAGATAGAGTTGAGCGAACTTCTGGAAGTCCGGGTTCTGCTGGTTCGGCCGAACTTCGGGACAAAGTCCGAGTTCGGGTCCGGACAGAACCCGAACTTTGTCCCGGACCCCGAACCCCATTGAAATCAATGGGAACCCGAACTTTTAGGCACAAAAATGGCTGTAAAAAAGTCCTGGAAAGTCCTAGAGGTCTGCAAAAGGAAGGAAATGGGGGTAATGGTGGGACAAGTGCCCTACAAAGATATGGGGACAGGGAAATAATTAAAAGCATTTTTAAAAAAA
The DNA here is from genome assembly GCA_018402905.1 of Glandirana rugosa. NCBI lineage: Eukaryota > Metazoa > Chordata > Amphibia > Anura > Ranidae > Glandirana > Glandirana rugosa. The sequence goes on along the minus strand of BLSH010373347.1, from coordinate 41,229 downwards.
TAATTTCATAAAAAAATCAAAAATGGAGGTGGACCATCTTCAAACTGTGTCTGAAAAGTATTAATTAACGGTAGAAGCCAAACTGTGTCAAAAAAGTATAAATTAGCCGGGAGAACCCATATCACTGTTCTGCAAACATCTGGAAACTGTGTGTAACACTTTAACTAAAACCAGGACAAACCATACTACTGTTCTGCAAACATCTGGAAACTGTGTGTAACACTTTAACTAAAACCATGAGAAACCATACTACTGTTCTGCAAACATCTGGAAACTGTACACTTTAACTAAAACCGGGACAAACCATACTACTGTTCTGCAAACATCTGGAAACTGTGTGTAACACTAACTAAAACCGGGACTAACCCATATCACTGTTCTGCAAACATCTGGAAACTGTGTGTAACGCTTTAACTAAAACCGGGACAAACCCATATCACTGTTCTGCAAACATCTGGAAACTGTGTGTGAAACTATAACAGAGAGAAGAACAGGGATATGGGTTCGCTCTGCTATAGTTTCACATAAAGTTTTTAGATGATTTAAGAACAGTGATATGGGTTCGCTCTGCTATAGTGTTACACACAGTTTCCAGATGTTTGCAGAACAGTGATATGGGTTAGTCCCGGTTTTAGTTAAAGTGTTACACACAGTTTCCAGATGTTTGCAGAACAGTGATATGGGTTTGTCCCGGTTTTAGTTAAAGTGTTACACACAGTTTCCAGATGTTTGCAGAACAGTAGTATGGTTTGTCCCGGTTTTAGTTAAAGTGTAACACACAGTTTCCAGATGTTTGTAGTACAGTAGTATGGTTTCTCACGGTTTTAGTTAAAGTGTTACACACAGTTTCCAGATGTTTGCAGAACAGTAGTATGGTTTGTCCCGGTTTTAGTTAAAGTG
>BLSH010373347.1:17347-40319 GCA_018402905.1 Glandirana rugosa | reverse complement strand
CTTGCTGACAAGTAGGAGTAGGCAGCTCTCAGTTCAGTTTGGTTACTAGATAATGATCACAACTCGCTTGGGCCTGACATTTCAAACCCAGGCATGGCTTGAAACCCCACAGGCCCTGGGCCTGGGCTTGGGCCTGAAAAGTTTTTTGAAGATGATTTTAGAACAGTGATATGGCTTCTACCGTTAATTAATACTTTTCAGACACAGTTTGAAGATGGTACACTTCAACCTCCATTTTTTTATGAAATTATTTTTTTAAAAATGCTTTTAGTTATTTCCCTGTGCCCATTTCTTTGTAGGGCACTTGTCCCACCCTTACCACCCATTTCCTTCCTTTTGCAGACCTCTAGGACTTTCCTGGACTTTTTTACAGCAATTTTCAGAACTTTTAGTAAAATTACCAGAACCCCGGAACCGAACCTGGACTTTTTTTGAAAAGTCCGGGTTCGGGTCCGGGTCCCGGACACCCCAAAGTTCGGTACGGACCCAAACTTTACAGTCCGGGTTCGCTCAACACTAGTAATAGATCATTGGTTTGACTTGACTCTCGACGGATGAGGATGAACAGTCGTTCCATCCCAGGAATCCTAAGAAAAGGGAAACACAACTAACGAAAACAAACTAAACAGCATATCCATTGAGAGGGGGTTATAAACCTCCCAACAGAACAGCACCATAACATATATATATTTTTTTTCTTTAAGGTTCCTGGTGGGAGGGGCCTCTCCCCAGACAACAGGTTTTAAAGAAGTTTGAAAGGCCAGAACGCACCTCACCCCAGAGTTCTTTCAATGAGCCAAGTATCTGGCCTTGGACGCTGGGTGGCAGGCTGACATGTTCTGAGCAAGGTTAGGGGAGAAACAAAAACACAACCCCTGCAGTCTTCCAGCAGAATCTGGTGTTTAACTCCTACACAGAAAGCTGTAGTCCTCCAACAGTCTTTTTTTTCATATGTAGAAGTGCCGGTCAGGCAGCCTCATCCTGCTTTCCCCCTCTCTCCTAACTGAAATGAAGTAACTCCTCACGGGCTGATTTGGCTTCACTACAAGGACCTTGTCTCCATAAATGGCATGTCCCAGTCCCCATTCCTGCCTGAACTCCACAAAGTGATTCCAGGCTTCACAGTCCTACTCTCTCAGGGGTTTGGGAACATGTAAGTATTCTCATATTGTTTCAAACTCTCACTCTTCTCTGGAGCTCTCTATGACATCCATGATATGGGGAGGGACATATGGAAAGTTTAGGTCCTACTCCAAGGCAACTTTGCTTTGTACCTCCCGTTGGCTAACTCCTTTACCTTCCCTTTCCCTGCCTGGATCAAAGTGTAAGGGGATCTGACCACTTGTGACCATAAGGTAGTTGCCCTGGTCTGGGTAGTGGAGGGCCTATTTAGGAACAGCTGACTGAGGTTGATAGGGGTTCCTGCAGCTCCGTCTGCATCTGATTCAGACTCTGGTCCGCTCCCATCTTCTAGTGCAGTGCCCATCCCATTGGACTCTACTGTCTCCCACTCTTCCTCATTGGGACTCTCATCAGGGGATGACCATTCTACAAGTCTTTCCAGGGATCCAAACATGACTTGCAATCTGGGGGAACCCCAATCAAGTAATCTGTCTCTCTGCTCCTCTTCCAGTTCACAGAGGGAACACCCCCCTCTTGCACTAACTTCGCTGGACAAGGAACAGCTATGGGCAGACTTATGTCCGGTGGGGTTGGGGGCTCTAGTTCCTGCTGGACAGTACTTACAGGTCCTAGGTCCTCAGATGGGCCTTCAGTCACAACAGCTCCCTCTTTCCTTCCCTCTTTGGTGTTTGAGGGGGAGTCGCTGGGACACAACTCCTCCCCACCTTGACGAGATGGTTTCAGGCCATGCAAGGAAGCTGTTGTGGCCCCTGAAAAGCCTGTGCGCAGGTGCACATATTGTGTGTGTGCGCGCCTGTGCGCGTTCCAGCGCACCTGCGCGCCGTCATTGGCGCCAAACACCCTATTTAAGCTGCCTGATCCCTGTAGCCGATGCGGTCTTTTCTACAGTGTCTGAGTACCTGTGAGCCCCAGCTCTGTACCTGTTAGCCTGTTCCTGTGATCCTTCCTGTTTCCTGAATAGACCCGGCTATCCACGACCATCCGATTGCCTGACCCCTCTGTACTTCTGCTGCCAGCCCAGTTACGAACTTTGCTTGGACTTGACCATTCTCCTGCCTGCTCCTTTGTACCGCACCGCCAGCCAGTTGCCGACCCTACCTTTACCACCACTCTGCTGATTTGCACAACTGCTCTGAGATCTTACACAACTACATCAGTGACCATCCAGCCCTCATGCCATCCTGCACTCCCGGACCACCTGTTTGCTCTATCAGTGGGTCCCTGAATCAGGTGCACAAGAGTGGTTGTTCCCTGCACAAGCCACACTCCACCACCAGGTGCGTGAGAGTAACGGACAGCCGAGTCTGTGCAGGCAACACCCTCTGCTATGGAAGAACTGTGTGCTCACTTGGCCGGGCTCATGCAGGCAGTGAAAAACTTGCAAGAAGGCTATACATGCTGCACCTGGAGTGTGAACTGCATCCGCTCGCACCATTGTGGCCCTGCCATCAGAGCCTAAGGTCCCCCTTCCTGATAAGTTTGCGGGGGAACAAAGGAAATTCAGAGCATTCCACAACTCCTGTGAACTCTACTTTGGGCTGCAGCCCCGCGCCTTCTCCTTGGAAACCACGAAGGTGGGGCTTGTGATTTCACTATTACAAGGAGAACACCAGTCCTGGGCTCATCGGCTCTGGGAACAGAGAGCGCCCGAAGTTGCCACCCTTAATGCATTCTTTGATGCTATGGCCAGATTATATCAGGACCCCCACCTTGCTGCCACAGCGAAAGCCGCCTTGCATGCCCTACAACAGGGCTGATGCACTGCCGAAGACTATGTAGCTGTGTTCAGACGCTGGAGCGCAGATATGGCATGGAATAATGCAGAGCTCTGCTACCAGTTCCGCCTGGGATTATCTGAGCCCTCAAAGGATGAGCTCTCCCGTGTCAGGGTCCCCCCCCACCCTGGACACCCTCATAAATCTGGCAATCCAGATAGAACGGCGGCTCAGGGAATGCTGGGCAGAAAGGGCTTCCGGAACATCTGGTGCCCCGCGCCTCAGATGGATGATGCCCCGTGTGCCCAGTTACCCAGCTCTGGTTCCCTCCAGCTCTGTCCCATCTGACCAACCAGAGCCAATGTAGATTGGCCTTCTCCACCCGTCGCTCATGCCAGAGGAGAGACAGCGACGTTGTGCCCTTAATCTATGCCTGTACTGCGCTGAACCCCAACACATGGTGAGGATCTGCCCCGCCAAATCCGGTAAGTGGCACCGCAAGAGCAATGAGGATGAAACGCCTATCTCCAGTAATGTCTTTCACTTGACACTTTTGATCGCATTGCAGCTGCCCGAAGGGAACATACAGGTGCTGGTCATTATTGATTCTGGAGCGTGTAGTTGCTTCATGGACCAAGATTTTGCAGCACTACACCAGATGCCCCTGCGTCCCAAGACGCACAGAATGACCATCCGCTTAGCTGATGGAACAGCCATCAAATCTGCCCAGGTGACTCACGAGACCCTTCCTATCCCGGTCTCCACAACTGGCGGTCACCAAGAGTTACTGGTCCTTGATGCCATCGCATTCCCAGCTTTTCCCCATTATCTTGGGTCTTCCGTGGCTTAGAGCGCATAGCCCCTCCATCAATTGGTCTTCTGGGCACATTCAGTTGCCTTCAGCATACTGCATCCAGCACTGTCTACTTCCGTCCCGGGACGTTGGTCCCTCACTCTTAAGTCTAGACTCTGAACCTGATCTGGAAACCCGCCAAGCAGTCCCTCTAGCTTATCATGATTATCTGGACATGTTCAGTAAGAAAGGAGCGGACCAATTACCTCCACATCGGTCTTATGGCTGTCCTATTGAACTTCTTCCCGGAACTGAGATTCCCTTTGGCCGCATCTATCCTTTGTCTGAGCTTGAGCTATCAGCCCTCAATGCTTACTTGGATGAAAACCTAGCCAAGGGATTTATGATGCCTTCTATGACCCCTGCCGGGGCCGGCATATTCTTCGTCGAGAAGGACCATACGCTTCACCCCTGTATAGACTACCAGGACAAAATTACAGTCAAGAACCGCTATCCGCTTCTGCTAGTTCCAAAGCTCTTCCAGAGACTAGGTTCAGCCACTGTGTTTACCAAGCTGGACCTCCGAGGGGCCTATAATCTGATCCGCATCCGAGAGGGGGACAAGTGGAAAATAGCTTTCCGAACCCGCTTTGGACATTACGAGTACCTCGCCATGCCTTTCGGACTCTGCAATGCCCCGGCCACATTTCAACACCTCGTCAATCATGTCTTTCGAGACCACCTGGATCTCTTTGTCATCATTTATCTCGACGACATCTTGATCTTCTCCTCATCGATGGAAGAGCACCTCAAACATGTCTGCAGTGTGCTGAGCCGTTTGCGGCAACACAAACTTTATGCTAAGGGGGAGAAATGCGCTTTTGAGCGTCCCAGTATCCCCTTCCTCAGGCTGATTCTCTCTGTTACAGGTGTCACAATGGACCCACGAAAAGTCTCAGCTATCCTGGAATGGCCAGCACCAGTGGATAAAAAAGGAGTCCAACACTTTGTTGGATTCTCAAATTTTTATCGAAGATTCATCAGGGGGTTTTCTGCTATTATCGCCCCCATTACCCAGCTCACGAAGCAAGGCCAGCGCTTCCGCTGGACATCTGAGGCACAAAAGGCCTTTTAGGCTCTAAAGGAACTTTTTAGTTCCGCACCTATCCTCAAGCACCCGGATGCAACCCTACCCTACGTTCTGGAGGTAGATGCCTCAGAGACTGCTGTTGGAGCTGTGCTCTCCCAGAGACAAGGGACAAGGGTGCTACTCCCTCCCGTTGCATTCTTCTCCCATAAACTTTTGGCCCCAGAGAAGAACTATGATGTGGGGGACAGGGAGTTGCTCGTCATCAAGTCAGCACTTGAGGAGTGGCGCTATCTACTCGAGGGAGCCCAGCAACCCATCCTGATCTATACAGATCATATAAACCTGGAGTATCTCAGGACTGCCAAGAGACTTAAGCCCCTTCAGGCCCGCTGGGCCCTCTTCTTCTCCAGGTTTCAATTTCATCTTATGTACAGGGCAGGGTCGAAGAATGTCAAGCCCGACGCCTTATCCCGAATGTTCTCTGAACCTGTAACATCTGCTTCTCCGGACACTATTCTCCAGTCTAGAAACTTCCTGCTATCCCAAGATGACCTGCTCTCACAGATCCGGAGAAGTTCCGCTGGTTCTTCTGGATTGTCCAATCAGGGACTAACTTGGAAGGATGGCCTATGGTGGCACAATAACCAAGTCTTCATGCCAAAAGAACAGCACCCTGCTGTTCTAAAACTGTGTCACTATCACAAGCTTGCTGGACACTTTGGCACACGGAAAACCACCAAACTTGTGCTCCGCTCTTTTTGGTGGCCTTTAGTTGGGGAGGACTGCCGGGCATACGTTAGTTCTTGTTCTGTCTGTGCCAGGAACAAGACAGACAAAACCAAGGCATGGGGGTTGTTGAAACCTCTCCCTATACCTGAACGGCCTTGGTCCAAGATATCTATGGACTTCATAGTGGAGGTGCCCCTAGCCGAAGGGTACACCACAATCTTTGTAGTCGTTGACCGACTAACTAAAATGGCACACTTCCTCCTGATTCCTGATGAAGGGCACCCCTAATGCAACAAACTGCCAAAATCTTTGTAAAAGAGATCGTCCGGTTGCATGGGATTCCGGACAACATAGTGTCGGATCAAGGAGTCCAGTTTACGTCAGGGTTCTGGAGAGCCCTCTGTTCTGCTCTGGAAATCAATCTTTCATTCTCCTCGGCCTATCACCCACAAACCAATGGCCAAACGAGAGGACCAATCATACCCTGGAGCAATACCTCCATTGCTTCTCATCATTTTCACAAAACTATTTTTGCTTATAACAACTCCATTCACTCTGCGACTAAACAGTCGCCATTCTGGGCTAACTATGGCTTTCACCCTATAGTACTTCCCAGCTTGTCAGCGGAAGGTGTGGTACCAGCAGTACATGAAACTACCAAGTTCTTTCCAACCAATTAGAAACTACTGCAGGAAACACTGGCAAAAACTCAAGAACAGAGCAAAGCCATGCATGAGAGAAAAAAAGCGTGGCAAACTGAATCTTCAGCCAGGTAACCAAGTCTGGCTGTCTACAAAAAATGTAAGACTAGCATGCCCATCAAAGAAACTGGGTCTGAGGTTTATCGGCCCCTTTCCAGTCAAAAGGAGGATCAATCAGGTCTTATACGAACTTGAGCTTCCATCATCCTTGCGGATACATCCAGTATTCCACATCACGTTGTTGAAGCCGGTGACCTCAGATCCTATTCCAAGTAGAGCAATTGTCCCCCCCGCTCCTATTGTGATTGATGGGGAGGAGGAATTTGAAGATGAGTCAGTACTGGACTGCAGGAAGAGGGGCGGCAGGATCCAGTATCTTATGAAATGGAGGGGATATGGCCCCGTGGAGAGCTCTTGGGAGCCCGAAGCCAACCTTCATGCAGATGAATGTATCCAAGCATTCAAGGACAGCAATCCTGCCAAAGTTGCCAGCTGGGCATCCGGAGGCTGCCCCTTGGGGGGGGCAATGTAAGGAAGCTGTTGTGGCCTCTGGAAAGCCTGTGCATGGGTGCACATAGTGTGTGCACGTGTGCGTGCATTCGCGCACGCCTGTTTAAGCTGCCTGATCCCTGTAGCCGGTGCTGTCCATTCTACGTCTGAGTACCTGTGAGCCCCAGCTCTGTACCTGTTAGCCTGTTTCTGTGATCCTTCCTGTTTCCTGAAAAGACCCGGCTTGTCCTGACCTGCTGCTATCTGCCTGCACCGACCCCCGGCTATCCATGACCACCCGATTGTCTGACCCCTCTATACTTCTGCTGCCAGCTTGGTTACAAACTTTGCTTGGACTTGACCATTCTCCTGCCTGCTCCTTTGTACCACACCACCAGCCAGTTTCTGACCCTGCCTGTACCACTACTCTGCTGATTTGCACGACCACTCTGAGATCTCACACAACTACATCAGTGACCATCCAGCCCTCCTGCCATCCTGCACTCCCGGACCACCTATCTGCTCTATCAGTGGGTCCCTGAATCAGGTGCGCAAGAGTGGTTGTTCCCTCCACAAGCCAGACTCCACCACCAGGTGCGTGACAGGCCAGCTCCGGCCTTCCGGGTCTTCTCAGGCTGTGGCATGCAAATTCCTAACTGCAGGTCCATGTTGAAGTAGCGTGGATCCTGTAGGATGTCCATCCAGCCGCAAAAGTGACTCGTAGCAATGGGCACATCTTGCCCATGCTTCCACTGCTGCTGTTGGCATCCAACATCCTGGGCAGAGCAGACACAGTCTTTCCATTCCATCCACCACCCTGAGGACGAATCCCCTGCAGTGCTCAAGTCGGACACCCGTGCATTTCCGGTAGCCAAGTAAAGGCTGGTAGCAAGCGACTACCTTCCGCCATCTTACACAACCTCATGGCATCTGCTGGGCTCAGGGAAACTTTAGTCTCCTCCAGGGTGTGGCTTCACTTCCTCGCTTCCAGATGGGCTGGCGCCACTGAATCTGATAGGTAGATTCTTTCCTGGTCATGCTGTTGTAACCCCTGATGTGCAGGATATAAACTTGTAGATGCGCTGGCTTTTGCAGAACTTGCCCGGGCATGTTGGCTCTTACGGTGGTTGCCGGTGGCAACAATGATTTTAGTTATGCCCCTGGTCCTCCTGTACAGGCCCACTCTAACACAGTCTCTCCCCTGCGCTCCCGCCTGGGTTACGACACATGGTACAGAGTCACTGAATTGCAGTATTTAAGTGTCCGTTCCCAGCGCTGATTTGGAGCAGCTGGGTAAGCAGGTCGCAAATTGGTAACGCCTCCCGCTGGTTGCTATGGACAACGGCACACTTATTTAGCACACAAGTCCTTTTCCACAGTTAAGTCCACGTTGACAATAAAACAGACAATCGCATTCCCTTGCTCAGTTCTCTTGCGGTTGCTATGGGTGACGACTGGCAGTCTTACAGGTAAATCCTGGATGAGCCCCCAAATGTAGCCATGTTCTCCCTTGGGAGTGGCTGGTAGTTGTGGTTCACCTTCTGGCTTCCCTCAATCCCACCATATATCACACATCACGTCACTGAACAGGCTGGCTCTTGTTTTTGTTTGTTTTAAATAACTTGGATGGGGAAAAGGGGTGACTGTGGGATGCCCCAAGGAATTACTTTACACAGGACCAACTATATACATAACTGTATATACATCTTTACGTCCTTCAGCACTTCACTTGCAGACCGTTACTCCCCTCACTTCTCTACAGCACTTCACTTGCAGACTGTTACTCCTGACCTGAAGGAAAATTCATCAGGCTCAATTAACTCCTTTCTATTAATCGCAGCTAGCACATGGTGAGGCCTGCACTCGATCAGTAGGGCCTCCGGACCACCCATTATAGGCCAGGGTCAAGGACCCCTCAAGTGTAGCTTAGTAAGTTGGTGCTAGCTGGGCCTTTGATGGACTGCAACTTCCAGCCCATCCCTCTTCCAGGCCACACCAGCCTGCTTTCCTCTCAGTGACACTCCTTCCCCGACTGGCTCCTGAGACCTCCACAGACTGTCCACTATTCCTCTCCCAGCCTGCTCCAGCCTACCTTCCAGCTCCCAGGGTCTGTCACTCACCGACTCCAGTGGATAATTTAAAGTGTCCTCAGCAGCACCTCTGCTGCTCTCCTACTCCCTTGTGCTGCTCCAGGAATCAACTCCACTCCTGGCCGTACCCCAATCCCCAGGCCTCAAGGTCACCCCCTCAAGACTGGGGGCTCCCTCCTGGGTAGAGGCCTCCACAGCACCTCTGCTACATCTTCATCACTTCCACCCGAACTCTCCCCCACCTGCTGGCATATCACTGTATTTAATGAGGCCTGCCCCCTGCCAATCCAGATTGGGGATTGGTCAGGGCTCCTTAGTAGGGATGAGCCGAACACCCCCCGGTTCGGTTCGCACTAGAACATGCGAACAGACAAAAAGTTCAGGACGAACATTCAAACACCATTAAAGTCTATGGAACCCGAACATGAAAAATCAAAAGTGCTAATTTTAAAGGCTTATATACAAGGTTATTGCCCTAAAAAGTGTATGGGGACCCAGGTCCTGCCCTAGGGGACATGTATCAAAGGAAAAAAAAGTTTTTAAATCAATGGTTTTGCAGGAGCAGTGAGTTTAATAATGATTAAAGTGAAAAAAAAATGAAAAATTCCGGGGCGTGGCCGGCCGCGGACTGAGATGGCAGCCTAAGAGAGGAGCTCCATGAACCAGAGCAGACCAGCGGCACACAGCAGACTTCAGGGGCGACTATCGATCACCCACACAAGGCGTTCTGGTAGCCAAGAGCCCAGGGGCGATGACGAGCAAGCGCAAGGAGGATAGGAAGCCTCAGAAGCTGACCATGTACTTTACACAGGCCGTGGATGGAGGTAGGCAAGATGGCGCCAGGCCATCATCTACACCTTCACATACCCCCGCAGCTCAGGCATCCCATCCAGGTCTGAAAAGGAGCAATACAAGCTCCAAAAATAGCTCTGACTCCTATCCTCCCACACCACAATCAGCCAGCCCGGCCAAAGCTAAATTCAGGGCGGATGGCGGCGGATGCGGTCCGACACCCAGCACAGGCACCGAGTCAGGAGAGGAGATAAGAGAACTACCAGACTCCATAGAGGAGTTCCCTATATCCAATGCCCCTGTAATAGACTCGGTCCTGAAAGACATGTTACTCTCCTTTAGAAGCTCATTAAACGCAGATATTGTCTCCTGTATGCAAACATTTCACAGGGAAGTGAGAGCAGTGGAAAACAGAGTGGAGCATGTGGCATCTAAGATGGGGGAATTCGCAGCGACTATAAATGACCTGGTAGATGCCCATGATACCAATGAGAACGAAATGGAGCAACTAAAAGCCAAATTAGCTGATATAGAGGACAGGAACAGAAAGAACAACCTAAAGATTAGGGGGATTCCAGAGTCAGTGCAACAGGCTGACCTCCGGGCCTATGCCACAGACCTCTTCAAAGGACTAATACCAGAGCTCACAGACCTAGATGTGACCATTGATAGGATACATCGTTTGCCAAAACCAGCATTCCTACCTGAGCAAACCCCTAGAGATGTAATTTTACGCCTGCACTTTTTTCATGTCGAAGAAAAGTTAATGACTATGACAAAGCTGAGAATGTCCCCACACAATTTCAAAACCTACAATTTTTCACAGATCTCTCACAATATACATTACAAAAAAGGAAAAACCTCAATACTATTACTAAAGCTCTCAGAAATCATAATATTGGCTATAAATGGGGATACCCTACTAAAATAGCAATAGACAAGGATGGCGCCACACATGTTGTGGACTCAATGGAAAAAGGACTATCGCTACTGAAAAAATGGCAAATCGTCCCAGAACCAAACAAAAACCGTCCATTGCACCATAACATACCTCCAGTTGAGCAAGACTGGAGGGTAGTCACGTCCAAGAATGCCAAAAGTCATAACTGACACTGAAGTCTTGATAGGTAATCTCTGATGGTCACGAAGGGAGAGAACCCTCCCACGTAACAGACTTGCCCTTCGATACTCATGAGCAGCAAACAGCTGCACCCGGGCTCTAGTTGCCCTTTCTTGACTTGTTTTAGTTATTGTTTAAACTGTTCTCTTTATTTCTTTTTATTTGCACTACTCAACATTCGCCCAGTGCGATTGGCGCCAACCAATGCCAACCTCATCAAACAACAACATGGAGACCAGGGATCACCGAGGATACCACAACCAAAGGGAAAAGAAGCAAAGGCACATGCCTATTTCGGCTCCAGCTGTCAAACTACAGGAACATTACCACCAACTCAACGAACTGTAAGTACAAATCGCACCTGCACGCCGAGCCTCACAGCAAAGAGAGGTAATACATATTTTGATCACTGATGGAGTTCATACCAAAAAGTAGGATAAGAAGTGAACTTGATTTTATCCTAGAGACACTGATATGGGGCTAAAGTTTATCACAGTTAATACAAAAGGGCTTAATCATCCGGCCAAGCGGAGATCCATGTGGGAAGAGGCCTTACAGTTTAAATGTGATGTACTTTGTGCACAGGAATCTCACTTTGATAACAAAGCTCCACCCAAATGTACACACAGGAATTTTCCATATGTGTTCACAGCAAATGCAGAAGAAAAAAAAAAGGGTGTTCTTATTGCAGTGAGAGTATCCTTTACCCTACATGAAGTTATTAAAGATGTTCAGGGAAGATATATCATCCTACTATGTGATATTAATTCTAAAGCCTATACAATCGTCAACGTATATGTACCCAACACACACCAGATTTGTTTCCTAAATAAAATAATTAAGAAAATCCGTAACCACCAGAAAGGACTCCTAATCATATGTGGGGACCTGAATATCACACCAGACCTAGCTATTGACACCACAGCGCCACCTAACAGAAACCGCCCTCAACTGCAAAGCTGGATACACCATAATGATCTTTATGATGCATGGAGGTGCCTCCACCCTGGGGAAAGAGACTATTCTTTTTTTTCTACCGCACACCGTTCGTATTCACGAATCGACCAATATTTGGTGGATCAGCAAGGTGACATCCCTGACCGTGCCTGCTGGACCATGAGTCAGCAGTAATATGAACCCTGCTGCTGACCACACTGTTCAACGAGGCCAAAACATTGCCTTCCACATGACGGTAGAGAGCCTTACGTGAAAAGAAATCTCTTTTGGGAACATGCCACTGTGGGACATCACATTCCACAAATTCACAAAAGGGGGCAGAGTCTATCATCTGAAAAGGCAGCAGTTGGAGTGCTAGCAATTTGGCCAAGCTAGCATTAAGACACTGAGCATGTGGATGGCTGGGACAGTATTTATTTTTGCGGTGAAGCAACTGGGGCAGGGATATATGCCTGCTGAATTCACCTGGTGGTGTACTGCTAGCAGATTGGCTGCAAGTACTAGTTGTGGCACGCATTGCTTCACCTTCATTCCTCTCAGTGTAGGTTTTGGAGAGGACTGCAGGTATAGTAGGGGTTGAGATCCCAGATGAGGAGCAAGGAGGCGTCTGCTTGGTTTCTGGTGTCGGTTCTTCAGGTACCTTTCCAATGGACTGCATGGCTGTCTTGTCAAGAAAGTAGTGCCCAAGCGGCTGGAGTGCTGGCCGCGCTTGACCCACTTCAGACACAGATTGAAAATAGCAATGGTGCGATCTACTACAAATGTGCTGAAAAATGCCCACACCAAGGAAATTTTGGAAGTCGGCCGGAGGCAGCAGCGCCCTGCACCTGTGGAGCTCAGTGGGCTGATGCAATTGGGTGGCTGCCCTTAAGCTGGCCCCTGGAGGACATCCTGCCTTGTTGGAGTTGGGCCTTCTCCTTCTCCTCCTCCTCACTTTCCTCCTCTCTTCTCTCAGGCACCCAAGTACAGTCTGTGTCCTCATCATCCCCTCCCTCCTCGTCACTGGAGCAAACTTGGCAGTATGCTGCAGCTGGGGGAACATGACTGCTAGTTTCTTGTCCTTTTGTGGCACCCCCTGTCTCTAGGCTCACGCTACTCCCTTCCCAACCTGGGAACCAACATCGGAGCCTTCAAACTGCTGTGCATTCTCCATGAGCATGTAACCAACACTATGGTCGAACAACTCAGGTGACTCCTCCGTGCATGATGGTGGGCCTACAGAAGGAGTAACTGTGGACAAGGATCCGGTGGAATAGGCTGCTTTGCCAGATGCGTTGGAAGGCAAACTTGTACGAGCCTGGGTGACAGAGGATGAGGAGGATGAGGGCTGCTTTGTTTTCCGCTCCACCAACTCTTCTGCATGTTGTGGCTCAATAGCACGTCCAACAGCAGAAAAAAAGGACAAGTGTGATCCACCTTCAGAGGATGCACCACGTCTGCCACCTTTCACTGAAGACACAGAGGCAGCTTGCCCCCTTTTAGTGGCCTGGGAGCATCTGCCTCTCCTTTGTGGCCTTCTGATGTTTTTTTTTTTTTAGCAACCCAACAACACTGTACTATATACCGTACACCCCCGAATGCACTGATGTAGTGTACACTCAATACGCTGTGTGTATATCTGTATACATTAGACTGTATACATTTGAAGACAAAACGTCAAATAGTGAGCTATATACTGTACACCCCAAAATGCACTAATATATAGTGTACACTCAATTTGCTGCGTGTTTATCTGTAAACACTAGACTGTATATACTTGAAGACAACACGTCAAGTGGTGTGCTATATACCGTACACCCCCAAATGCACCGATATATAGTGTACACTCAATACGCTTTATGTATATCTGTATACACTAGACGATATATATTTTAATACACCACGTCAAGTGTACTATATACCTTATGTACAGATATATAGTGCACACTCAATACACTGTGTGTATATATATATATATATATATATATATATATACCAGGTTGTATATATTTTAATACACCATGTCAAGTGTACTATATACCTTATGTACAGATATATAGCGCACACTCAATACACTGTGTGTGTGTATATATATATATATATATATATATATATATATATATATATATATATAAAACAGGCTGTATATATTTTAATACACCACGTGTATATATACATACACCAGGCTATATATATTTTAATACACCCCACCTTATGTACAGATAAATAGTGCACACTCAATACGCTGTTTGTGTGTGTATATATATATATATATATATATATATATACACACCAGGCTGTATATATTTTAATACACCACGTCAAGTGTACTATATACATTATGTACAGATATACAGTATAGTGCACACTCAATACACTGTGTGTGTATATATATATATATATATATATATATATATATATATACACACCAGGCTGTATATATTTTAATACACCACGTCAAGTGTACTATATACCTTATGTACAGATATATAGTGCACACTCAATACACTGTATATATATATATATAACAGGCTGTATATATTTTAATACACCACGTCAAGTGTACTATATACCTTTTTTTTTAAAAATCAGAAACAATTTTTATTGAGATGTCAACAGTACAAGCATACCAGCATTACATAAATGTTGATCATAGGACAGGCACATACACGCCCAGTGCGTACCAAACCCATCCCCCCGAAGTCCTTTAAATCCCCCATCCCTCATTGTGTATATTGTGCAGTTTTTCTCTCACATTGGTCCTGTGCCCACCCACACTCTGTAAGTTAGTGTCATCCACCAGTTAAATGAGCAGTCTTTCCATTACCATATTAGTGGGAGTGATACCTGGAGTTTGCAACCAGTTTCCCCATATCCTCTCAAACTTGAGGGGACTTCCCCTGTGTTGATAGATAAGTTTCTCATATCTGAGCATTATGCCCACCTGATCCACCCACTGTTTAATCGTGGGGGGGTCCGGAGAGACCCAGTGGAGAAGTATGAGCCTGCGGGCCTGAAACAATGCCCATGCTGCCGCCTCCTTAACATATTTATCCGAAATAATGCTGTCCAGCATACCTAAGATGCAGTGTTTAGGGTCCATCAGAATCGAGACAGAATCACAGAGTGTCAGCAATTGCCGCTACCACTGATCTCCAATAACAATGGAGCTTTGGGCACCTCCACAGGAGATGAATCAAGTCCCCCACTTCTCTTTCACACCTCCCACATTTAGAGTCCTGATGAAGTCCCATTTTGTTAAGTTTAAGGGGAGTATAATGTGTTTGCAGTAGGATATATAACTGGGACATTCTTTGTGCTATACTCAGGGAACACAGTCAAACATTCTCCAGGGCTTCCTCCCATAGCTCTGCCTGTATTTCCCCTATATCTGCCTCCCATCTTTCACATGCAGAGCTGGGATAGTTCTCCAAGTACATGCCCAATAGACAGGCATAGCAATTAGAGATAAACCGCTTGGTAGATGAGGCCTGCTGCAATAGCAAGAACACTGGTGTAGTACAGAACACAGGTGCATCCAAGGCCCTCTGAGACTTAATGGCATGTTTGAATTGCATGTAGTAAAACAACATAGTATGTGGAATTTTGTATCTGTGCTGTAATTGTGCAAAGAGCAGCAGGGCCCCATTTTCATATGTGTTATGCCAAGTCTGCGCCACCTAGTAGCATGTTGTAGCTTAAGAAGTTCAGGGAAATTGTAATTGTCCCATATAGGGCTATAAGTAGTGAGACCCTGTACACCCTGTAGTTGTTTGACCTCACCCCATATTTTTTGTAGTAACCGATACGTTGGGCATTGTTTGTTAGACTTAGAAATTTTTTTTGCCTCCAGTCCTTCTGGCAGTGAAGTCGCCTCAGTGTAATGTAACATTATGGTTAGTGTGGCACTAGTTGTGTCTTGCGTCATGCCGCCCACAAGGTGTTGGAGATGAGAGGCCAAATAATACAGCCATGGGTTTGGTAGCGCCAAACCTCCAGCATCCTTAGGCTTCTGCAGTTGCTCAAGTTTAATGCGTGACGTCCCTCCCTTCCATAATAAGGATCTAAAAATGGTGTTGACTACTCGAAAATTTTTTAGGGGGATCACTACTGGGGAATTGTGCAGGTGGTATAGCAATTGTGGCATCAGAACCATTTTGATTAAATTGGCCCTGCCTGCCACCCAGAGCCATAGTTTATTCCAGACCCTGACTTTGTCCATTAATTCGACCAGCAATGGT
Organism: Glandirana rugosa; assembly: GCA_018402905.1. NCBI lineage: Eukaryota > Metazoa > Chordata > Amphibia > Anura > Ranidae > Glandirana > Glandirana rugosa. The sequence goes on along the minus strand of BLSH010373347.1, from coordinate 24,480 downwards.
TGGATGTTGAGTCTACAAAAATCTAGTATTGAAGGGCATATCACTATACCTAGATATTTCAATTTTTGTACCACAGGAACTGGGCAGTAGGTTTCCAATTGTACGTGTACCTTCCAATCTAGGGGCAGAAGGGCTGACTTAGTCCAATTTATCGTTAGGCTTGAAAATTTACCAAATTCAGTAATAATAGACATTACCGTTTTTAAGGAGGCGTCCGTATCCCCTAACATAAGAAGCATGTCATCTGCATAGAGCAGTATTTTGTCCTGCAGCTCTCCATACCAAAACCCCGTTACGCCATCATGGGCTCTGATTTTGGCTGCCAAGGGTTCTATCGCTAACGTGAATAGAAGCGGGGATAGGGGGCATCCATGTCTGGTCCCTCTCTTCAAGGAAAAACAAGCTGACGTTGTTCCGCTCTCCCTAATGGATGCTTGTGGTTGCTGGTATAACAAGCGCACCCACGAAATGAAAGTGTCACCAAACCCAATTTTCACTAGGATTGCCCACAAGTACCCCCATTCTACGCTATCAAATGCCTTATTGGCATCAAGTGATAGAAAGGCCCTATTCCCTGCTTTATCAGCTAGTTTCGGCATGTTGACGTCTAAGATTAACCGCCGTAGATTTATTAGGCATAAAACCCGCCTGGTCACCATGGATAAGGCTAGTTACAATATTGTTTACTCTCCTAGCAAGCACTTTTGCCAGGATCTTTATGTCAGCCTGAAGCAGTGAGATGGGCTTGTAAGAATTAGGTTCAGTGGCAGGCTTATCAGGCTTGAGGAGCAAGACTATACTAGCTCGGGACATGGAGGTCGGTATCTTTGTTGGCGTCTGGCCTCAGTCAGCACCTCCAGGAGTTTGGGCAGCAGTAATCTGCATACTTTTGGAACACCTCTACAAGCAAACCGTTACCCCCCCCCCCCGGGGGCCTTGGACGAAGGGAATAATTTTACCGCCTCCTGCAACTCATGGACTGTAATGGGTGCATCTAAAGCTTTCTTTTGGGACTCTGTGAGTCGAGGCAGGGGTACCTCCTGCAGGTACATCTCAAGATCTTCCTGAGTGTAATCCACCCTGGAGGCATACAGATCCTCATAGAAGCGTACCATCTCTGTCATGACCCCTTCAGGTGTGTTAACTACCCTACCATTTTGCAGCTTCAGGGCTCCTATAGCAGGAACCGAGGGCCAGACATTAACAATCTTTGCGAGAAGTCACCCCGTCCGCTCCCCCTCCTCAAAAAATGTCACCTTAAAGGAGAAACGTTTCTTTTCTGCTTTCATACGAATCATTTTGTTCAAGTCTTCCTGAGCTGTTATCCACGAATCCCCGAGCCTGTCCGTTGGGTTAGCTATATATTGTGCTTCTAGGTCCTCAACCATTTTAGTTAATTGCTCTTCATACGCCCTAGACTTTGTTTCAATGCCATTGATGGCTGAAATGAATACCCCTCTGAGAAAGCACTTAAAGGCATCCCACCGTGTCAGGGTATCTTCGTACCCAGCTTTATCAACAATATATCGTTCAATTTGGGTCCCTATATTGGCCTCAGGTGGTATCAGATCCAGCCAGAAAGCATTTAGGCGCCACTGTGCCCTCACAAGGTTAGTGCTCCGCTTCACTCTGATCCTCACAATGACGAGAGAGTGATCAGAGACCCCTCTCAGAGCATATTCAGCCCCATTGACAGTGCCAAGAGCATCTATGGATCCCACACACAGGTCAATACGGGAGAGAGAAGAGTGCGTCTTAGAAAAACAGGAGTATTGAATCACATGAGGATTTTTTACCCGCCATATGTCCACACATCCCATTTCCTGTATGAATCTTGAGAGGGCAGTACCCCTGTTATAGGTCAATTGAAAGTTAACCGGGTGTGTATCCAGGTGTGGGTCCAAGACCCCATTAAAATCCCCCAGTATATAAACCAGCACATCTGGCTTAGACATTACATATGTAATCAGTTCCCTCAAAACCACAGTGGAGAATGTGGAGAATGTGACCATATATGTATTATCTGTCTTTATGCATTAATAAATCAACAACCAATTCCACGATCTTGTTATGGTAGCCATCAATACTACATTTGACAACCAAATGCCTCATTTAAAGTCCAACTCTCCCTCCTCCCCTTGATTCCATAATAGAGCAGTCTTCGATTAAATAGTATTTAGGGATGGAAGTACCAGCCTTACCAGGCTAACAGCTTCATTCAAAGTCCCATTCCCCAACCCCCCCCCTCTTTATGTTCTAACTGACATTTTTGACACTTTCTGGTAACCAGTGACACTAATACAGTAATCAGTACTAAAAATATGCACTGTCACTGTACTAATGACACTGGCTGGGAAAAGGTTAAACATCCAGGGTGATCAAAGTGTAACTGCCTAGCCAGTGTTTTTATGTAAACTTACAAAAGGGAAGTGATGGATAATATCCCATGATTTGCAGGCACACAAAATGTATTACTCACCCCCCCCCATCAGAATGGAGCTTTGCTTTGTTTACATAGGCAGAGCTCCATTCCCTGTCTCTGGCTGATGGTTGGCGGGTGCCGGTGGACATCCATTGCCCGACACCCACAGAGCGGCTTCTGCTGTGAGTAATCACAGCAGAAGCAGCCTATGCATGTGCCCCCTAGGTGGAAGTGCCGAATCACATATATATATATATATATATATACGTGATTTTACACAGGAGGGAATCCCTTTAGCAGTATATCTGCTATAGGGAGGTCCTTAAGTGGTTAAAGCATAACAAAACCCTTCTATCCACTAAGCACGGTGCCATCTCAGCCTCTGTTTAGATCTGCAGTTGCTATGGCATAGCTCCCAACTGTCTCTTAATTGAGACCAATTCCCTCTGTTCCTTATTTAGCCTCAGTTGTCCTTCATTCTGGTCTGATATGTACATCTCTATACAAAATGTACTATTTGACTACCACAAGTATTCTGCTGCACCAATCTTTTGCTCTAACTTCTATATTACTGCATATGTCATTTTGAAAAAACAATATAAAGGAAAAATAGAGGTGAAAAAATGCACCTGTGTTGTTTAGGTAATTATTTTATGCATATTAGATCTTTGTGGTCCACGTAACCAGGACTGTGGCAGGGACATGTCCTTTGCCTACATACTGTGTGCTAAAAGGTGTCCTTCTTTATCATTGCACAAAGTTCGGATGTATGCTGCTGCATTTGTGATCAGCTAGAACACCGGCAATTTGAGGGCTTCAACTGTGCTCAGCTGCTGGTTGGGTCTGCCTCTGGCGTGCTATAGAGTCAGCTAAGGGTCTAGACAAGGGAACACTGGCTAGTGTTCTGAAGTGCTCTATCCAGCTACTGCTATTGCATAGGATTTTGCTGATTTTCTGCTACTTTTGGACTGCCAAATACTGGAGCAGTCTGCCATAACTGACTTGTGTCCTGAGGAGCTTTGTTCAAGTACTACTGCTACTATAAGGGACTTTACTTAATCCTGAAACTACTTTGTTGCTACTGCCAAGGAGAACACTTCTATCTACTTTCAGCAAAGACCTCACCAGAACCTAACCAAGAAATCAGTTAGACGTCCCCAGTTGTGAATACTTCTGTTTCTGGAGTATCCAACTAAATCTCCTTCCCTATCCAAGTTCTCCAAAAATAAAACAAAAACCCCTAGACTGATCATTGAAGACGAGAGGAAGTGTATGTGTGTACCTGGCTGTATGAATCTACCTTGTGCCTTGTGGAAGACCTGGGCAAAATACCAGCAGCTCCTACGGGGGTAGTGCTACACTTAAATGTAGCATGCACTTTGCATTTGATTGTAGGCAGAATCCAAATAAAAGCACTGCAGAAAATAATATTAGTCTGTTTTGAGTAACTCCATGTATGTGGAAAAAAGTATAGCACATACAACTGCTGCACAGTCTGTATGTAAGCATGTAATGTTATTAAAATTACCTTTCCCTTTCAGTCTGCAGCTGCTGTCATTTTCTGTAACAGTCAATGCCATATGACAAACAGTTGGTATACATACGTTTTGGTAAGATGCTCCCCCAAGGGTTAAATACCTCTAAAAGGATGCAAACCCTGCAGATTTTCTCATCGGAACACTGAGAGTGCACCAGGTGATTATAATGAACTAGTCTCTCCCATTTAAAAGAGAAATATAGGATTTAGAAAAAAAATTATATACTTACCAGTGAGGGCAGGAAGAGCAGGCTCGGGCTCTCAGAGAATTGCTGAGAGGTTGGGCTAGCTGTCGGTCCTGGCTTCTGAGCGGATCTGGACCATATGGTTGGGATCTTTTCAGAGTCTGGACTGGATCTGTAACATAAGCCAACATTGGGCTTCAGCCCGCTGTCAACTGAAAACGGATGACAGGAGTGCAGAACTAACTGCACTTCTGTAATATGTAAGAGAAGTATAGCCAAAATAGCTTTAACTATATTTGTCCTTTAATTTCAATATGCAAAGGAAACGGTGAAACAAACAGCTATGTATTCAAAGTAAAAAAGGTAAGAATCTGCTAGAGAGTTTGTTAAATCCCTGCAAAGTACATTGATCACCCAGAGGGAGTTGTTTTTTTCTCAACAAAAGTGGAGTTACTCTTTCAGGATTTAATAACATTTATTGAACATTTCTAACTTTCTTTTGGGAAAAAGTTAAATCAATGGGTTTTATTCCACTTTAATATCCAAACTTCATATTTAAAAGCATTCTAGGAAGACACAGAGAAAATATGGCAGCAGTGGAATGAATTTTCTCTTCATCTTTTTTCCTATCCAGATATGATTGCAATATGCTTCATAGAAATATCAAGATGAGCAAGTGAGCCGAGATTTATGTTTTCCTGACCTGACCTGGATTTGAGCTCACTGTGGGGGATTCCAATGCATTTCTACAGATATAATCCCTCTAATGTGTTCTTAGTCTGCCCCAAGGCCATCTCAAAGATGAAATTGCCTGAAACAATTCTAATGAGAGCCTCCCAGTGTGCATCTGCATGAGATGGCCAAACCATGTCATCTCTCCTCTAACAACATACATGGGAAAAAATTACAAGTTGGTGATAGGTAGTGAGATGTATTCAATTACATCATCCTGAAATGCGTATTTATGTTGATAAATTTTATGTGAATTTTTAGCTAATAATAATTGCTGGAGATGCATTATTGGCCACACAGTTTTTTCCATAATTGACAGGAATAGTCATCCCATATTAGGTTATTTACATATTTTCACAATATTTTAAGCCATGTTAGGACGAGCAAAAAAATAATTCTAACAGACAGATATTATTTATGGGTCCTTTCACACAGTACTGCTCTGCTCTGTTCAGCAGGAGATCCGTAAACAGATCCCCTGCTAACTCAGAGCAGAATGGGACAGATTTCAGTTTTGCGACATCCATACCTGTTCAGTTTGTGTCTGCATTTTGACAGTGGACTGTGGACGGCCTCTGATGGCTCTATGAGTGTCTGTTTACATCAGGCTACCTCCAATCTGTCATGCTTAGGACACAATCATTTTACATTTTTGTTTTCTGGATCTGGACAGAATCGGTGGTAAGCAAATGTAATGGCCCGTACACATGATGCAATGGTCGTACAACAACGGTCTTACAACAGCTTGTTATACGATCATTCAACCGTTAGTACACGCAATGTCAACAGACGTTGTACAACAGTTGTACAACAGAAGTTGTATGAGCAGACAAGAAAACTTTGGTTGGCCAACAAGCTGTTGTATGACTGTTGAATCGTGTGTACAGAAGTTGGCCCAACAAAAGATGTACATGCAAAACACGCATGCTCAGAAGTCAGGAACACCCAGAAGTGTCCATTCGTGTAAACTTTGGATGAGCCGAACACCCCCGGTTCGGTTTGCACCAGAACATGTGAAAAGACAAAGAGTTTGGGAGAACATTCGAACACCATTAAAGTCTAAGGGGACCCAAACATGGAAAATCAAAAGTGCTCATTTTAAAGACTTATATGTAGTGTTGAGCGAACCCGGACTGTAACGTTCGGGTCCGTACCGAACTTTCGGGTGTCCGGAACCCGGACCCGAACACGGACATTTCAAAAAACGTTTGGGTTCGGGTTTTGGTAGTTGATCACGCATGTTGAAAAGCTGCAGGGCAGCCAATCAACAAGCGTTTCACTGGTTTGCCCTTAGAAGCCATCACAGCCATGCCTACTAATGGCATGGCTGTGATTGGCCAGTGCATCATGTGACCCAGCCTCTTTATAAGCTGGAGTCACAGTGCTGCATGTCACATGCTCTTGGGTTAGTGTAGGGAGAGGAAGCTGCCGGCGTGAGGGAAAGATTACAGACATTTTAACATCTGATCCTGCATCCTGAGATTACTACTGCTGTTGCTCTGAGGGAGAGATAGCAGAAATTTGAGATTTCACATACTGCTGCTTTGAGTTGCAGATTGCAGATCAAACTCTGCATAAAACAACGATCGCTACGATCGTGCACAACGATCAGATTGTTGGAGTCATTTGAGATTTCACATACTGCTGCTTTGAGTTGCAGATTGCAGATGAAAGTCTGCCTAACACAACGATCATTACGATCGTACACAACGATCAGATTGTTGGAGTAATTTGAGATTTCACATACTGCTGCTTTGAGTGACACATTGCAGATCAAACCCTGCCTAACACAACAATCATTACAATCGTACACAATGATCAGATTGTGCGATCGTACTCAACGATCAGATTGTGGGAGTAATTTGAGATTTCACATACTGCTGCTTTGAGCGATCTGACTGCACTAGGTAGAGGCTTCTGCTTAGAGGGACAGATTATTGTTCAAAAATCATTGCCTACTCCTATAGGGCCAGCTGTTGCTGTAAGTGACACATTATTGTTCAAAAAACATCTCCTAGTTCTAAAGGGAGAGTTTCCAGCTGTTGCTTAGAGGGACAGATTCTTGTTCAAAAACCATTGCCTACTCCTATAGGGCCAGCTGTTGCTGTTAGTGACACATTATTGTTCAAAAATCATCTCCTAGTTCTAAAGGGAGAGTTTCCAGTTGTTGCTTAGAGGGACAGATTATTGTTCAAAAAACATTGCCTACTCCTATAGGGCCAGGTTCCAGCTGTTGCTGTAAGTGACATATTATTGT
>BLSH010373257.1:5158937-5176113 GCA_018402905.1 Glandirana rugosa | reverse complement strand
ACAGGTCTTGTGCAGTGCACCTGTCTGCTAGGCGAGCAATAGATGGCAGGGAGTCCTCCACGCGCTGTTCTAGGGTTTCCAGTCTATTGCCCAGGTGTGTTGTGTCTGCTTTAAGTTGTGCGACGTCTTGCTGAAGGGCTTTCTCTACCCGGCTGGCAAACCTATCCAGGTCCTCCTTAGTGGGGAGTGCCCAAATATGCCTCCTGAGCTCCTGGTCACCCTGTAGTTCAAAAAGATTGTCCGACCCCTGGTCCTGTGAGATGCTAGATCCTGGGGATACTGGAGGGGCCGCCGTGCTTGCTAGCCTGGGTGAAGCTATGGGAGATGCTGCGGGCTGCAGGACCGGGTGGTCTGGTTCAGCCACATTGTCCCCTGCCTTCTTATTCCTGTTTGGTGTCATTTTGGGCCAGTCCTTCAGGGGCTCTCCAGGGCCAAAGTAGTTGTTGATGGGACCTTGGTTTGACTTTGTGGGATTGCGTGGTTGTGATTGCGCCCTACGGCGTTGTGACATGTCTTCCTCTATGGGAGAGATGTGGCTGTTTCTCCGAAATGCAAATAAACTAGCTGCCAGTGAGGGGTTTGTGTCATTCAGTTCATGCTCTCATTGCTGATATTGCCTCTCTAGGGCCCAATCGGCCCAGAAATAGCGGCTGTGGCAGTGCTGAGAAGGGGATAACGCCGCACGGTTGAGCTCTCAAGCTGTGTCTCCTTGTGCACCTCCTACTGTTGGGCTTCCGCTAGGCCTCAATTACAGTAGGCCGCGGAGGCCTCCTCCCCCGCCCTTGCCTCCGCCGCCCGCTCCGGGCTTATTGTCTTGCTTCTGGGGGGTTTTACAGAGCTGATGCTCCCAGGGAGGTGGCCTCCAAAGTCCCGTGGGTCCCCAAATGCCGGCACGTACCTTGGGCCTCGTGCGGTGTGCGGCCCCGCTCCGGGTCGCGTAGGCCGCAAAAGCCGCGGCCTCGATTTTGGCCCGCCGCGGTCCGCGGACACCGATCTGCTCGAAAAAGAGCTCTTTCTGTAGCGGTGGACGCAGGGAGATGGATGGTGGTGGTAGCTGCTCCCGTCGGCGTCTCCCGCAGCCGGATTCCAGCCGATGTTATGTGTCGGCCGGGAGCTCCCTCTCTATGCGTCCTAGCACGCTCACGTCCAGGCCACGCCCCCGTCAAATATGTTTTTAATTGTAAATATGTCCGCAGCTGGATTGGCCGTAAAGATGAGGACGTCATCTGCAAATAGGGATGAACGTAGCTCTATATTCTTAAAATGTATACCGTGCAGAGGGGCTTTGGAATTTATGTATCTGGAAAGGGGTTCAAGGGCAATGTTGAATAGGAGACAGGGCAACCCTGCCTCGTCCCCTTGTGAAGTCTAAATTCTGCAGTGAGGAGACCCGCCACCACCAGCCTGGCTGCAGGGGCTGAGTATATAGACTTTATCAGGTGTGTCAAGGGACCTTCAAAACCCATTTTTGACATAACCATATGTAATCATTTGAAACGAACATTGTCAAAGGTTTTTTCTGCATCCAGCGTGAAGGTAGCATGCCTCCCCCTGTGTCGTGTTTCGCTTTTTCCAGCACTGCCAGGACTTTCCTGATGTTAAGGTTCACTGTTCTACCCTTTACAAAACCTGTGCAAGGTCTTTTATGCAAGGCAGAATAGCGGCTAACCTCGTGGCTATAATTTTCGATAGAATTTTGGCATCAATGTTTAGTAGGGATATGGGTCTGTATGATCCAGGTTTAGTGGGGTCTTTCCCTTTTTTTTTTTTTTTTCAAGTAATTTGATAAGTGAAGACAAACAAGTGCAGCGCTTGTGATAAAATGATTAAAAATAGTGGTTGATCATAAATATTATGATATGACTAAGTAGACCGGATAAGTTGACTCAGCTTAGACTCGTATATGCCAAAGGGCAAACCTACACGATGTGACTGAGCCAATTGCATCAAAGTCAACCTAACAGAGTGATTAAATGTGGAAACCAGTGTGGATAATCAGGATAATTTAACCTTTTGGTCAACTCTACCACAGTAGTAAAAGTAACCACGTGCAAAACAAACAATAAAACTTAAATAGTTCAATCCGTGATATGGAGTGAATTGATTAGGATTAAAATGTGAAAAACAATGACATGTGGATAATCCTGAGTAATTTAGCTTTTGGCCAACTCTACCAGAGTAATTAAAGTGACCATGTGCAAAAACAGACAAAGGATGAATAGTTCAATCCATGATATGGAGTAATGCATTAGCATACAGTTCCAGTGCTTTGTATAATGTGTGGAAACAAATATTAAAATAGTGGTGATTAGCTGCATATAAGCGGATCAGAAGAAATCCTCCCCTGCGTAGACTGAACACTTACCAGATGCTGGTAAGTAACCAGCGTAGGTCCCAATGCTGAACGTTAGGCTGATATCCTCCTCCGGTGATGAGCCGTGGGGTTGTAATTTAAACTGTCCTCCTCCTATAGTGTATCGATCGATGCCCTGAGGTCTTGTCAAGGAAGTGACTCGCCACGTCATGGAAAGAGAGTCTCGACATGGCATAAAACCTTTGAGTATTTATTGTTAAAAACTGTATAAACACTTTGCAGTAGATAAATTGAGCTCATCATCCAAAAGCAGGTTGTGGGGGGACAAAACCAACGCGTTTTGTCTCTATTGAACGTCATCTGGGTGTATTGTTTAATACAGTGAGGCGTAAAAGTCTAGCATTATCTGACTAATGTCCTTTGGTTTAGATTTGAGTACTCCTGGAGAGTCGCGGAGAGGTGCTATGTGTATGGGTTTGTATGGGCCCCTGCAGAGTCTGGCTAATAATTTGCCCGCTTTGTTGCCGAATTTGTGTAAAGTAGCCTCAAAGTGGGCTCTCTGCATCTGTTCTAGCTTGTCCGACCAGGAGTCAAAGGCTTTCTTGGCTAACAGCCATTCACACCTGTTGACAGGGGTATTTGAGTTGGATAGGGCCTGTTGGGCTGCACAGAGTTTATCACTTGCTGTTTTGTATTGGGATAGAGTGTGTTTTTTGAAGGAGACGGTGTATGAGATAATTCGCACTTGCAAATAGGCCTTGCCGTCTTCCCAAAACAAGTTTGGGTTGTCTGCGTGTGAAGAGTTGTGAGATTCAAACTTCTGCCATGCCTTTTCAATGTACAGTTTTTAAGTCCTCGTTGTTTTGGAGGAAGGCAGGGATCCTCCAGATGTTGGGAGATTGTCTTTGATCGGTAACGTGAAGGGAATTGGATTGTGGTGTGATATAGCGATGTTATGTATTTCGGATTCCGTCACCTTTGTTATAAAGGTTCAGTAAATATAGTCTATCCTTGTTAGAGTATTGTGAGGATGGGAGAAAAAAGTGAATTCCTTGGCTACCGGGTGTTGGAGTCTCCAGATGTTGGTGAGATTCAGGGAGCTCATAGTGGTAGCAAAGTGTGTTAGTGGGGGTTCAGTTTGTGAGGGTTTGTCCCTCTTAGAGGAAGATCTGTCCTAGAGGGTGGAGTATGCCATTGAAATACCCTCCTATGATATGGGGAAGATGAGGATGTTTCAGTAAGGATACTGAAAGGTCACCATAAAATTGTTTTCCTGGGGTATAAATGTTAGGTATTAGGTATTCTTTGTTGGCGTATTAAATATGTGCGGAAACCATTCTACCCTGGTTATCTGAGTCTGCACATATTGTGCAGTGAAGGTTTTTGTGGAATAGAATGAGGACGTCGGCCTTGTGACCAATGGCTTCAGTGCCTATTACCGAACCTATGCAGAGTTTGTGGATGCGACTGAAATCATGAGAGGAGAGGTGGGTTTCTTGTAGGAGAGCAATGTGTGCCTTGAGCTGTTTAACCACTTCCCGACCGCCGTATGCAAAATGACGGCCGGGAAGTGGCTTAGTTATCCTGACTGGACGTCATATGACGTCATCAGGATAACAAGCCGCCGCGCGCCCGGGAGGGCGCGCATCGTGGCGATCGGTGGTGTGGGAGGTCAGTCTGACCCCCCGCAATACCGATCTCGGTAAAGCGCTTCGATCCGAAGCACTTTACCATGTGACCAGCCGTGACCAATCACGGCTGGTCACAGTGTAACACAGGAAAGCCATTTATCGGCTTTCCTGTACTCAGGTCTTCAGGCTGCATCCCTGATGGGGGGGTTTATGCGGATGATTTATCAGCACAGCCCTCCCTCGGATCGTCACCCTAGACCACCAGGGAGCCTGCCCAGGGACCACCAGGGATGTGCCCACCCAGAACCACCAGGGAGCCGATCTGGACCACCAGGGAGACCCCCCTAGACCACCAGGTAAGTGACATAGTGCTCAGTGTGGATGGCACTCAGTGCCACCTTCAGATGCCACCCTAGACCACCAGGGAATGAGCCCCTATCAGTGGATATGCCCACCAGTGCCCCTATCAATGCATACCAGTGCCACATATCAGTGCCCACCTATCAGTGCCCAGTGCCGCCTATGAGTGCCCATCAGTGCCACTTGGCAGTGTCAGTCAGTGCTGCATATCAGTGCTGTATATCAGTGCTACCTCTCAGTACCCGTCAGTGCTGCTTATCAGTGCCGCCTAACAGTGCTCATCATCGCTGCATATAAGTGCCTCATCATCAGTGCCAAAGAGAGATCATGCTTAAAGGGATGCAGACCCTCTCAATTTTCTCATTAGAGCCCTGCAACTGCAGCAGCTGATTGATAATTTTTTTTGTCAAAAGAATCTATTGAGATATTATTACAAAGACACAGAAACGTGACAGTTTTGACAGCGAGTTGTGATTTTATAGTGCAAATTTGGTATGTGGGAGACATTGGCGTAACGTGGATGGCTGAAGCATGATGTATGAAAAATACTGGTGTTGGATTAGGGAGGTGAATGGCATGGTTTAGGTGTGGTTGTGGGGGAGGGTAGTAGGAACATAAAACAGTAGAAAAACATATAACTGAGCTAGTAAAGAACTTCTCTTCTTTCTGCATGGATAAACGGCGTGGGTAGTCTTCCAAAAGAGTGTCTCAGGTGGGTAATAAAGTTCATAGTTAGCCCACTCAGGGTGTTAGTGAGTACCAGCAGCTCCTATTGCAAGGAGGAGGGACTACGCAGACAGAGTATGGGGAAAGCGCGAAAGTAATATGCCAGAGCCCCACAAAAATGTAACATTAGGTAACTTAAGAAAAATTTAAACTGGTTCCAAAGAGAAAAGAGTAATGCAATGTCCACATAGTGTGTTCGGTCAGAGACAGTGAACATTGAAGAATGTGAACACTAGAGACATAGTTACTCAAGGGAGGTTAAGGCCTGGTGGTTTGGTGGAATTGACAGTAGTCAGCTCTGTGTGAGTTGGCTAGTTTGGTTTGAGTACCTTTAAACGTTTGGGAGAGTCTTTTCTTGAGCTTCTCTGGTCCATTGGGTGACTTGTTGATGTTTAGTTTGGTTTGGGTGAGTGGAAACACGGAGGGAACGGAGTGATAACTCTGCTTCTGAGGGTTCGTGGAAGGTGAGTTGTTCCCCACTAGGAGCTTTTAGACGGAGTACTGCTGGAAATGCCAGAGTAAATTTTATGTGACTGGAATAGTTGCGAGCAGATGTTTTGGAACGCTTTTCTCTTCTTGGATACCTTGATGGCGTAATCGGCAAAAAAATGTATTTTGATGCCATCTATCTGCAGGGTTCTTGAGTGGTGGAATTTTTGTAAGATGTTTGTTTTGTAAGTGTAGTCTAAGTATCTGGCTATGATGGGGCGTGGGGAGGTTCATTCTGCGTTGTACTGACCCAGGCGGTGGGTCCTTTTTTACCATCACGGGAGCAGCAAGGCCTAGGGCCTCTGGAATGCATCGGACGCAGAAGTCAGACAGATTTTGGTTCTGAAGCGATTCCGGAACTCTCACAAAATGCAGATTGTTGCATCTCGAGCGATTTTCCAGGTCCTCGAGTTTCTTGGATGATTTGTTTCCTGAGACTGTTCCGTACCTTGCATTTGATACAGCTCATCTTCTAGGTTTTAGATGCGATGCTCGGCTTCATTCAGTTTGGCTGAATGCTCTTTTAATCCTTTTTGCCATTGGGACATGCTTGCGTTGATTGCCTTCTCCATCGTGGCCTCAATTGTGTGGGTGATGAGTGCTGCAACCGCCCTTGCAATGCGGTCTGTATCACTGTCTCCTTTATGCTGGGGAGCGGCTTGTGAGGCAGTTCCTACCTCAATCGCACTGTCATCTGGAGTCCTCATAGTAGGAGTAAGTGCCAATGTGTCTGGCAGAGCCGCAGGCAAGCTGGCTGGGGCTGTGGGCATGCTGGCCAGAGTTGTGGATGTGTAGGAGGAAGCCGGGGTCTCGATTTACGGCCGTTGCGGTTGCAGCGCCTTTTTTTTCCAAATAGCGGTCCATGGCTGATTGGGGGGGAGGTGTTGGGAGTAGTTACAGGCGTCTGGGCCGGTTTTATACGTCGGTTTGGAGAGCACTCCGCAGGAGCTAAGCTGTGGGACAAGCTACTCCATATGGCGCCAGAACCGGAAGTGATTGATAATTCTAAAATCGCTCCCAATACAGATTCACTTAGCACATGGACACAAATGGCTATTACTTCAGAATAACAAAAGGTAGGAATCTGCAACAAAGTTTGATTAAAATCCTTGCAATGTACATAGATCACCCAGAGGGAAATGGGTTCTCAACAAAAGTGAAGTTACTCTTTAAAAGCAATTTTATTTTGCTTTTTTGTTTGTATGAATGTATAGTGACCAGCTTTGAGTTCCAGCCACACTGGCTGGAGGGTTGGATCTGCATTCAGCAGTCTGCACACAGATTCTGCTGTCCCCAATTCCACTTCGGTCCTAGAGCAGCAATCAGCAAGTAACCAGAGGAAGCGCCAAAAACGTAAACATTCCAGCGATCTCTGTACTAGTTTTAAAGTGGTAGTTATTATTTTGATAAAACCACCACAGTGCAGCGCTAAAAAATTATATATAAATTCCACTTGTTAGTGGTAATTATTTATAAAAAAAAAATAAAGTACATAAACGTGCAAGTAAAGCAGCAAAAGATAACAATATGTTATTAACATCAAGGTTGTAAAACGATTAAAGTCTCATAAAGTGCAGGAATATATGTGAATAGACCAATAAGGTAGTGATCAGAAAGTCCCAAAAAGATCTGCATATTGTTGAAAATAAACTCTTCTATACAGCCTGTGAAAGGGTATAGATCATGGTTTCAAACATCCACCCGCATGCAGTGCAGACCTCCACCGAAGTTAAATAAGGTACTCTTACCAGAACAATCTGGGTATGTGCACATTGGATACAAAGTGAGCCAGACTCCAGGGATGTCAATTAAAACTTCATGGCTACACCTCCACACCATAAGGGACACACTTCAGATAGCACATTCACACATACCACCAATGCAACAAGAATTTATATTGGAATTACTGAAATTCGCCATGGAACACAATTATATGTGGTACAATGGCAATTTCTATTTGCAAGTCAGGGGCGTGGCCATGGAATTTTTATATATCATTTTTTAGCGCTGCACTGTGTTGGTTTTATCTCTGCAATCTCTGTTAAAATTGTCACGCTGGCCGCTTAGTTAATTTTCACATAGGTAGTGCAGTAACTTCACACTTCCAAATATATTATTTTGGTCTGCTTGCCAGTATTTTTGTTATATCATAGTTTCTTCTTTCTACTGATGTACTTTGATGTTTCCTAGATTTGCATTAGTATTGTCTACAAAAATTGTGAGGAATGCATGAGTTTAATTTAGGACAAGAGAAGTTGGACTAACACAGTTTTCTAATACCAACTTTACTGAGTTTTTTTTTTTTTTAAATAAAATATGTTTTGACCTTGCCTGCACAATCATATAGACATGAATTGTTCTGCTGCTCCAGCAGGTGGCACTGCTCTCCCAAGCTGAATGAAAGCCAGCTTCATTCAGCCTGTTTTCCGTGAGCCCTGGCTGTCATTGACACACCCCCTGGGGATGTTTCTTCATGCCAGCCTCCGCTTAGAGTATTGGCAGACCAGCCACAAGACCCGTGTCCTGGAAGACTGCAGGCAACTGAAGACCTCATTCTCATCCAGCTGAGAATCCTGGAAGTACAGGGACAGTTTCCCCAAAGAAAGTATTAAAAATATGAATGCCTGATTGTGAATGATGAAGGGGATAGTATGAAATGATGGAAACGAGGCAGGGACATGAAAGTGGTGCTAAACCCAAAATCAAAAATGTGTCAAGTTGCAGCTTACCAATCCTTAGGTGTGGTAGCTTTGTTAGTTTTCTCTTTTTAGGCTTTTTTCCTCTTTATATTCAGCTGGTGATCCGGTCAGTAAGTCTGTATTCTTTTCAGTTTTCCTCTCCCCAGACAATGCTGCTTTCCCTCCGCTATTCCATCCCAAGTGGAGACAGGAAGTGCGATACTGGCTGGATCACCAGGTAAAAATGTGTTTTAACCACTTCACCCCAGGAAGGATTTCCCAGAGCAATTTTTGCGATTCGGCACTGCGTCACTTTAACTGACAATTGCGTGGTCCTGCCACGTTGTACCCAAACGAAATTTGCGTCCTTTTTTTCCCCACAAATAGAGCTTTTTTTTGGTGGTATTTGGTCACCTCTGCGTCATTTCTGATCGCCGCTATCAACAAAAAAAGACTGACAATTTTGCAAAAAAAAATATTTCCTATTTTTTGCTTTATTGATTGGCTTGCACAAAAGTTGCTGCTTGTACAAACCATGAGAATTCACTTCTGGCTGGTTTTTTTTGTTTTTTTATCTTGGGGCGGACATGTCAGACATTTTTGACACTTTTTTGGGACCAATGACATTTATACAGCAATCAGAAATGTAAATATCCACTGATTACTGTATAAATGTGAAGGGGTTAACCTGCAGGGGGAGATCTAGGGGTTAAATGTGTTCCCTAGGCGTGTTCTAACTGTGAGGGGGCTGGGCTACCATGGGCATAAGAGATCTAACCGATCCCAGTGACAGGGAACATTAGATTTCTTACATGCCGCCTGACAGAATGGGGAACCGCCGTGTTTATTTCGGCGGTTCCCCATTCTTTCCCTCTGGCAGGTCATCCCGGCTCACCGGCGGACATCGGGTCCGCCCGAGCCGTGGTCATACTCCTCCAGAGTGCGGCGGGCCACCTAGCTGTGAGCGTGCGAATTGCCGCTTCTATACGGTGATTTGCGAGACAATGCCACATTGCTGCAGTAAATATGCGGTAGCCAGTCGGGAACCGGTTAAAAAAAGCCTAAATTAAAAAAACTAATACAGCCACCATAATTAAAGTGGAATGTTAACAAAAAAAAAGCAGAGAGGCAGGATTTTTGATGCAGAAGAGATATGCGATGTCTCTTCTGCATTATAGTTACTTTCCTGTCTGCACTGTGCACGGATCTTCACAAACGCAGCTCAGTGTAAGATTTTTTTTTTTTTTTTTTTTTGACAAAGCCATGATGACGGAACTGCTGCACATGTGTGGGAGTGTCTTTATCTCGGCCCATGCAATGGAAGTGGCTGGGGATCCATACCGTAAAGCAGCCAGGTTTTAAGTAGGACTATAAGAGAGAGGTTTTTTTTTTGGATAGAGTAAAGGAGAGTTATAACCCCTGTAAGCTTTATTTTTGCCCTATTATGTAGATTTACCCTCACTTCCTGTCCCATAGCCAAAACAGGAAGTGAGAGGAAATCCCTGCAAATAAGGGAATTGCTTGGGGACCTCCAGCTTACCAGAACTCTTGTCCTCATTGGAAGATCTCCCATCTTACTTTTCTGGAGACAACCAAAAATCTGGGATTTTCTTTCACTTTCAATGATAATGGCAGACAGGACAAATAAAGGGGGTGAATCTCTGTAACGGGGACACAGACAGCAATAAAGACAGACAGGTGTTCTCCACTCTATCCAAAACTGAAAAAAAAATTGCCTTTAGTTATACTTTTTAGGCTGGGTTCACATAGCAGTTCGTAGAGGCTCACAGGGGTCCGGTCCGTCCCCGTTCACTGTTTCAGATCCAATTTCAGTCTGAATTTTTGGCTGAATTTGCACCTGAAACTGACCATAAGACACACAGAGCTGTGCAATTCACACCGGAGATGTGTGAACCAGCTCCATAGAGAGCCAATCGCAATCCCCAGACATGCAAATTGGATCTGGGGAAATCTGCATCCAGTTCGCAATAGCGTGAACCCAGCCTAAGATGTCATCAGCTGGGGAGCTTGAAGGATCACAGTGCTGGGAAACAGAAAATCCACTTTCAGGAGGAGGGGTTACAAAGAGGCAGAAAATGCTGTTAAAATAGACTATAGGGACATTAAAATGATCGTAAAGGCAGAAGGTTTTTATCTTAATGCATTTATGCATTAAGATAAAAAAAACGTGTGCAGCAGCCCCCCTAATACTTACCTGAGTCCATCTCTATCCAGCGATGTTGCAGGAGAGACTCAGCTGCCTGGGACTCCCCTCATTGGCTGAGACAGCAGCGGAACACCATTGGCTCCCATCAGTCAGTGAGCCTATGAGGAAAGAGTGGGGGCGGAGCCGAGCAGTGGCCCCATGTCTGAATGGACACACTGCTGCTTGCTGTGGGGGGCACTTGTCAGGAGGGAGGGGCCAGGAGACCCGAGTAGAGGAGGATCAGGGCTGCTCTGTGCAAAACCACTACACAGAGCAGGTAAGTATAACATGTTTGTTATTTTTAAGCAAAAAGAGACTTTAGTATCTCTTAAAGTAATCTAAGTGCATAGATAATTTTTGGAGAATAAGAATATTGTTTCGTGTTACTTTTACCACTTGCCAACCACACTATAGCTGAATGATGACTACAGCAAGACTGGCCAGTTCTGGGAGGGTACCATACAACGTCCTCCTGTGATAATGCGCGCTGCGTTGCGCAGGTGGCACGCTTTGTGATCGCAGTGTCCTCCAGACACTACTGATCACAGATTGAGGTAAAGAGCCAATCGGTGGCTCATTACCATATGATCAACTGTGTCCAGTCACAACTGAGCACGATGTAAACCGAAGCCAGTTCTGTAACAGGCTTTTTATCAGTGCAGTCCCAACAGTGCCCATCAATGCAGCTTATTAGTGAAGGAGAAAAACTACCTGTTTGCAAAATTTATAACACTATGAAAAGGTTTTTGTTTTTTTTTTAATTTGTCTTTTTTCGTTTATTTAGCAAAAAATAAAAAACCCAGTTTTGGGTAAATTGTTGCATGACCGCGCAATTGTCATTCAAAGTGTGACCGTGCTGAAAGCTGAAAATTGGCCTGGGCAGGAGGGGATAAAAGTGCCCATTAGGCAAGTTGTTAAAGCTGGAACTAAAGGCACCATACTCTCCTCTCCAACGGTCCCTCACTGGTGCCGACATCTTCTCTCTGGCTCCTTCCAGTTTCCAGTCTTCAGCTGTCTTGATTGGTCGGCACAGGATGCGATCATCCTGGCACACAGACACTGTACCATACATGCGCAGCTCAGTTCACATACCATGGAAGACTGCAAGCGGGCAGGTAGGTTTATTTTATTTCAGAAGAGAGCTTGCATGCCCTTCTGCGATAAATAGTCTGCCTGCTCTACGTTTTTAAATATTGACTTTATATCATACTTTTTGACTGCTATAACCACTTCACCCCTGGAAGAATTTACCCCCTTAATGACCAGAGCACTTTTTGCGATTCGGCACTACGTTGCTTTAACTGACAATTGTGCAGCCGTGTGATGTTGTACCCAAACACAATTGATCTATTTTTCCCACAAATTGAGCTCTCTGTTGGTGGTATTTAGTCACCTCTGCATCATTTCTGATCACCACTATAAACAAAAAAAAGAAACAATTTTGAAAAAAAAAAAAAAAACGATTTACTTTTTGCTATAATACATAGCCCAAAAAAATATATATATAAAAAAACAAATTTATTCATCAGTTTAGGCCAAAATGTATTCTACATATTTTTGGTAAAAAAAATCGCAATAGGTGTAAATATTGATTGGTTTGTGCAAAAGTTGCCATGTTTACAAACGATGAGCAATCATTTATAGCGTTTTCGCTAATTTTAGTAATGGTGGCGATCTGCGTTTTTTTTTTTTTTCCGGGGCTGCGATATTGCAGCGGACATGTTGGACATTTTTTACACTTTTTTGGGACCATTGACCTTTTACAGCGATCAGATCTAAAAATAGCCACTGATTACTGTATAAATGTAATTGGCAGTGAAAGGGTTAACCTGTATGGGGCACGCTAGGGGTTAACTGTGTTCTCTCACTGTGTTCTTACTGTATGGGGGCTGGGCTGGCAGGGGCATGATAGATCTAACTGATCCCGATCACAGGGATCAGTAGATCACTGCCATGCCGCATTTCAGAACGGGGAACCGCCATGTTTACATTTGTTCTTCCTCTCACAAGCGATCGCAGGTCACCGGCGGACATCAATTCCGCCTGAACCGCGGCCCCACTCAGGGTGTGTGCGGCGTGCAAGAGAGCGCCGCGCTGCCCGCGCCGATCACCATTTATAGACGGCGATCCGCTATGCTGCCACCTTGTCGCCATATATCGGTGTTACGCGGTCGGCAAGTGGTTCTAAAGTCAGGACATTTTTTTTTTTTTTTTACCTTGGGGGAAACTTCCCACTGCCCCGCTGCACTTTTGCTAAAGCACAGCTAACCTGCATTGTTTTTTTGCAGATTAGCTGCCCTTTCCCATAAACTTCTAAGAGGTCCTGAGTTTTTGGTGTGGTTTCACAAAGCTCACCAAAACTCCTGCATGCTGCATCTTTGATGCAGTTTCTGAAACCACCCCAAAACCGACGGGCATCATTGAAGCCTATAGGAATATGGCAGCCAAACTGCATGAAACCCCTGGGTTAGCCAGCTGTGTATTGCCCAAAGCACAGCAGGACCACACCGGCGCAGTGTGAAGCCACCCTAATGCATTCCCTGCATTAAAGTAAAAATGTCCCACTGCTTGCTCTGCTCCCCCCTCCCACCAAAGACTTAACGGACTCCTCCACCAATTCAACAATATCCTATCTGCAACAGAGCTGCTCCCTATTCCTGGTCTCACAGGAGACACTGAGAGCAGCGGGAGCCTATGTCAGTCAAATCCTGTGAAGAAAGAGCAGAGGGCATAGCTGAACTGCACTGTTTGTATGTCTAGGGATGCACACAGCCCTTCTCAGGAGTATGCCCATATGGGTGCCCATTCCCCAAGCTGTGAGCTGAGGGGGCACTCGGAGGAGAGGAGCAGTGGACAGCACTGGTGGTAGACTGCAAAAGAGTCCACATACAGAGCAGGTAAGCGCAACATTGTTTTTGTTTCAAAGGGGAAAAAAATTATCTTCAGCCCTGGTTCACACTAGTGCAGCTTTGAGGTCACGCTACTTCAGCATGACTTCAAAGCTATCAGTGCAATTTCATATGCGGCTTGCTGACATCTGTGCGACTTCATTTAACAGATGCAAGTCGCACTGAAATAGTGCAGGAACCTTTTTCAAAGTCGCTGCCACTTGAGTCCCAGCAATTTGAACAGCTCCATTGTCGAATTGAACTGTCAAGTTTCATGACAAGTCACACTGGTGTGAACAAAAGAGCTTAATATCAATTTAAAAATAGAAGTGCGGGGACACAAGAAAAACAGACATATTGTACACCTAGATAGCTGCAGCATCGAACCAATTCTGCAGCTACCCCTGCATTCTTTACACTGAGTGATCAAACACCGCTGATTGCTCAGTTTTCCCCTCCGCTCTCAGCAGAGAGCCATTATTGTCACTGTCTCTCTGCTCTGCCCCTCCTACACTCTCTGGAGCGCTCGGCTGTGGATGGGATGGAAGCAGCTGGCTCAGGCTCTCTGCGGCGCATCTGAAAAGCTGAGCCAGCTGCCAGTCCAGGTATCTGGGTGACATTATTGACCAGGCTACAATTTGTAATACGGCACTGCGTTTCTTTAACCGACAATTGCGCGGTCGTGCGACACTGTACACAAATAAAATTAATGTCCTTTTTTTACCACAAATAGTGCTTTCTTTTGGTGCTATTTGATCAACTCTGCAGTTTTTATTTTTGCACTGTCGACCAAAAAAAAAAAAAAAAAACTGTTTTGAAATAAAAAAAATAAAAATCTTTTACTTTCTGCTATAATACATATCCAATAAAACAATGTGAAAAAAAATCAAATTTCTTTATCAGTTTAGGCCAATATATATTCTGCAACATATTTTTGGTTAAAAAAAAAAAATCCCAATAAGCATATATTGATTGGTTTACGCAAAAGTTATAGTGTCTATCAGTGCTAAAAAAAATATGCTCTGTCACTGTACTAATGACACTGGCAGGGAAAAGGTTAACATCAGGGGTGATCAAAGGGTTAAATGTGTGCCTAAAATGTGCTTGGTTACTGTGTGGGAGGTGCTTGTACTATGGGAAGGCAGAGATCTTCCTTGCTGGAACACAGGACCACTACCTTCCCTACTGACAGAATGGCAGTCTGCCTTGTTTAAATAGGCAGACTGCCGTTCTGCTTCTATCCCCAACGATCGTTGGGTCCTGGAAGACATCAAGTCCGCCGGAACCGCTGATTGGCTCCCACTGTGTCCAGTCATAGGAGAAGGACAGCTGCCGTATATGTACAGTATACAGTCTGCAAGCAGTTAAAACCGAACTACACAGGTTCTGTGGCTAAAGTGGTTGAAAAGTCTCCTGGTTTTTTACCTTAATGCATTCTATTTACTAAGGTGAAAAACCTTTTAAGTGCAGCAGCCCCCCTTTACTTACCTGATCCAGTGGCGGGGACGGGCCTTGTCCCTCTAGCTGCTGGTTCCGGTCTTCATTGCAAATTCTGCAAAACCACTGCACAGAGGAGGTAACTATAACATGTTTTTTATTTTAAAGAAATAAAACTGGAACCTTTACAATCACTTTAAACTCACTTGGTGCCTTATCTGCATTAAATGGCCTCAGAACCTGTGTAATTTAATATGTTTGATTTTAAAGGGATGAGGTGGCAACGCTAGGTCACTGGAGTACAGAAGGAAGTGCACTCTCGTGCCCCAGAGGCAAAGTATGGCCAATAGAGCTTTGGCTATACTTCTCCTTTAACCACTTGCTGACTGCCCGCTGCAGCGTGGCGGCGGCAAGGGGGGCGCCAGGGAGCGGGTAGGGCGGACTGGATCGCTACCAGCGATGGCCCCCCCGCAGTGAAAGAACGGAGGTTTGTGTAAGTAAACACGGATCTCCGTTCTGTTAGAGGGGGAAGGGCTGTGATCACAGGTTTCCTGTATATGGAAGCCGTGATCACTTCCCTCCTCCAGCCAGCCCAGCCCACATACAGTTAGAACACACCCAGGTAACACAGTTAACCCTTAGAGCGCCCCCTCCGGGTTAACCCCTTCACTGCCAATGATATTTACACATTAATCAGTGCATTTTTATAGCACTGATCGCTGTATAAATGCCAATGGTCCCAAAAAAAGTGTCAAAATGGTCCGAGATGTCCACTGCAATATCGCAGTACCGCTAAAAATCGCAGATCGCCGCCATTACGAGTAGAAAATAAAAAAATAACCCCATAAATGAATTCTCATCATTTTGTAAACGCAGCAACTTTTGCACAAAAAACAATCAAATGGCGATTGCAATTTTTTTTGGATTTTTTTTTTTTTTTTTTTAGCAAAATATGAGTAAGAATATAAATCGCCCAAAACTGATGAAAAAAATGTTTTTTTATTTTTTTTTTTGGATTTGTATTTTAGCAAAAAGTAAGAAAAATTGTTTTTTTGGTTTTTTTTTTTTTGCAAAATTGCCGCTTTTTTTGTTTATAGCTGCGATCAGAAATGATGCAGAGGTGATCAAATACCACCAAAAGAAAGCTCTATTTGTGGGAAAAAAAGGACGCAAATTTTGTTTGGGTACAACGTCGCACCACCGCGCAATTGTCAGTTAAAACGACACAGTGCCGAATCGCAAAAAGTGCTCTGGTCCTAAAGTGTGAAATCCTTCCGGGGCTGAAGTGGTTAACCAGTTCCGGAACGCCCACCACACATATACTGCGGCAGGGCTAAACAACGTACCTGTATGTTGTCCACGCTATCTCGTGCGTGCTGCCGCCGGTTACCCGCTCCTGCTGTGTTTAAACACAGCGGGAGCCAATCGGTGATGGCCACTGCTCCAGAGAATGACAGAACGGCAGTCTGCTGATGTAAACAAAGCAGACTGCTGTTATGTCTAACAGGAACAGGTATCTGTGATTCCTGCTACTCAGGAGCACAGATCTCTCTGTTCCTGCCATGAGTCTATCCCCCACACAGCTAGTAAGCACACTTGGGCTGCATTCGCATTAGAGTGTTTTTGAATCGTGGGCAGATTTGCTGCGAACCAGCCTGCATTTTAACAGTGCCGAAGTGTGAATGGCAAAACGCAGGACTCGCATTTGAGATGCCATTGATTTGAATGACACCTCAAAATGGAATGCGGGTCTGCCGAGATTGTTGGGCGATAAAGCGTGCTGCAATCGCAGGCTGCATGTTGCCAAAAAATAGTTCAGGAGCTACTTTGGGGCGACAGGCGTCCTGCGATGCTGCTTGCTGCGCTTGCAGCACACTTTATTGCCCAAGAATCATGGTAGACCCTCATTGCATTTTGAGGTGTCATTCAAATGAATGCCATCTCAAATGCGAGTCCCACATTTTGCCCTTCCTACAACGGTTCTGTCAAATTGTGGGCAGATTTGCGGCAAATCTGCCCGCGATCAAAACACTGTAATGTGAATGCAGCCTTAGGGAACATGTTTAACCCTTTGATCGCCCCTGATGTTATCCCCTTCCCTGCCAGTGTCATTTATGCAGTGACAATGCATTTGTTTTTAGCACTGATCACTGTATTAGTGTCACTGGTCCCCAAAAAGTGTCACTTGGTGTCCAATTTGTTCACTGCAATCCTGCTAAAAATGGCTGATCGTTGCCATTACTAATAAAAAATAAAATAAAAAGTCCTTAAATCTATCTCATAGTTTGGTTTGCGCAAAAGTTATCGCGTCTACAATCAGTATACGCTTATTAGGATTTTTTTTACCAAAAATATGTAGCAGAATACAGTACATATTGGCCTAAATTGAGGAAGACATTTGATTTTTTTAGATTTTTTTTTTTTTTTTTTTTTTTTTTTTTAATGGG
>BLSH010373257.1:5137989-5150877 GCA_018402905.1 Glandirana rugosa | reverse complement strand
CCCCCCCCCCAACTTTGTATGTTAAATTTTCTTGTCATCTTGAAAATTAATAAAAATGTATTAAACAAAGAAAAAATGGACTGTAGCTCCCCAGTGCTGGCAGCGCTCATGCAGCCCCAGACCATGGCACCCCCACCACCATGCTTGACTGTAGGCAAGACACACTTGTCTTTGTACTCCTCATCTGGTTGCCGCCACACACGCTTGACACTATCTGAACCAAATACGTTTATCTTGGTCATATCAGACCACAGAAGGAAAAGGAAGGCAGTGGCACTCCCCACAAAAATTCCATTTATTGATGCATTAAAAGCAAAATACAAAAAACAAGGACTAAGCACAGGTGTGTGAAACGCGTTTGCTATAGCCGCTGAGGACTTGTGTGTGCTGGCTGTGTTTTTTTTGTATTTTGCGTTTATTGCATCAATAAATTGAATTTTTATGGGGAGTGTCACCGCCTTCCTTTTCCTTGTAAGTTTCAAGCTTTTTCTGCGGACTTTGGCTGGCAACTGACTTCCACATACAGCAGAAGATATCCCGGTTCACCTGGAGTGGGCAATTTGTGCCCTTTTTTCACCAGACCAAAGGACATGCTTCCAATAATCCAGGTCCTTAGTCTGCTTGCTTTCAGCAAACTGTTTGCGGGCTTTCTTGTGCATCATCTTTAGAAGAGGCTTCCTTCTGGGGCGACAGACATGCAGACCAATTTGATGCAGTGTGCGGCATATGGTCTGAGCTTTGACAGGCTGACCCCCCCCACCCCTTCAACCTCTGCAGCAATGTTGGCAGCACTAATAAGTCTATTTCCTAAAGACAACCTCTGGATTATGGCGCTGAGCACGTCCACGCAACTTCTTTGGTCGACAATGGTGAGGCCTGTTCTGAGTGGAAGCTGCCCTGCTAAACTGCTGTATGGTCTTGGCCACCATGCTGCAGCTGTTTCAGAGTCTTGGCCATCTTTATGTAGGGCAACAATTATTTTTTTCAGATCCTCGGGGAGTTCTTTGCTCTGAAGTGCCAAGATGTATACTCACTACTTTACATTGTAGCAAAGTATAATTTCTTCAGTGTTGTCACATGAAAAGATATAATAAAATATTTACAAAAATGTGAGGGGTGTACTCACTTTTGTGAGATACTGTATATACAATGGCAGGTCGGCTCTCCTGCGCGAACCGCTGTACCCGTATGGCAGTCCGTGCATGTGACACTAAGCGCGCGACCGTGGGTCCCGCGGACTCGATGTCCACTGGCCACCCGCGATCGTGGTACAGAGAGGCAGAGTGGGGATCTGCCTATGTAAACAAGGCGGATCCCGTTATGACAGGAGAGAACTCAGAGATCTGCTGTTTTTAGTGATCGGGAACAGCAATCTCTTTGTTGTCCCTACCAGCCTAACCCCCACACAGTTAGAACACACCCAGAGAACACAGTTAACCCCTTGATCGCCCTCTGGTGTTAACCCCTTCCCTGGCAGTGTTATTTATACATTGATCAGTACATTTTTATAGCACCGATCAATGTAATAATGTCACTGGTCCCCAAAAAGTGTTACTTGAGGTCAGATTTCTAGTCCGCAATGTTGCAGCCCCGCTAAAAATCGCTGATCGCTGCCTTTATCTTTTTTTTTTTTTTTTTTTTTTTTTTTTTTTTTTAACAAAAAATTGTAGAAGAATACATATTGGCCTAAACTGATGAATACTTTTTTTTTTTTTTTTTGGATATGTATTATAGCAGTCATTTTTTGTTTATAGCGCAAAAAATCAAATACCACCAAAAGAAAGCTCTCTTTGTGGGGAAAAAAAAAAGACGTTAATTTTGTTTGGGTGCACCATCGCATGACTGCGCAATTTTCAGTTAAAGCGACGCAGTGCTCTATCACAAAAAATAGCCTGGTCATTAAGGTGGTAAAACCTTCCAGGGCAGTGGTTCTCAACTCCGGTCCACAGGACCCACTAACTGGCCAGATTTTAAGTATTACCTTGGGGAGATGCAGACTAGAATACTGCAATCACTGAGCAGCAAATGATACCACCTGTGATGTATTTCAGTTATCTTGCAAACCTGGCCTGTTGGTGGGTCCTGAGGACAGGAGTTGAGAAGCACTGTTCCAGGGCTAAAGTGGTTAAAAAGGTCATTTGGATACAGTGTTGCGTGAGCGAGATAAAATCTGAAAGTTGGCCTGCGCAGGAAGTGGGTGAAAGTGTCCAGTATTCAAGTGGTTAAATGGTATCAAATCAGGCAGGCCCTTGCACTGCACAGTTTTGTTATTTTTTATTTTAAACTGCACTACATAGTTGATGGGAGATCTAAAGGAGATTGTACAATCAGATTGTATAGTGTATGGTCAACCTCAGGGTCATCATACACATTACAGTCTGCCAATACAATTTGTGTGCACACACAATCCGCTTTTGATTTATTAAAACCTATGAAATATGAGGGTCTACATAATCTATCCATTAAACTTTGGAGGCAACTGGGCAGGCCCTTGCGATGTTGGTAGCTCTAAAGGAGAATGTGCAATTTAATTGAAACGTGTGTGGTGAGTTTAAGACTGGAGCAGCAGAGCATGGCAACCAATCGGCTTCTATATTTTATTTTAAAGGCTAAGTGTACTCTCAGGAGCAGGACCCTCTTAACCCTCTTGTATTGAGTTATATTGGTGTAACTGTACTGTCTCTCTTCAAAATGTAAAGTGCTGCAAAAACTGGTGGTGGTTTGTAAATACTGTGTAGTAGTAATAATAATAATAATAAAGGCCACCTTTAAAAAAAAATAATAAAAGCACCTGTTTTTGCAGGGAAAAAAATGTGCATTTATTTATTTTCCCCAGGAGCCTGTAAAGTACTGCGTCCATGATCAGAGGATCATGGGTGCTATTTTTACGGTTTGCCTTCATTTTGTAAAGCGATGCACAAACTGTTGGCGCTATATAAATCCTGTATAATAATAATAATGATGATGATGAACAGATTGCAATTTTGATGCAGTGAATTTGCTGTGAATATGTACCACATCTAGTGTGAACTGAGGTGGAGAGCTGGAGGAAATGTCAATGAGCTACAAGCATGGTGATTACTGCACTCGTGTTCCATTGAGAAGAAGATGGAAGCTTAGGGCCGGTTCACACTGGAGCGGCGCGATGCGGCGCTCGAGGCGATCTCAAGGCGGCTTGCGAGAAGACTTCTATCATAGAAGTCAATGCAAGCCGCCTGAGATCGCCCTGAAAATAGTGCAGGGACCATTTTTCTAAGGCGGAGCGAAGCGATTCGCTCCTATTAGAACGGTCCCATTTGCACAGCATTGAGGCGAATTGTCAGGCGACTCAAGTCGCCTGACAATTCGCCTAGATGTGAACGGGCCGCGAAGTCACGCTGCATCGCGCCGCTCCAGTGTGAACCGGCCCTAATGGTTTACCATGCACTCCAGATTCTGTCTGCTCCAATTTTGTTGCCTAAATGTTCATACTTTTCCTGCTTTGAAAGGTGTATGATAATGGTCACATGGTGCTTATGTTCGCTTTCACCTGAATTGTACTCGCTCTCATTTCCACCCCCCTTTGCCCGCAGCCTTCTGGGACGTCATAGGTCCCAGAAGGTTGTGGGACCATTCACAAACGCAGCACAGCTCATGTATGCATAGTGGGAAGCTGGCTGTGAAGCCGCGAGGAATCCCAGCCAACTTCCCTTAGTTCAGTGGTTCTCAACTCCGGTCCTCGGGACCCACCAACAGGCCAGATTTTAAGTATTACCTTGGGGAGATGCAGACTAGAATACTGCAATCACTGAGCAGCAAATTATATCACCTGTGATGTATTTCAGTTATCCTGCAAACCTGGCCTGTTAGTGGGTCCCGAGGACCGGAGTTGAGAACCACTGCATTAGTTAAACATGTCGGCATTGGAGACCTGAAGACTGGTGAAGAACCAGCCCAGGTGAGGACGGTGCTGGATCCCTGGATAGGTAAGTGTATTTTTATTAAAATTCAGCAGTATACAGTCAGGTCCATAAATATTGGGACATCGACACAATTCTAATCTTTTTGGCTCTATACACCACCACAATGGATTTGAAATTAAACTTAACAAGATGTGCTTTAATTGCAGACTTTCAGCTTTCATTTGAGGGTATTTACATCCATATCAGGTGAACGGTGTAGGAATTACAATAGTTTGTATATGTGCCTCCCACTTTTTAAGGGGCCAAAAGTAATGGGACAGATTAACCACTTCAGCCCCGGAAGGATTTCCCCCTTTAGTACCGGAGCCCTTTTTGCGATTCGGCACTGCGTCGCTTTAACAGAAAATTGCATGGTCGTGTGACGTTGTACCCAAACGAAATTTGCGTCCCTTTTTTCCCACAAATAGAGCTTTCTTTTGGTGGTATTTGATCACAGCTGCGTCATTTCTGATCGCCGCTATAAACAAAAGAAGAGCGACAATTTTGCAAGAAAAACACATTTCTTACTTTTTGCTAAAATACAAATCCAAAAAAAAAAATATAAAAAAAACATTTTTTTTTCATTGGTTTTGGCCGATTTTATATTCTTCCTCATATTTGCGATAAAAAAAATTGCAATCGGCGTTTATTGATTGGTTTGCGCAAAAGTGGTCGCGTTTACGGATGATGAGAATTCATTCCTGTGGTTTTTATTTTTTACTAGTAATGGCGGCGATCTGCGATTTTTAGCGGTGCTGCGATATTTCAGCAGACATGTCGGACCATTTTGACACTTTTTTGGGACCATTGGCATTTTATACAGCGATCAGTGCTATAAAAATGCACTGATTACTGTGTAAATGCCATTGCCAGTGAAGGGGTTAACCTGCAGGGGGCGTTCTAAGGGTTAACTGTGTTCCCTGGGCGTGTTCTAACTGTGGGGGGACTGCCCTAGCTGGGGAAGGGAAGTGATCACACCTTCCGTGTAGAGGAAGGCTGTGATCACAGCCCTTCCCCCTTCACAGAACGGAGGTCCGTGTTTACTTACACGGAC
This sequence comes from Glandirana rugosa, assembly GCA_018402905.1. NCBI lineage: Eukaryota > Metazoa > Chordata > Amphibia > Anura > Ranidae > Glandirana > Glandirana rugosa. The sequence continues at coordinate 5,145,882 of BLSH010373257.1, read as the reverse complement.
CTCCGTTCTTTCACTCCGGGGGGGGCATCGCGGGTGGCCGGCGGAGATCGACTCCGCCGCACCTGCTCCCTGGCACCCTCCGGTGGCGCGCACGCTCACTGGGCGCGATCTCGCAGCCGCTGTCCTATGACGGCGATTTGCGCAGGAGCGCCACCTTGTCGCCGTCAGATGCTGATCGGCAGTCGGCAAGAGGTTAACAATCATAAATCAAACTTTCACTTTTTAATACTTGGTTGCAAATCCTTTGCAGTCAATTACAGCCTGAAGTCTGGAATGCATAGACATCACCAGATGCTGGATTTCATCCCTGGTGATGCTCTGCCAGGCCTCTACTGCAACTATCTTCAGTTCCTGCTTGTTCTTGGGGCATTTTCCCTTCAGTTTTGTCTTCAGCAAGTGAAATGCATGCTCAATCAGATTCAGGTCAGGCGATTGACTTGGCCATTGCATAACATCCCACTTCTTTCCCTTAAAAAACTCTTTGGTTGCTTTCGCAGTATGCTTCGGGTCATTGTCCATCTGAACTGTGAAGCGCCGTCCAATGAGTTCTGAAGCATTTGGCTGAATATGAGCAGATAATATTGCCCAAAACACTTCATAATTCATCCTGCTGCTTTTGTCAGCAGTCACATCATCACTAAATACAAGAGAACCAGTTTCATTGGCAGCCATACATGCCCACGCCATGACACTACCACCATCATGCTTCACTGATCAGGTGGTATGCTTTGGATCATGAGCAGTTCCTTTCCTTCTCCATACTCTTCTCTTCCCATCACTCTGGTACAAGTTGATCTTGGTCTCGTCTGTCCATAGGATGTTGTTCCAGAACTGTGAAGGCTTTTTTAGATGTTGTTTGGCAAACTCTAATCTGGCCTTCCTGTTTTTGAGGCTCACCAATGGTTTACATCTTGTGGTGAACCCTCTGTATTCACTCTGGTGAAGTCTTCTCTTGATTGTTGACTTTGACACACATACACCTACCTCCTGGAGAGTGTTCTTGATCTGGCCAACTGTTGTGAAGGGTGTTTTCTACACCAGGGAAAGAATTCTTCGGTCAACCACCACAGTTGTTTTCCGTGGTCTTCCGGGTCTTTTGGTGTTGCTGAGCTCACCAGTGTGTTCTTTCTTTTTAAGGATGTTCCAAACAGTTGATTTGGCCACACCTAATGTTTTTGCTATCTCTCTGATGGGTTTGTTTTGTTTTTTCAGCCTAATGATAGCTTGCTTCACTGATAGTGACAGCTCTTTGGATCTCATATTGAGAGTTGACAGCGGCATATTCCAAATGCAAATGGCACACTTGAAATGAACTCTGGACCTTTTATCTGCTCCTTGTAAATGGGATAATGAGGGAATAACACACACCTGGCCATGGAACAGCTGAGCGGCCAATTGTCCCATTACTTTTGGTCCCTTAAAAAGTGGGAAACACATATACAAACTGTTGTAATTCCTACACCGTTCACCTCATTTGGATGTAAATACCCTCAAATTAAAGCTGAAAGTCTGCAGTTAAAGCACATCTTCGTTTCATTTCAAAACCATTGTGGTGGTGTATAGAGCCAAAAAGATTACAATTGTGTCAATGTCCCACTATTTATGGACCTGACTGTATATAGCTGCTGACTTTTAATTTTTTGAGGGGAGACTGGATCCCCTCTTTATGGACTACTGGTTCACCGCACTTATGCAAGGGATGTGTGTACATATGGCTGTGCAATGGGGAATTCCTCAGCTGCTTATGATTGGTTATCCACAGTGACAACTTCCTGGTGGGATAGCTCATGCAGGTTTGGACTTGTGTCTGAACATGGCTGAGCTCATCCCTGTTCCTCACCCCCATCCAGCACTGCAGTCACCTCTACCTTTACTTATCTTTGCTGTGATTTTTGCCCAACTTGCATTTAGATGTTAAATAACCACAGTGGATTCTGTTTAGTAGACCCGATAATCTTGATTGGTATTTTGGCACTATTGTTGTTCTTATTTGTTGAGTATAGCTGATTCTTTGTTTGTAGCTAATACAATTGTATTTTTCTTATCTAGTTTCCTGATGCTATGGTTAATATATTTACCAATACAGGTCAAGATTTTGTGCATATGTTGAACATAGCGACACACAACTTTACTCAGAAGATACCTTTTCTGCAACCAGCTCTAAGTCTACACTACAAAGTCTAGTTGTAATTTTAGCTTTATCTCTGAAAGACGTCACCAACATACATGTGTTTTCATGAAGAGGGTGGAGAAGCCAGAGGGATACAGGCAAATGAGGCCCAAAACATTCCCAGCAAGCACATATACTGGCAATAGTAGACAGATGCTGCTGGAAATTCGCGAAAGCCTCCGTCATCTTCCTAAACCATCAGATGCTGCTAAGGCTGAACAACCACCTGCCAAAACTGAGGATCCAAGGCAAGGAAGGAACCCACCCAAGTTTGTCACATATCATAAAGCTCTGGCTGAGATTCGCAACTCCCTACAGCCTTTTGCAAATTCCTCGAATTCAACTCAAAGAGGAGGAAATGAAGTCAATAGAAAAATGCTTCATGATCTGCAGACTGCTGGATTTGATGAGGTAGAGCTGGTAATTATTGAAACTCAATGTGTCATTTATCTAAGATGCTAAAGGCCTCATCAATGCTGTCTCTTAGATGATGTTTTTGCCTAAAGCAGACACTTTCGTTTTTCATTCTCCCACACTGTGCTGGGTTAGCTGCTATTGAAAGATTTTTATTTTTTACCTTAGACCCCATTCACACTGGGATGTTTTTCAGGCGCTTTAGCACTAAAAACAGCTCCTGTAAAGCGCCTGAAAAACTCTCCCCCCCCCCCCCCCAATCCACCCCAGTGTGAAAGCCTGAGTGCTTTCACACTGGGGCAGTGCGCTTGCAGGTCAGGAAAAAAGTCCAGCAAGCAGCATCTTTGGGGTGTTGCCGGAGCGGTATATTCATCGCTGCTCCACCACCCTGCCCATTGAAATGAATGGGCAGCGCTTCCAAAGTGGTTAAAAGTGCCCCGGTGCCACCCGAATAGCGGGGCGCCAAAGCGCTGCTATAACAGCAGTAAAGCGCCGCTAAAACTAACGGCGCTTTACCGCTGACGCCCCAGTGTGAAAGGGCTGTTAAAGTGGTTGTAAACTCTTACATATACCCAGTTAAGTTATTGGCCTCAGGTGATACACTGAGATGGAACAAATCCTACTACATCTGTTGTACCGGTTTATCTGCTGTTTCAAAGTCTAGAATGTATAAAATTTGTCTGAGCTATCACAAAAAAAGGGGGCAGGGAGCTGACATTACACACAGCAGAGCTCAGCGAAGAGAGCTCTCACAGATGATTGGAGGTAAGGGACCCACCCCCTTGCATACAGGAACAGAACTGAGGCTGCCAATCAGCTGGAGCACACTCCCCTGTCACCTTTTTTTTCTCTTGGTGTCAGGAAAAATTGTCAGAAGTGATTCATGTCAATAGCAGAGGAACGAAGCAGCAGACAGAAATTACACTTAAGGGTTGATTTACTAAAAGTGCAAAATATGGTGCAGCTGTGCATGGTAGTCAATCAGCTTCTACCTTCAGCTTGTTCAATTAAAGCGGAGGTCTGCTGCTGCTCCTTTAAAATTGGAAGTCAGCAGCTACACATACAATAGCTGCTGACTTTTAACTTTTGGACACTTACCTGTCCTGTAGTCCACCAATGTCAGCACCGCTCACCGATCTTCGGATCAGTGAACGAGTGTGGTCGCCGCCATTGAGACTAAGGGAACCCAGACGTATAGCCGTTCAGCTTCAAGGCTGGGCCATACTGCGCATGTGCGTGCCACTGCTGAACTTTCTCATTGGTGGCAGTGGAGGAGGGAGCCCGGCTGCTGACTACCGTGGCCCTGGGCTCCCGGGTGTGTGGAAAAGGACACCTGTCTAAAGACAGGTGTCCTCTTCCCCAACCGCCGAAAGGCCACATATATGTGTATTGTAGGCGCCAAGGGGTTAACCTAGTGGACATTGTGTCCGGTTTTGCCTTGGGGGTCGTTTTTAAGGCTGGTAACCCACACAGTGTTTAATTTTATTGACTGTTATTGGTTTTGGCTTGTTCTAGATAGATTTCTTGACCTTTTGATGGTTTTCTTTAGCTCACGGCTTCTGTTGTTAAATCAGTGTACTTCAAGGTAGTCTTTTATTTTGGCAAAGTTCTTATCCAGGTCTGAGCATTAGATTTATCCTCACCTCCCAAGGGATCATTAGCCATTCCCCTGTCCTGTAGGTTCAAATGTGGACATTGGTTCTTCTGGTTGTTGCAGACAGTACCTAGTTCTGTCTTGGACCTGTCGGTGTCTCTTGCCTGTTGCCCCCTGCTGGACTTCTTGGATATCCCAACTGTTTCTGAATTCCTGACTTTGTGCTCCTCGGTGGAGAAAATTACAATTTTAGCACTTCTCATAAAATTTTTCTCTTGAAGTCCATTGAGGGAACCCGCCTCCACTGAGGCGGGTTATACAGGGGCTAGCTGGCTTTGAATTACCGTAGAAGTAAAATATTTCAAGTTATACGTTATTTTGTTAGAGTAGGGGAGGGTGATGACCCCGTCAGTTATCTTTTTTTTTTTTTTTTTTTTTGCCAGTTGTGTCGTATTGTGGAGATACCCCTTCTCTCCCTCTCCTAAAGTCTAAACAGGGTCTCCTTAAAGGGGACCCAGTCAACAATTAAAATCTGACAGCTGTTCTCATCACTCTCCACTCTATAACTAAAAATGTATTGCCTTCAGTTATATTTTAAACATCAGTGTCCCAATTGTGTGGTTCATGTGCCAGACAATATTAACCACTTGAAGTAGAGGCCCACCACCGCCCCTTTAAAAATTAAAAGTCAGCAGCTACACATACAGTATCTGCTGACTTTTAACTTTAGGGCACTTACCTGTCCTGGAGTCCAGCGATGTCAGCACCGCCACCTATCTTCGGGTCGGCTGGTCGAGTGTTGCCGCCGCCATTGAGGGTAAGGGGACCCGGCAGTGGAGCCTTTCGGCTTCACGCCGGGCCCCTGCTGTGCATGCGCTAGCCGCCGCTGCACTTTCTTATTGGTTCGGCGGCCGAGGAGGAGGGAGCCAGGCTGCTGACGTCTGCGGCCGCGGCCCGAGCTCCTGGATGTGGGGAAAAGGACACCTGTCAAAGACATATCCTCTCACCCCTCTCCCTCCAAAAGGTGTCAAATGTGACACCTGAGGGGGAGAGGAATCCGATGAGCAGAACTTCCACTTTTGGGTAGAACTCCACTTTAAGGACCAAGCCTCTTTTTGAGATTCGTGTTTACAAGTTAAAATCATTTTTTTTTTTTTCTAGAAAATTACTTAACCTCGGCACTCCAGCTGTGGTGAAACTACAAATCCCACCATGCCTCTAGGAGTCATGCCTGTAATTGTCAGGGTCTTGCAATGTCTCATGGGACTTGTAGTTTCACTACAGCTGGAGGGCCGGTGTTGCCTACCTCTGCCCTAGAAAATAAAATGGCAGTCGTTACAATACTTTGTCACACCATATTTGCGCAGCGGGCTTACAAGCGCCCTTTTCTTTTTAATTCACTTTTTTGAGTTAAAAAATAAGACAAAAGTAAAGTTAGCACAATTTTTTTACATATTGTGAAAGATAATGTTACACCGAGTAAATTGATACCCAACATGTCATGCTTTAAAATTGTGCCCGCTTGTAGAATGGCGACAAACTTTGGCACTTAAAAATCTCCATCAACGACGTTTAAAAATTTCTACAGGTTACCAGTTTTGAGTTAGAGGAGGTCCAGTGCTAAAATTATTGCTCTCGCTCTAACGATCGCGGCGATAAATCACGTGTGGTTTGAACACCGTTTTCATATGCGGGCGTGACTGACTTATGCGTTCGCCTTATTTCTATTACAAGGAATGTAATATTATACAATATTAAATATTAAATATTAAAATACAATATTCCTTGTAATAGAAAAAAGCATGCCAGTACCTCTTCAATATGAGATCTGGGGCCAAGACCTCAAATCTCATATTTATACTAAAATGCAATAAAAAAAATGAAAAAAAAAAATTAAATGTCATTTGAAAAAAACAAATGATAATTTTTCTCCTTTAAGAGCTTTGACATTGTTTCTGCCCTTCAATATGGAGCTGAGTGGGTGGCATCTTCCACCAGGGTTATGGTAGCTATCTGCTACCATAGTGACTAGAGGTCGACCGATATAAGTTTTTCTCTGGCCGATGCCGATGTCGATATTTAAAAATCAGGGCGCCAATATATGATGCCGATTTTTTTTTTTTTTTTTTTTTTTTTTTTTTTTTTTTTTTTTTTTTTTTTCTTTTTTTGGCCCGATATACAGTTGTATGCAAAAGTTTAGGAACCCCTGACAATTTCCACGATTGTCATTTATAAATATTTGGGTGTTTGGATCAGCAATTTAATTTTCATCTATCAAATAACTGAAGGACACAGTAATATGTCAGTAGTGAAATGAGGTTTATTGGATTAACAGAAAATGCGCAATATGCATCAAAACAAAATTAGACAGGTGCATAAATTTGGGCACCCCAACAGAAAAATCACATCACAATATTTAGTAGAGACTCCTTTAGCAGAAATAACAGCCTCTAGACGCTTCCTATAGCCTGTAATAAATGTCTGGATTCTGGATGAATGGATTTTGGACTATTCCTCCTTACAAAACATTTCCAGTTCAGTTAGGTTTGATGGTTGCTGAGCATGGGCAGCCCGCTTCAAATCACCCCACAGATGTTCAATGATATTCAGGATTGGGATGGCCATTCCAGAACATTGTACTTGTTCCTCTGCATAAATGCCCAAGTAGATGTTGTGATGCAGTGTTTTGGGTCGTTATATCCAGCCCCGGCGTAACTTCAACTTTGTGACTAATTCCTCAACATTATTCTCAAGAATCTGCTGATATTGAGTGGAATCCATGCGACCCTCAACTTTAACCAGATTACCAGTACTGGAACTGGGCACACAGCCCCACAGCATGATGGAACCTCCATCAAATTTTACTGTGGGCAGCAAGTGTTTTTCTTGGAACGCTGTGTTCTTTTAACGCCATGCATAACGCCCCTTGTTATGACCAAATAACTCAATCTTTGTTTCATCAGTCCACAGCACCTTATTCCAAAATGAAGCTGGCTTGTCCAAATGTGCGTTTGCATACCTCAAGCGACTCCGTTTGTGGCGTGTGTGCAGAAAAGGCTTCTTTCGCATCACTCTCCCGTACAGCATCTCCCTATGCAAAGTGCACTGAATTGTTGAACGGTGCACAGTGACACCATCTGCAGCAAGTTGATGTAGGTCTTTGGAGGTGGTCTGTGGGCTGTTTTTGACCGTTCTCACCATCCTTCGCCTTTGCCTCTCCAATATTTTACGTGGCCTGCCATTTCTGGCCTTAACAAGAACTGTGCCTGTGGTCTTCCATTTCCTCACTATGTTCCTCAAAGTGGACACTGACAGCTTATATCTCTGCAATAACTTTTTGTAGCCTTCCCCTAAACCATAATGTAGAACAATCTTTGTTTTCAGGTCATTTGAGAGTTGTTTTGAGGCCCCAAACTCCTTGTATCACTCCTTTACCTTCTGGTGTCCGTGTCAAGAACAATTCCGGTCTTTACCGTCCGGTGCATTTTATAACCTCTCCGTTTCCGCTTCCTACCACTCTTGCCAGTTTTTGTCGGGTGTCTGGTGGAGGTTTCTGGATGTAGTTGAACGACGTCTACCACAGTGACACGTGGCAAGTTGTTAAGTCACGTGAAACGTATCCCTCTACGACATGCCCTCTCACTACGCTTTCTTCGGAAAAGACGTGTGTGCGGTGTTTGCCTCAGCGAACTCCATACGTTTGCGTGTAAACCTG
>BLSH010373257.1:5126431-5137449 GCA_018402905.1 Glandirana rugosa | reverse complement strand
GGGTGGCCAGCGGCAACCGAAGCCGCCGCACCCGCTCCCTGGCCCCCCCTGGACACAGTGAGCGCGCGGGCGCGCCTCCGGCGGCGCGCGCGCGCGCTCACTATACACATTCCCGCAGCCGCCGTCGTATGACGGCGATTTGCGGGAACGAGCCACTTTGCCGCCGTCAATTGCCGATCGGCGGTCGGCAAGTGGTTAAATACCTTTTCTCATGATTGGATTCACCTGTCTATGAAGTTCAAGGCTTAATGAGCTCACCAAACCAATTGTGTGTTCCAATGAATCAGTGCTAAGTAGTTAGAGGTATTCAAATCACCAAAAAGATGAGGGTGCCCAAATCTATGCATCTGTCTAATTTCATTTTGATGCATATTGGACATTTTCTGTTAATCCAATAAACCTCATTTCACCACTGAAATATTACTGTGTCCTTCAGTTATTTGATGGATCAAAATGAAATTGCTGATCCAAACACCCAAATATTTATAAATGACAATTATGGAAATTGTCAGGGGTTCCTAAACTTTTGCATACAACTGTATGTTGGGCCGATTTTTTTTTTTTTTTTTTTTTTTTTTTTTCCCCCCCTCCTTTATCTCATAAAATCTAACATTTATTTGTGTTTATTCTTGTATGTATATGGTTCACTTAATATCTCTTGAAATGCAGCCATATACCAGTGCCATGAAATACAGCCATATACCAGTGCCATGAAATACAGCCATATACCAGTCCCATGATATACAGCCATATACCAGTCCCATGATATACAGCCATATACCAGTCCCGTGATATACAGCCATATACCAGTCCCATGATATACAGCCATATAACAGTGCCCACAAACATTCATCCACACATGCATACAATGGGGGGGCGTAATAATGGGCGGTAAATGAAAGCTCAGCCAAAGTCCAATAGACACTACAATGGCAAATTAAGCAGCTGAAAATATGAAATAACAAATCCTATGTTGTCCATAAACGGAAATAAGATGATATATGACAATAGTAGCAGCTGAGTGGAGTGCTGGATGAGCTATACCGATCAGCCAAATATCCAATGTAAACCCGGCAGTAGAAGTATTGTGTGCAAAGACACTGACCACCAGGAGATACAGGAGGGGAGAGAGGGAGGCAGCAGATGGATAACTGCGGGATATGGATGTACAGGTTCAATTGTTAGGTGTATGGGGCCAGGAACAATGTTCTCACCCAAAGTGCTGACATGTGCGGGTATCCGTGCAAGACACTGCTATCCCTGATGGCTGTGAGTCTGATATCCCTCCGTGGATTCTAGGGATCCAGGTGGCTGCAGTTGGCCGTGCTCAGGGCAATGATTGGGCACTCACTCCCATCTCTGCTTCCCCGGTATGCGGTGCACAGCAGAGCAGTAGTTTAAATCCCCCCGCTGAATGAACAAGACACCGAGTCGCATGACGTGAAGACAGAGCAGCCCGAGCAGTCGCAGTACTCCATTTGGCCACTGGGGCTGCTCTACCTTCTCACTGTGTCTAAGTGACACAGCGGCGCTCCTGGGTGTCCGGGAGCCCGCAGTATCATGTGGGCTCCCGACGGGGAGGCGGATATCTGCCTAATTTACATTACAACCGGCTGATGCCGATTAATTTAAAAAAGGCAAATATCGGTCGACCTCTAATAGCGACGGTATTCAACAGCAAAATGCGGCGGGCGGTCCGGAAGTGGTTAATTTTATAAGTCTTGTTTTTAGAATACTGTAGTTTTTTCCCACACACGATAAAAAAAATGACGGTGTCCGTATACTTTGTTGCACCGTTGTTTGGTGAAGTTACTAAAATGCAATTTTTCACTTCCTTGACCCTGTATATTTATATTAGCAAAATGTAAATCAACGGAGTTTAAAGTGAAAATGATACCTTTGTAAATCAGCTTCTTTATTTGTTTTTTTGTTTTTTTTAAATAGGATATGGTGGTCCGAGCCTTACAGCAAACAAACAGTCGTAGCATTGAAGCTGCAATTGAGTTTATGAGCTATCAAGAACCCTATCGAGAGCCACAAGTTGCTTCTGCAGCAAGACCCCTGAATGCTGGCATGAAACCTCCAGGTGGATATTAACGTTAATCTCTTGTGTCTCTGTGTGCTTTGGACAAAGTATCAGCAATACAATAGTTCTTTTGTGTCAGCTAAATTACTGCTTTCATGCATTAATATTGTGTGTACTTTTACTCTTCTCGGCATGTGCAACGATGCTAAGAACACAGTATTTTAGTCATTGTTCTTTATGGCCAGAACTCGTGTGCAGAGTTTTGTACCAAAACCTGGCAGTACCTGAGGTGATAGACATTGTGCTGATCAGTGGTGCTGGTTGCAGGGCTGTCACTCTGATTCTGGCTTTACTATCTAGTTTGTCACTAGAGTGACCTAGAGCAAGTGCACAGATCAGTTCAGACTTTTCAGATGTTGCTGGCTGCATGGGTAGTTTTCTCTCCCAATGAGAACATTGTAGAAATGTCTTCCTCAAGAAGGCATGATTATGCCACCACAGGTCAAGAGGGCAGTGTAAATTCAATGCGTAGGCAAAATATAATTTTGCTTTTTGGATATAGAATCCTTGTCTCCTGTGTATTTTGAAGGTAATTCTATGATATTACAAATACTACAATGCCACCAGTTTCTGTAATGTGGATTTAAAGTGCAGTATTTTTCCCCACAGGGTCTTAAAGGATAAGTTCACCTCTTTTGAAAAAATAATAAATGACCATATTTTTGCAGGGAAAAGCATGTGATTTTTCTTTTTTTTTTTTTTTTTTTCTTTTTTTTCTTTTCATAGGAGCCTGCAGAGCATTGCACCTATGATCAGAGGATTGCAGGTGCAATGTCGGGCTCCTGAACACGTTGCCAGTAACTCTGTAGGGCTTTCTGGTACAGACCTGTAGGAAGTGCAAATGGGCTGCTATCATGCTGATGGCACGCACGCAGTCTATTTAGAACTACATGCCAAAAAGAGAAACAGTTATCGGGTAATAACTCGTGTTTTCCCAAGTCATGCTCCAGGACAGTCACATGAGCGTACCATCCTGGAGGATTCCTGGAAAAGGAGTTTTCCGGTAATAAATGTTTTTCTCATTCACAGATTCCTTGGAATGGACGACGCGACTGTGGGGGCGGAGCCCCAAACAGCTGCGCTGTTTTCAAAATGTGGCAGAAGGTGCTGTGGGATAGGATGCTGGGGGGTGGGATGCAACCAGCAGCATCCGCTTCCTGGGACACAGTGAGAGAAACTGATGTTGTTCCTCCCACTGCGTGATGTCAGAAACCGGAAGGAAGGAGGATTTTGTCACTTCCGGTTTTGGTCTCGTGTAACCGGCTTGTGAGAGCATCTAATCGAACCAATCTCGGTTAAATCAGATGCTTTGGTCCAAAAAGAGGACCTGTTATGACCCATGTTCATCCCTTGTGATGGAAATAAAATTGATCCAAAAAAAAAAAGGGACAATGTAAAAAAAAAATTAAGCAAAATAAATAATAAAATTTTGTTCAAGCGTCTACCTCCCACATACAGTGGATCTAAAAATTCTACACACCCCAGTTAAAATGTCTGGTTTCTGAGATCTATAATAATGAGACCAAGATAAGGCATTTCAGAACTTTCACCTTTTAATGTGACCTATAAACTGTACAACTCAATTGAAAAACAAACAGAAATCTTTTAGGGGGGGGGGGGAGTAAATATAAACTAAAATATTGTGGTTGCATAAGTGTGCACACCCTCTTATAACTGGGGATGTAGCTGTGTTCAGAATTAAGCGATCACATTCAAACCCATGTTAAATAGGAGTCAGTACACACCTGCCATCAGTTAAAGTGCCTCTGATTAACCCCAAATAAAGTTCAGCTGTACTAGTATGTCTTTCCTGACGTTTTCTTAAGCCTCGTACACACGGTTCGACGGTCATACGACCGAACGGACCAAATCGTATGTTGGCTGTTGTATCTGGCATACTGGCATGCACTACACGATCATACGACCAAGCTGAACGTAGTGTAGTGTTATGAACGTATTAAGAGAAAGTTCAGGTGCATGTAATTTGTGTCTGGCCGTTCCTGGCTTCTGAGCATGCGTGTTTTGCACAGTACAACTTGTTGGACCAACTTCTCTGTATACACGATACAACGGTCGTATGACCGCTTGTTGGTACTACCAAAGTTTTCTAGTTTGCTCATACAACTCCTGTTGTACGACTGTCGTACGTCGGCTGTTCTAATCGCGCGTACTAACGGTCGGATTAACATACAACGGTCGTTCGTACGACCTGTTGTATGCGATCGTCGAACCGTGTGTACGAGGCATTAGTCTCATCCTACAGCAAAAGCTATGGTCTGCAGAGAGCTTACAAAGCATCTGAGGGATCTCATTGTTAAAAGGTATCAGTCAGGAGAAGGGTACAAAAGAATTTCCTAGGCATTAGATATACCATGGAACACAGTGAAGACAATCCTCATCAAGTGGAGAAAATATGGCACAACAGTGACCTGGATGTCCCTCCAAAATGATGAAAAGACAAGAAGAAAACTGGTCAGGGAGGCTGCCAAGAGGCCTACAGCAACATTAAAGGAGCTGCAGGAATATCTGGCAAGTACTGGCTGTGTGGTACATGTGACAACAATCTCCCATATTTTTCATATGTCTGGGCTATGGGGTAGAGTGGCAAGACGGAAACCTTTTCTTATGGAAAAAAAAAAACATCCAAGCCCCGCTAAAGTTTGCAAAAACATCTGGAGTCTCCCAAAAGCATGTCAGAAAATGTGTTGTGGTCTGATGAAACCAAGGTTGAACTTTTTGGCCATGATTCCAAAAGCTATGTTTGGCGCAAAAACAACACTGCGCATCACCAAAAGAACACCATACCCACAGTGAAGCATGGTGGTGGCAGCATCATGTTTTGGGGCTGTTTTTCCTCAGTTGGAACAGAGGCCTTTAGTCAAGGTAGAGGGAATTATGAACAGTTCCAAATACCAGTCATTATTGGCACAAAACCTTCAGGATTCTGCTAGAAAGCTGAACATGAAGAGGAACTTCATCTTTCAGCATGACATGGCTTCACCAGAAGAAGAAGATTAAAGTTTTGTAATGGCCCAGCCAGAGCCCGGACCTGAATCTGATTGAAAATCTGTGGGGTGATGTGAAGAGGGCTTTGCACAGGAGATGCCCTCGCAATCTGACAGATTTGGAGTGTTTTTGCAAAGAAGAGTGGGCAAATATTGCCAGGTCAAGATGTGCCATGCTGATAGATTCATACCCAAAAAAGACTGAGTGCTGTAATAAAATCAAAAGGTGCTTCAACAAAGTATCAGTTTAAGGGTATGCACACTTGTACAACCATATTATTTTAGTTTTTTTTATTTTTACTTCCCTCCACCTAAAAGATTTCAGTTGTTTGTTCAACTGAATTGTACAGTTTATAGGTCACATTAAGGGCCGGTTCACACTTGAGCGGCGCAACTTCGCGGCCTGTTCACATCTAGGTGACAAGTCGCCTGACAAGTCGTCTCAATGCTGTGCAATGGAACCATTCTAATAGGAGCGAATCGCTTCGCTCCGACTTAGAAAAATAGTTCCTGCACTATTTTCAGGGCGATCTCAGTGCGGCTTGCATTGACTTCTATGATAGAAGTCTCCTCACAAGCCGCGTTGAGATCGCCTCGAGCGGGGCGACTTGCTTCGCCCTGGCAAGTCGCACCGCTCAAGTGTGAACCGGCCCTAAAGGTGGAAAAAGTTCTGAAATGATTTATCTTTATTTCATTTTTTTTTACATCACAGAAACTTGACATTTTAACACTGGTGTGTCAATTTTTTTTTCTTTTTATATCCACTGTAGGTCCTGTACGCATATATAAACGGCAATGGCACCACACACGTGAGGTATTGCCGGGAATGTCAGAACGAGAGCAATAATTCTAGCACCAGACCTCTTGTGTAACTCCTAGCTAGTAACATTTACAGGCTTTTTAAGTGTTGCCTGAGATTTTTAGGTACTGTAGTTTGGCTCCGTTCCATGGGTGTAAGCAATTTTAAAGAGTGACATGCTTGGTATCCATTTACTCTGTGTAATATCAGCTTTTATATTTTACCAATCAATTGGGTATTATGTAGTGTCAGCGGCGCATGCGCCATGAAGTCCGGCTTACCGTGTCGGAATTTCAGAGCTTCTTGCCGGAACCGAGGGCTCCCACGCGCATGCTCACACTCACAGCGCCGGAGCCAGCGATCCCAGAAAGAAGAACGGGAGAAGATGTCGGCCTTCTCAGCAGTGACCGGGTGCCGCTGAGAGGGCTTCATTCTAAGGTGAGTATTTCATAATGTGCTAGTATGCATTGCACATTATGCTTTTGTTTTGCAGGTGTGTGTTTTTTTATTTTATTTTTTTTCTCCTCGGTTTACAACCGTTTTAATGTGTTATCTCAGCATGGCAGTATGCCATTTAATTATCTCAAAAAGGAAATGCAATATACCACAAATCAATATATAGTTAATACACAAATGGAATCGGTTTAGTGGGTAGCCAACACTTTTCAAATAAATGCTACACTGACAGGTGGGTGCTGCAGCCCGTAAATCATGAGGGGATACTCCCATATAGGATGCACACAGGGTGAGAGAGAGGGCTGCCATAGTGTAGTATTAAAAGCAAACACAAATTGTAAGTTGCACTCACAAGAGCAAGAATAGACAGGCGGAAGTGACAAGATCATAGCACCAGGGCTCAGCGTCCGACCACAAGGGAAGCGGACAGGTGACAGTCAAAGAGATGGCGTAGGGCGCCGGGTGTTGCTGTATAGAAGCCAGAACTCATCCATCCTGTGGGGAAGTGACTGTGATGACGGAGAAACGTCCTCCTCCACCTGGTGCTGACGTCACTCAAGGAACATGCACAGTCAATTAATGCGTCAAGCTACCAAGCCAGTCATGCTGATGAAAAGGCAGATATGCCTGGAAATTAGTTTATTGATGTGCATGCTCCTTGAGTGACCTCGGCACCCAGTGGAAGAGGACGTTCCCTGTCATCGCAGCCGCTTCCCGATTGGACAGATGAGTCCTACACAGCGACACCCTGCACCATCTGTTTGGCTGTTACCTATCGCCTGTCTTCCACTCGTTTTGTAATTGCAACTTACAATTTTTCAAAAAAGTGTTTGTTTTTTATACTACAGCTGTGGCCAAAAGTTTTGAGAGTGACACAAATTAATTCTCACTAGGTCTGCTGCTTCAGTGTTTTTAGATCCTTTTTGTCTGATGTTACTATGGTATACTGAAGTATAATTACAAGCATTTCATAGG
The DNA here is from genome assembly GCA_018402905.1 of Glandirana rugosa. NCBI lineage: Eukaryota > Metazoa > Chordata > Amphibia > Anura > Ranidae > Glandirana > Glandirana rugosa. The sequence goes on along the minus strand of BLSH010373257.1, from coordinate 5,130,128 downwards.
TGTCAAAGGCTTTTATTAACAATTAAGGACTGATTGACACCTATGCAGTTTGCATATTCCAGGTGCATTTTGCATTATTCAATACACAATTTTGATCCACTGAAGTCTATGGAACCTAAAACCAGAAAAAAACCCATGCCCTTTCCATAAAATGCACTGATGTGAACCACATCCATTGGAAACCATGTTAAATGGACTCTAGTGCAGGGCTTGACAAATTTGCCTTGAATCTAGGAGCCGGCTAAAAAAGTTAGGAGCCAGTTTTTTATAGCGTAGTGTGGGGTTGTCAGCGCCCGGGGTAAGACAAGTAATTTGCGCCCCTAACCCTAACTTACTCACAGCAGAGCAGCCAGTCAATAACTCCACCATTACATCAGGGTTATAGGCTGGCCAGAAAGAGTGACACTAAAAAATCTGTTATAGGGGGAAACTCCTTATTATGCTGAATGCATTGTGACTGCGGCATGTAAAACGCCCTCATCTCCTGCCTAATGGAGCTTAAGGGTGGCAAAAACACGTCTCTACTGCACATTATTACCACCCAACTTGCACATCTAAACAAAGCCTTAGTGACATTGTAAATAAAATACAAAAAAAAAAAAAAAAAGGTGAAAAGTATTCCAGCGCTGCTGATCTTCTGCTGCCTCTTTGCAGCCACTTCCTGCCTACATGTGTGTCCCCCCACGGTGACTTTTCATTGCTCTGGCGGGTTTCCGGTCACCATGAAATACTGGAGCACAGCTGCACATAGAGTGGTATTTGTTGATGGCACACAGGGCTTTATCACAATTTTGTTGCTTAGAATAAAGGTCACGTTTCTCACGGTGTAACATTATTTTTCATATTATACAAAAAAATAATGGGCTAACTTTACTGTTTAGTTTTTTTATATTCAATAAAAGTGTATTTTTTTCCCAAAAAATTGCGCTTGAAAGACCGCTGCGGAAATACCATGTGACATAAAATATTGCAGCAACCGCCATTTTATTCTCTAGGGTCTCTGCTAAAAAATAATATATAATGTTTGGGGGTTCCAAGTCATTTTCTAGCAGAAAACACTGGATATTCAATTGTAAGCCACTAATGTGAGAGAGGATTTAGTCTATAAATGGTTAAACTTTCCTGATAGCCCGGAGATCATTGCTTTGAAAGAACCATAAGATACATTGTTGTGTTTATTCTTCTAACTCTCAACAACTATTCCAGGCAGCCTGTTTGTTACTTTTCTTCAGTCTAAATGGAAACAAATATCCCGGGCAGCGGGCCAAGTGTAACAGCTGTTAGATGAAGCAGAGAACTCTCGGCTCTCGCTGAATCTGACTCGCTGTTTTACCATGGGGAGAGAAGAAACGGCAGTCACTCGCCAGGACGCGATTTCTGGTCGCCATGGCGACCTGGCGCCTGGGGTTTGTCGAGGCCTGCTCTAGTGTGTTTCTGCAAAACTAAAAATGCACTAAAAAATGCATAGATTCGAACCAGGCCTAAATTAAGTTTATGCAAAGAGTCAATATTTGCAGTGTTGACCCTTCTTTTTGAAGACCTCTGCAATTTGCCCTGGCATGCTGTCAGTCAACTTCTGGGCCACATCCTGACTGATGGCAGCCCATTCTTGTATAATCACTGCTTGGAGTTTGTCAAAATTTGTGGGGGGTTTTGTTCGCTCGCCTCTTGAGGATTGACCACAAGGTCTCAATGGGATTAAAGATCTGTGGAGTTTCCTGGCCATGGCCCAACATTTCAATGTTTTGTTCCCCAAGTCACTTAGTTATCACTTTTGACTCTTGGCAATTTGCTCCATCATGCTGGAAAAGGCATTGTTCGTCACCAAACTGTTCTTGGATGGTTGGGAGAAGTTACTCCTGGTGGATGTTTTTGTACCATTCTTTATTCATGGCTGTGTGCCATTCCTTAGCAAGCTTTGCACTGGTGGTGCCCTGATCCTGCAGCTGAATCAATTGTAGGAGATACTCATGGTGCTTGCTGGAGTTTCTTGGGCACCCCAAAGCCTTCTTCACAAATACAGTGGAAATGTTTTTATGGGATTAAGTTCATTTTTCATGGCAAAAAGGGACTTTGCAATTAATTGAGATTCATCTTATCACTCTTCATAACATTCTGGAGTATTTGCAAATTTGCATTGTGAAAATGAATTTCTCCTACGTTCACTGACAGACGCAGCTCTTCATGACTTTGTGGGGTTTTATGTTCGTCCTACCAGGAGTTAACTAGGCAGGGAAAAGAATCAGCTGGCCCCTCCCTTGGGGGCCGTCCTCTTTTCCTACATTAAACCCCCCTCACAGAATAGCTCTCCAGTTTCAATGCCTAGTTCGCAAGGAGTTGACCTGGCTTCCCTATAGGGAACTGCGGTCCTATTGTGACCATTTTATTTTTTATTTTTCTTTTGCTGCAATCAAGATGATCTGCTATCAAGAAGCCGGTCGGGGCATCGAGAGTCTTGGTGCTCTGTACTTTCCCCGACCTGGCCAACATGATGTGAAGCCGGCCCCAACACAGGGACCCGCCGCATCTTACCCGTTCCGTGCGGGTGGCCCGGGGCGAGATCCCCCATTTTGGTCCCCCTTCCCGATTCGTTCGGCAGGGTGACTCTGGGCCTGCAGCGTACCCCCCTCCGAGGGTGGAAAGTCTGCATCCGGGTGGCTACCGTGGCGTCGGACTGGTCAGTGAGCGCCCTACCTTCCTTCCCGCACGGGGAGTGAAGAGGGCCCGACGTCCGCAAATGCAATTTTTTTCACTGCTCCTGTAGCTGTCCGGGGTAGCCACCGGTGGGAATCAGCCTCTCATCTTGCCCCCTGCCACCTTTCGCCCCCACCCCCCTCCCCAGCACTGTACCTTCGTTCAGCCTTCTCGTCCAGCATCGCCATGCGGTCTTTCGGCCGCCATTTTGCCGTAGCCGCGGACATTTCTAGTCTATGGGGCTTTCCCTCTAGCGCTCGGAGCGGCCATATTCGGTACTGCAAGTTGCCTGAGAGGTGTGTTTCACCCTCTAGTGCTTCCTGGCGGCCATCTTCACTGCATGCTCTGCTTTCTACACGTGGCTGCAGCTTCTCCAGAGGCAGTTCTTCTCAACGATCAGCGCTATCAGGCAGCAAAACAGCAAGTATAGCTGGGCTCCCTCTGGGAAGGTTGGGCTGGTTAGCTCAGTTGGTTAGAGCGTGGTGCTAATAAGGTCGCGGGTTCGATCCCCGTACGGGCCATTGCCCTTTAGATGGGGGACACCGGATGTGGATCTCATGGCGTCCAGGTTCAATCACAAGGTGAGAACTTTTGTGTCCAGGTCGAAGGATCCGTTGGCAGTGGCCACGGATGCCCTGGTGGCATGGTTCACGCGGCTCCGGTTAGGCCCCGGTGGTCTTACCAGCCTTAAGGAAGGTAGCGATAAGACGCGTGGTTAGAGCCCTCGTCTGCATACCCTCCTTTTCGCATGTCCTCCGCTATTGCCGAGGTCCCTCGGTGGTCCCGTAGGCACCGGTGACGGTTGCCTAGGAAGCTGGACCTGTGTTTTCAAGAGTGGAACACTAACTTGGACCTGCGGTACTCTAGGTGTAGGCCACAGGGGGTAGATTTCCCGTTACCGGGCATGCCCCTAGCTTGGGCGCTGGAATAATCGTGGTGCGAGATTGGTTGACTCGATTGGTCGGGTTGGAAGGGTCTCCCTCGGGTCGATATGAACGACAAA
>BLSH010373257.1:5096006-5112934 GCA_018402905.1 Glandirana rugosa | reverse complement strand
TTTTTTTTTTTTTTTTTTTTTTTTTTTTTTTGTGTTCGAGGCCCTTTCACACAGGCTTTCTGTTCAGGCCCGCCTGTCTGTTTTTTTCAGGTGGACCTGAACGGACGCTATATGCAGCCCTATAAAACGGCGGATGTCAGTGGAGACATGTCCGCTGACATCTACTGCTCTCCGATCCGATCGGCCGCCAAAATTTCAGTGCATCCCTACTATTTTCCATCAGTCTGTAGAATCGGTGCGGATCCATAGAGGAGAGCGGTGCTCTGACAGTTCCATCCCGCTCATTGAGCGGAGACGGATCTGTCATTCGTTGGCTCAGCTGATCCCCGCTGAGCAAAAACGGACCCCATACATGGAAAGCCCGTGTGAAAGGGCCCTTGGTGTCTTGTTGGTGTCACAAAAACACAAACTTGTTATATCGGTAATGTTACAGGTGATTATCAAAAATAAAATAACTTGGCTGATCTTGAAGGGGAAAAGTATTTTCACTTTCTTTTGTTTAGTTTGCTACTGACTGCACCATATAGTGCCTACATACAGTTGATCTCCTGTTCCTTCTATGAAAATGAAAGTTAACTGGGGAGATATTCTGCAGTGGTGGTGGATTTGCACATTTGTATATGTTTATGGGGCCTGATCTAATAAATTGTAAAATATGTCTTTCAGTAGGTAAATATCCTTTCATGATCTCAGTTAAAGACTAAGTTCGCTTTTTTTAAAATTCCAGCTTCCCCATGTACCAATATACCATTAGTGTACCTCTGTTCTAGAATATAAAGAAAGCATTTTTTTCTTTTCTGCAACAATTTTTACCTCAGCCACCAGTTTCCTGTAGAAAACTCCTCATTGCTTCCTGCTGTTCACCCTGGTACTTGATATGGGAAAACTGTTGGTGAACTAAGGAAGTAGTTCAGCAGCTGACCTCATTAACATGCACCCTGCACATGCCCTCCCCCTCCAGGAGATTGCTCTCATCCACCTCTGTAGTTACATGCTTTTCCCATGTGTCGGTGAGCACTGTTCTCCCTCTATACACACAGCCAGTGTCATTATCTACTGATCAATCATTATGTATGTTACCTTTATTCTGCATGGATCGTACTTTTGATCTGTGCAGGAGCTGAGCGATTACGTAACCGCCTATGTGGAGCAGAGCTGTAGCTCACCATACACTATACAATCTGATTGTATGATCTTCTTTAGATCTACCATCAACTGTGTAATGCAAGGGCCTGCCTGATGATTGGATAGCTAAGTGTGTCCTCCTATTATATAGTTTTGGTAAATCTAAAGGAGATTGTGCAGAGTTTGTACAATCAGATTCTATAGTGTATGGTCACCTTTTATACACCTAAAATGAAGTAGTAGCCCTTTCGTGTCATTAAAGTGTAAGTTCACCTTTACAGAAAAATCTGTAAGGTGAACTTACACAGCATGCCCTCCTCACCCCCCCAGACCCCCCGACCTGTTGCGCGTCGATCTCCAGTACTGAGCCTCGGTATAGCCACCTCAGGGGTCCAGGGCTTAGAAATCCCCTCGGCATTGACGCGTCTTCTTCCCCACTGCCAGAACGGGCCACGTGCCTTCTGATTGGTCGGCGCCAACCAATTGTAATGCTCCGAAATGTCCCTCCTAACGGGCTATGATTTGGAAATTCAGCTGCAGGGATTTCTAACCCCCGGATCCCTGAGGTGGCTATACCAAGGCTCAGAAGGGGATCTCATCCCCGCAACAGGCCGGTGGGATTGGGGGGGGTGAGGAGGGCATGCTGTGTAGGTTCACCTTACAGATTTTTCTATAAAATTGAACTTGCTCTTTAATTAACAGCACCAAAAATGCGTAAGCAAACACATTTTTTGTAAAGTGCGACAAATGTGCGGTAAAATATGTGCAAAACTGCAACGTGATAAAATGACTTCTTATCTGCTTTGCTGCATTTTGTCACGGGAAAAACACACCTGAAAATGTGTGCTCCCAATACGCTGCGTGAATGTGGCCTGAAAGTAAAATTGGTGTGTTTACACCCTCCCCTAGCAGATTGTACAGTCAGATTATACTGAGGGAGGTGTGGTCCACATAAGTAAACGTCCTTTTTTTTTTTTTTTTTTTTTTTTTTTTTTTTTTCTGTACGTCACGCAACACAGAGCCGGCTATATAATCATTAGTTACTGGTTATATCCCACCTATAGGTGAATGAACACTGGCAAATCAGGCAGGAAGTCCCCCCCTCTATATAACGCCTCCCATACAGGAAGTACTTCTGTGTTTTTTTTTTTTTGTTTTGTTTTTTGCCAGTGTCTAAAGAGGTGGATGGTCACTTTAGTGAGCTTCCATGCTGTAGTTCCGAACAGGTTCTTTAGAATCAGGGGACAGCTCATCAAATCGGATCAATTTCAGACAGCTACTGTGCTAAGATAAATGGTACCTGAGCCTCGCTAAGAAGAAAGAAGAAACTGCGAGGTTTTGCCTGTAATGCGACCATGACTGGCACTGGACCTTGCGTGAGGGAAATCCTATTTTGTCTGTTACCCCCTGCTAGGCTATCTTGCTACAGCTGACTAAGGAAAAAAAAGAAAATGCTCAGACTGCACCTTTTGTCTCTATCAGGGGGAGCTGTGACCTGGCCGCATAATACTCCTCAATGGTGAGGAATAGGCTGGTTCTCAGCCATGGGCACGTGCATGTGGCAATACCGCGCATCGCAGTGATATCCGGAAGCCGTTCGCAGTCGAGGATGTCAGTTCTTTCGGCATTTGGCTACAGGTGGACAGCTGTCATTGCAGCTGGGACACAGAGTGGGCTATCTCCTGGGGACACGTGAGTTCTGTTGGTGGGGGCAGCTGGTGGTCAGTCTGGGCAGAAAGCTGGAGCTGGGGGGAGCGGGCTTGGTGTGTGCACACAGAAAGCAAGCCATTGCTTCCAGGAAGCGTAGTGCAGGGAGCGCTGTGGCTAGAGGCACAGGTGTTTAACCAGCAGCCCCTGAAGAGGCTAGTTGGAACTCTGCTGTTATAGCCTCCCCTGAGAGACCAGAGGCGACTGGGCAATCTGATCCGCTGCACCTGTCTGGCATTGTAGCTACTACCATGTCTTCTTCCTCAGCTTATGTTACTAAAGAGGACCTGTCATCAGCTTGAGCTGGTTTGGAAGGCAAGATTTCTGGGATGATTGCTTCTGTTACACAGGGTGGCAAGAAGCACAACAGGTCTCTTTCCCCTAACCCTCCTGTGTTGGAGCAAGAATGGGTGTATGAAGAAGAGGAGGTAGTGGTGGATGGGCTGGCTGATATGCAGGCAGAAGAGTCTGCTTCAGAGGACTCTGGGCCAGAAGAGACTCGAGTGCGTTCTGCTTCTCGGTCTCAGAAACTTCTCGTCCATGCTCTTAAGCACAAGGTGCGTGCAGCTTTTAGTTTACCTCCAGTGGAGGTTCCTGAGACCTCTTATTCCTCCCTAGGTTCATTGAAGCCTCTGCAGGGTTCACAGGTCTTTCCCTTCCACCTGCTTTTAGAGCAGGTGGTGTGTTCTGACTGGGAGCACCCATACAGGATGTTTATTCCTCCTAAGATGAGGTTTTCCTTGTTATACCCTATGGAGGAAAAGTTTGTGAGAAAGTGGGGTGTGCCAACTGTCGATTCGGCAGTTTCATCCCATAGTAAGTCTTTAACCTGTCCAGTGCACAAGTCTTTAAGGACCCTGCGGATAAGAAGCTTGAATCTTTACTAAAGGCACATTCAGCCCGCAGTAGCGGCAATTGGGGTATGTCCGGCCTTAAGGGATCAGGTCAAACCACCCAGTAGGGGGGGAAGGCTCTGTCGCGGAATCAATAAATTTACCTCAGGCTTTATGATTTGCCGTAGATGCTCTTAAGGACTCAATACAGCAGGTCTCCCAGATGGCTTTTATCCGTGCTCATGCATAGGATTTTATGGTTAAAGAGCCGGTCCACAGAGCTTCCCTGTAAAAGGTTGCTAGCAGGGTTCCCTTGTCATGGCGAGTGCTTATTTGGGGAGGATCTGGATAAGTACATCCAGAAGATCTCTGGTGGTAAGAGTTCGCTGCTGCCGGTAAGAAAGGCGGCTAGGCGACCCTCCTTTTAAGGTCTCAGGTACTGCTTCCTTGGGTTTTTTCAGGCCCTAGGCAGTCTTGACGGCCACAGGGAGCTGGGACCAGAGGTAAGCATCAAGTTCAGAAGAAACCTTGGACCCAGAGACCCTCTAAACCTGGCGCCAAGCCTTCCTTGTGAAGGGGCGCCCCTACTCGTGTGGGTGGGGGGAAGGTTGTTGCACTTTGCAGCTGTGTGGGAGGCGCTGGTTCGAGACAGATGGGTCATCTCCACGGTGTCTCAAGGATACAAGTTAGAGTTTCAGGCTTACCCGCCTCTAAGGTTCTTAAGATCCAGGGTTCCTACGAATCCCTTAAAGCAGGGACAGTTGTTCCACTCTGTAGACCACTTGAACCTACAAGGTGTAAATGTGGAGGTGCCAGCAGCTGAGAGGGGCACAGGGTTCTATTCAAACCTATTTACGGTCCCAAAGCCAAGCGGGGAGATAAGGCCTATCCTAGATCTCAAGGAGCTAAACCGATCACTTGCTGTACGGCCCTTTCGAATGGAATCTATTCGTTTGGTGATCGCCTCTCTTCAAGAAGGAGATTTCTTTGCATCAATAGACCCCATAGATGCATACTTGCACATGCCAATATTTAAGCCTCATCAGAAATCCTTATGATTTGCGATAGGATAGGGGAACAGCATTACTAATTTGTGGCTCTTCCATTCAGTATCGCAACAGCCCCCCCCCCCCCCCCCCCGCCCGAGTCTTCACAAAGGTCTTGGCCCCAGTTCTGGGCCTTCTGACAGCTCGGGGGGTCCTGATTGTATGCTATCTGGACAATCTTTTACTCAGGGATCAGCCTCAATAGGGCCACATTCTGTTGAGTGTCTAACGGTTCAATTTCTGGAAGACCTGGGCTGGATCATAAATGCAGGGAAATCCTGTCTAGATTCAGTCTCTGTAATATCTAGGTCTGCAGCTGGACACAGTGCAGGCAAAGGTGTTCTTACTGCTGAGGAAAGCCAGCAATCTCAAGGAACTTGTGCTCCAAGTGAAGGCAAAGAAGCGTCCTTCTGTTTGGCTCTGTATGAGACTGTTGGAGAAGATGGTGGTCTCCTTCAATGCAATATCTTACGTAAAGTTTTATTCCAGGTCCCTTCAGCGCAACATTCTGGCAGAATGGAACAGGCAGTTGCAGACTCTGGATTGCTGCATGACTATGACTCCCAGGACTCGGAGTCTCAGTTGGTGGTTACTAGTCCAGAATTTGACACAGGGAAGATCTTTTCTTCCAGTATTTTGGAAGATGGTGACCACAGATGCCAGTCTTTTGGGCTTGGGTGCTGTCATGGAGGACTCTACGGTCCAGGGCAGGTGGTCTCAGGTAGAGCAGAGGTTGCCCATCAATGTTCTGGAGCTGGGGGAAATTCGTCTAGCTCTGGGGCATTGGAAATCCGGGTTACAGGGTCACCCGGTGAGGGTGCAGACCGACAATGCCACGGCTGTGGCTTATGTCAATCATCAGGGTGGCACCAGGAGTCGGTTGGCGCACAGGGAGGTCTGCCAGGTGCTAACTTGGGCAGAAAGGCATGTACCAAGACTGTCCGCGGTCCACATCCCAGGAGTAGAGAATTGGAAGGTGGACTATCTCAGCCGCCAGCAGATATACCTGGGGGAATGGTCCCTGCATCATGCAAGTTTTTCGGGAGATTTATCTGCGATGGGGAACACAGGAGGTGGATCTACTGGCATCACAATTCAACGAAAAGATCCAGCATTTTGTATCCAGGGCAAGGGATGCTCTCGCACTCGGCGTGGATGCTCTGGTGATGCTGTGGGCCCAGTTCTCCCTAATTTATGCCTTTTCCCCAGTCTCTCCTACCGCATCTCTTGCGCAGTATTCGAGAGGAGGTGACAGCGGTCATTCTGGTGGCGCCGGCTTGGCATAGAATGGCCTGGTACACAGAGATGGTGAGACTGGCAGTGGACAACCTTGGCTGCTTCCAGTCCGGCCAGATCTACTATCACAGGTTCCTAAATTCCACCCGAATTTACTGCGCTAAGTATGACTTCATGGCTATTGAAGCCACGGTATTGAAAGATCGGGGTGTCTTAGGGCCTGCGTTGACTACACTGATGAGCGTCAGGAAGGCGGTCACCAGAAAGATTTATCATAGGATTTGGAAGGCCTATATTGGTTGGTGTGAAGCCAGGAAATGGCATCCTTGCACGTACACGATTGGTGGAATACTGTCCTTTCTTCGGGGGGGGGGGGGTGGACATCAATCTTGCCTTTGCTACAATCAAGGGGAAATTGTCAGTCTTATCCGTGTTCTTCCAGAGGCCTCTGGTCTCACACTCTTTGATCCAAACCTTCCTTCAGGGGGTAACCCATTTGTTGCCTCCTGTTAGGGTTCCTTCTTGTCCATGGGACTTAAATCTTGTCTTGTCAATACTACAGAAGCAGCCTTTTGAACATATTGGGGAGATTCCCTTAGTTCCCTTAGTTCTGTTGATTCGGAAGCTAACCTTCCTCTTTGCTTTTACCTCATCTAGGCGAGTTTCAGAATTGGCAGCTCTTTCTTGTATGGAGCCATATTTAGTCTTCCATCATGATAAGGTGGTGCTTCCCTCTCGTCCATCCTTTCTGCCTAAGGTAGTGGCAGCCTTTCATCTCAATCAGGATATTGTCCTACCTTCCTTTTTTTTTTTTCTCACCCAGAGGAGAAACGGTTGCACTCCCTAGATTTGGTTCGGGCATCGAAGGTATATCTGAGGAGATCCGCAGACCTCAGTAAGACTGATGCCTTTTTTGTTTATCCAGAAGGTCCTAGAAAGGGTCAGACGGCATCCAAGGCAGCTATTTCGCTGTGGATTTGCCAGTTGATCATTCAAGCCTATGGCTTGAAGGGGAGGGCTCCCCCCTTCAGGGTAAGAGCTCATTCCACCAATAGGGTGGGTATCGCCTGGGCTTTTTGCCACCAGACGTCGGGTCCTAAGTGCATACATTCACAAGATTCTATCAAGTGGATGTTAGGGCAGCAGAGGATTCGGCTTTTGGCCGTAGTGTGTTTGGGGCTGTGGTATAATTGTTTTGGGATTTGTGTCTCCCTCCCCTCAGGCTCTGGGATGTCCCAGTAAGCAATGATTATATAGCCTGCTCTGTGTCCCTTGAAGTACAAAAAAGAAAATTGGATTTTTTTTCTACATACTTCCCTGTAAAATCAATTTCTTTGAGTACATCACGGGACACAGAGGTCCCTCCCCTCTTTTGGGGAGTTCATTGCTTGCTACTAAACTGAAGTACTTCTTGTATGGGAGGGGTTATATAGAGGGGGACTTCCTGTCTGTTTGATTTGCCAGTGTCCATTCCCCTAAAGGTAGCGTATAACCCAGTAAGTAATGATTATATATAGCCTGCTCTGTGTCCTGTGATGAATTCAAACAAATGGATTTTACAGGTAAGTATGTAGAAAAAAATCAAATTTTCTCTGCTGTAGTAAGGCAGTGCATGATGGGATATGAAGTTTCCTGCATTGTCACATGATGCCACAGTCCTCAAAAAGCATTATTTTAAAATTTGAACTGAGAGGTTTAGAATGAAAGTTGCTATTGACTAGGTAAGTGAGAGATAAGCACATTGGGATGGTTTGGGCAGAAAGGACTTTAGAAAAGGCTTCTTTTATGAAAAGTGAAATTCTGCCTGAAAAGGTGAACTTGGCTTATAATGCTTTCAAGCTTATGTAATAGTAATGTTTGTGAATTGACTGTACTGATGAAAAACATGTTATATTGAACACCGTGAAATGAACTAGTATATCTTGGTCAACTGCCCTTTTTTACACTCAGGCTTAAAGGTGGCCATACACTGATAGAATTTTTTTTTTTCAAACCTTTTCCTTTTAAGAACATTTGACTCTTTAGTCATCAGTGGGATCAAATCATCATTAGATTTTGACAGCAGTAACCAGAAAATTTGAAGGAGCAGAAGGGGAATTCGGTTTTTTCAAATTAATTTTGAACCGTGAATATGGTTTTCGTTCAGGAACGTCCATTCATTCCAAAATCAAATGTCATTTTTTTTTTTCAAGTACTCTCAAACAGCATTCATCATGCAATCAATCGTACTGTGAGTTTTCGCACGACTGTTTTGTATGGAAATCTGCTAATGCATAGTCAGCTTTACTTTACACTTGAGTAAATAAGGCCTGTTGACATTAAGATTTCTTCATGCTAGACATTTCAGCAAGTTTTGGCATATGCTCTAGTTTATCTAGGATGAATTCTTACAGGGGCCAACCTTGGTATACTGAAAGTAGAAATAAGGGGCAGTCTTAATGTTTATCTTATTATTCATTGTGAAGAGATCACCTTACTGCATAATATGAAGTGCATTAAAGATTGTGTGTGTATGGGTTTTGTTTAGGACCGGTTCACACCATGAATCTCACAGGAATATGCTGTGGGTTCTATCACATGCGATCCGGAATGCATTATGATTTCAGCTTATTTATTTGAGTAGGCAGGACCGCATCAAAAGTAGTGCATGCGCTGCTTTACCAAACGCAGAGCAACTGCATCGCAACTGAACTTGCGTTTCGGGTGTTAGCATTGGGCTGATATAAACTGCAGATCGCAAGTGCAGTGTGTTTTGAACACGTTTCGGGACACTCGAATGGAACCTGGATTTCCCAAATGATGTTCTGGTGTGAACTGGCCCTTAAATCATACCTTACCGCACACAGGATTAAGTATTCTGGAACCAGTATGTTATACTGCAATCTTCAGGAAAATTGGGCACTAGCAAGCAAACCTGTAAAGACAGCCCAAGATAAAGTCCCCTGCTCTCAGCATGCTACAGTTTTTTGTTAGTGTTCTTAAGAGAATAGACATTTTTTCTTGGGTCTGAAGGAGGCGAATGCTGTTCACGTTTTTCAGGACAATTTCTCAATCGTTCATTCACGGACGCAGCCTCTGTTCTTGACATGTGGAGTTTATGTACCTTTCACCAGGAGTGGACTAGGCAGAACGTAATTCAGCTCAAAGCAGACACAGCCCCTCCCAGGGGGCAGTCCTCACTTGGCATAACCCCTCCTGTCCTGCTCAGCAACTCAGTTTTTTCTGCCTAGTGCAAGGAGTAGGACCTGGCTCCCTGCTGGGATCTGCGGTTTCCTGTTCTTTTTTCTCAAGATTTCTGATGAAGAATGCAATCAAGTAGCCGGCTGGGTGACAGGCTGGATATCCTAGATCCAGGTAGTCTCCCCAGCGTGGCCAACGGACACGAGCCGACCTTTAGCTGCACGCGGGGTCGGCCGCGTCGGGCCTCATTCCATGCGGTGCAGCCCGCGGGTTAAACACCCCGCCAGCGTGTTTAGGACCGGGTCCTCGGGCTCGAGTCCCTGAATCCGGCTGTGTTCCGGCAGATCTGCCTGCAGTAGGGTACGCCAGTCGTGGTTCGGCTGGCACCCTGGCGGACTCGGAAGGTACAGACCTTCGTGAGCTGAGCAGGGGCCTGTTGGCTGATGCGGCAGGTGCCCTTGCGGCTCGGTGGACTCGTCCTCGGTTCACCTATGCTTTGTTCCTTCTCATGCTGCTGGATAGAAGCGGAGGAAATACCGGCCATTCTCGTGGCCCGGAGGGGCGCGCCGACATGGTGCGATGGTGGTGAATGTTCCCTGGCGTCTCCCGCTTCGCAAGGATCTGCTTCCCAGGGCCCCATCTTGCACCCGGCTTTATCCTCGCTGGCTTTCACGGCCTGGCTATTGAATCCCACTTTGCTCAAGGCGCGTATGGTACTTTGCGTAAAATTTCTCACCGCACCTGGAAGGCTTACATTGCCTGGTGCGAGGCGGGGGATGGAACCCCTGTTCTCAGTGGCTCGGGTGCTGGCCTTCCTTTAGCAAGGCCTAGAGCACAAGCTGGCATTGAGCACACTTAAGGGACAGATTTCTGCCCTGGCGATTCTTTTTCAGCGTCTTTTGGCGACGCATTCATTGATTCGTACCTTTGTCCAGGGGCCTTCGCAGAAAGTGGCTTTCCTGGTGGCTATTACATCCGCTAGGCGGGTGTCTGAGCTGGCGGCTCTGTCCTGTAGGTCCCCATACTTGGTCCTACATAGAGATAAAGTGGTTTTGCGCCCTTCTCCTTCCTTCCTTACTGAAGGTGGTCTCTTCTTTTCACATCAATGAGGATATTGTCCTCCCTTCACTGTGTCCACGCCGTCTCATCCTAAGGAGGTTGCTTTGCACTCCCTGGATGTGGTTAGGGCTCTGCAGCTGTATCTGGTGGCCACGGCCTCTTTTCGGAGGCCGGATGCGCTGTTTGTCACGGTGGATGGTCCGCGCAAGGGGATGGCGGCCTCGTCGGCCACTATTTCCCGTTGGATACGACAGACTGTGAACCGTGCGTATGCTGTTTGGGGCCAGGAGCCCCCCCTTCCGGTCACGGCTCATTCTACCAGGGCGATTAGTACTCCTGGGCTTTCCGACATCAGGCGTCGGTTTCTCAGGTGTGCAAGGCGGCCACTTGGGCTTCGGTGCACACTTTGTCAACATTTTACAGAGTTGTTGCAGCGTCCGCGGATGCTGCTTTTGGCCTGCAAAGTTTTGCAGGCGGTGGTGTGAGGCACATCTGGCACCTCCCCGGAGAACTCTTCTGTTGGGTACTGTTGTTGTTGCCCATCCCTCGTTGTGACACTGCTTTGGGACATCCCCACATGTCAAGAATAGAGGCTGCGTCCGTCAATGAACGATTGAGAAAACTGACATTTTAGATGCCAGTTTCTAGCTGTCAAAATAAAACGTTCAGGGGAGGTTGAACTAGCGTCCCGTGTAAATGGAGCCTTAGTGGTTCGTGGGCTTTTCAGCATCAGCCATGTGTAATATGTTTGCTCAGATTTGTAAGGCTTACCACCTGGTCTTCTGTTCTTATGTCTGTTAAGCTTTACATTGTGGATGGTCAGGCCTCAGCTGATGCTGGTTTCGGTCTTAGAAGTAGAAATAAAGCTTTTTGTCCATATTTCTCTTCTGGTTCGCAGGAGTGCATTTACTTTTATACTCCTGTGACCCAGAATCAACCAACAGGCCCTCTGTCAGCTGATGTCACAGAGCCACTCCAGGCTATGGAAGGATTCCAACAATATTATTGGGATCCAACCAGATACCTGATCGGCATCTGGCTCAGCCTCTTAGCATGAGGTTGAGAGCCAGAGCCAGCTGTTCCTGACCCCTACCCAGCCCAGCACTCTAGTGAGTGCTGAAGGGGCAGAGCTCTGTGCTCCAGGAAGACCGAGAACTCGGCGATCAGAATTCATGTGATTGCTCAGTTCTTGGGCTTGGAGTAGGTGGAGGACAACGGTTACTGCAGCATTAGACCAATTCTGCAGCATGAAGGTGAGTATAGATGTATGTTTTGATTCCCATACTGCTCCTTTAAGGATTTCTAGGTGGTCCTGTAGGTTCCCCTCTTAATCTGTTGATTTGTTCCTTGTAGGCCTGTTTGCTTTTGATTTGCTGTTGCTCACTCCTCGGTTGGGCTGCTGTTGGATATTCTATTCATTCCAGAATATTTCATTCTGTGTCCTATAATGTACAATTAAGAAAAAATTATTTTTGTTTTACCTTTTTAAAATCCTTTTCCTTGAGAACATTTACAAGACACTGTTCTCCTTCTGTTCTTCTGAACCACACCTATCATAGCTTGCTATTAAGCCAAGGCGTACTGACTGCAGGAGTGTTTATGTTGGGCTGTCTTTACTGCTTTGTGTGCTGGTGTCCAAGTCTGAAGGTGAAATTATATCTCATTGGTTCCCAAATACCTTATTCTGTATCCTGTAATGTACTTCAGGAAAAGGATTTTACAGGTAAGACAAAATACCTTTCAGTGGTCAGATTAATTTGTATGATCAGGTCAGAATCGAATATTTCTGGCCTTTATGAGACAATATTTTGTTATATACCCAATGATTTACTGAAAACATATTTGCATATTTAAAAGAAATCTTAGCCATTATTTTATTTGCTGTTTTCACTACATTTCTTCCTCAGTCTATTTCTTCTCTTAGCTTTTCTATCTTTCTCCCTTTTTCCCTACTCACTAACAGATTTAAACAATTAAGGTTGGAGCTTGGCTGAGCTCTTCAAACCTCCATTACTGGGTAGGCAAGTAAATGTCAGCGCCATGGTGCTGTGTTAACAATGGCATGATCTTTTTAGGCCACTGCATGTGATTAAAAATGAGCATGAGGTTGTCACGAAATCCTGCACAATTAACTAACAGACTGAAGGCTTGATATATATTTGAGCTTGTGAGTACACATTTATTTTGCAAAACCATGTAACTACTTGTTTTTACATTTGTGCATTTGTAAAATGTATAAAATGTGTTTGTTTTTTTTTGTTATTATTCACTTATTTCCATTTCAATTTGTGCAGAATATTTATATAATATGACTAAGCTATGCTTGACATTTTTTCTCAAAGCTGGGCAATGTGTTTTATTATGAGGCCAAGTATGTTTGTTACAGAAACCATTATTATCTTCTCAAAAATAAATAATGAAGGAATCTTTATGAACATCTCATAAATTCACTTAGCACAGCAAATATCAATATTTGCATGTGCAATGTAAAATGGCTTAATGAAATTGTTTTGTAGTGGTTCACTTGTGACCATCAACCATTTTCCCTTAGGGCCAATGTCTGTGGGCTTTAGTGGGTAAATGCATCTGCTTTGTGTTCCTCAAATCTTGGATAGGGAGCAGTTGTGAAATCAACAAAAGCCAGTTGACACTGGCTTTTCAACCGGTAACCACAGTAAAAAATGTTATAACATTGAAGACTAGTTTGGGTTTAATACTGACTTTCATAATGATTTCTGTGACAAGCATGCTTTGCATCATCACTTTTACCAAATATCCAGTGCTAAAGTCATGTAGTGGCATGGGCATATTCATTTGAGCATATGCCCAGACCTACTTATAACCTATGAAGGTCTTGCTGGAATGTGTTATCTTACAACATTGCTTTCCATTAGGTGGGATTGTCATCAGATGCTCAAGACCAAATGAGAAAGATGCTATGTCAGAAGGAATCTAACTACATACGACTTAAGAGAGCCAAAATGGATAAATCCATGTTTGTAAAGATCAAGACTCTCGGTATCGGTGCCTTCGGAGAAGTGTGTCTAGCCAAAAAAATTGATACCAATGCTTTGTATGCAATGAAAACCTTAAGGAAGAAAGATGTCCTATTGCGCAACCAGGTAGCCCATGTCAAGGCTGAAAGAGACATCTTGGCGGAGGCAGACAATGAGTGGGTAGTACGACTTTACTATTCGTTCCAAGACCGAGACAACTTGTACTTTGTTATGGATTACATTCCTGGTGGAGATATGATGAGCCTTTTGATTCGTAAGGAAGTCTTTCCTGAGGATTTGGCCCGATTCTACATAGCAGAGCTCACATGTGCAGTTGAGAGTGTTCATAAGATGGGCTTTATTCATCGTGACATCAAGCCTGATAACATCCTTATTGATCGAGATGGCCACATAAAACTTACTGATTTTGGTTTATGTACTGGTTTTCGATGGACACATGATTCAAAATATTATCAAAGCGGTAAGCAATGATATAATTTTTTTTTTTTTAACCGGAAGCTAACCCTTGCTACATTATTAAGTGAAAGGAAAGATAGAGTACTCATTGAAGAGCACAAGCAACTAGTAATATATTTACTAAAAGCAAAAAAAAAAGTTATTTTAAGAGTAGTTGGATTAAAAATATGAAATGGCATAAAATGTCAATAAGATACTTAACAGAACTAAAGGCAAAACCTTTTTAATTTTTTTCATTTTGTCTAGAGTAAGTAAATTATAGCACCTCTCTGTTTTTTTTTTTTTACCATTTTGTGCCCCATTGGAGAGATCCCTTTTATTTCCTGTCCCATAACCAAAACAGGAAAAGAGAAAAAATGTAGGCAGATGTCATAGTCAATTTAACTAATGCTGTCAAATGTAGTATGAACCTTTAGGTATCTGTGATCTCTGATCATTGAATAAACACTGAAAAGGAAGTACTTGTCCAGGTCCTTACATAGTCATTGCTAAGAATGGAAGTTGAGGTATATGTGATATGAACTGTAAGTGCATACTGTGGAAAACATGATAGCGTAGAGTTACCATGGGGAGATTACTCATTCAAGATGAGTTGTCCAATCACTAATGTCACAGTAATCTAGCTAGGGTTGTCATTTTTTGTTGTCCTTTAAGAGTAAAATGAATTAATTGATAAGTGGCATAGATTGTGTCTTGAAATGTAAATTTTTTAGCTTTCCATTACAGTAACGTTTTAGCCATCCAGACCTTTTCAAGCTAAAATTAGCATCTTTGCAGAAAAGTATAATTCAGTGTACTTTTTTTTTTTTTTTTGCTCAGGTGACCACCTACGACAAGACAGCATGGATTTTAGTAATGAATGGGGAGATCTAGCAAATTGCCATTGTGGTGACAGGCCGAAACCTCTTGAATGGCGTGCAGCAAGACAGCATCAGCGCTGCTTAGCTCATTCTCTTGTTGGGACCCCAAATTACATTGCACCAGAGGTTTTATTGCGTACAGGTATTAAATATTTACACTCACTGTCTTCCTCAGTAAAGTGGAGGCCTAATCTGCGTTTCTGTGTTTTACAATTACTTTAACCACTGAAAAAATATATCTATAACTGAAATCTGTAGCTGGTGCAAAATTTGCTTTTAGCCTCTTATCCCTCACCTTTTTTTCTGCATCCAGTAACAGATACTTTTTTGTTTTCATAAATAGCAGCAATTTTCATTGTTTTAGGCTGGGTTCACACTAGTACGACAAACGCTCCCACATTGAAAGCACATGTCACATGACGTGTAAAAATAAATGTTTCCCTATGAGAGCCGTCTTAACTGGCCCGACGACACAAGTCAGTCCGACCTGCACTACTTTGGTCTGACTTTGATCCTACTTCAGCCCATTGAATATCATTGACGTAAGATCAAAGTCGGATCCTTGTCCTCACCATCAGACTTATGACATCCAACATAGTGATTACAGCAGCAGTAAAAAGAATTTGTCACACTGGGTTTGTTTTGATTGGTCAATGGACAAGTCAGACAATCTCAAAGTCTGAGCAAAATCTTATCTAGTTCATTCAAATCGGATGGAAGTAGGGCCAAAGTAGCATTGATGTAGGACTGATGTTGCAGGGCAAAGTAGGATGACAGTCTTACAACAGTCGTGTTGTAACAGTGTGAAACTGGCCTACAAGTGTAAAGTTAATGGCTTTCTACAATTGCAGCTCCAACCAAAGGAACTCAATGGTTATTTTTTTTCTTCTTGCAGGATATACACAGCTTTGTGATTGGTGGAGCGTGGGAGTTATACTTTACGAAATGCTTGTTGGAAAAGCTCCTTTTCATGCAAGCTCACCACTGGAAACGCAAATGAAAGTAAGTTGAAATTATTATTATTTTTTATTATTATTATACAGTATTTATATGGCACCGACAGCTTGTGCAGCGCTTTACAATATTAGGGCAGACAGTACAATTACAATACAATTCAATACAGGAGGAAGTTGAATTTTTTTTTTTTTTTCTCTCAGTCTTTTGCATTAAAAAAAATAAAGGTTAGTATAAGGTTTTAGTAATAAAACTATAAGAATATATAAAGCTGAAGACAGCAGATATTCATGTAAAACTTATGTAGGAGGATTTGTTTAATCTCTGTGTATCTGAGGCTGTTCACTTCACTAGGTATGTGTGAGGGTTTACATCCACTTTAACATATTTTGGAACCCTTCAGAGATAGAATTACAGAAGCTGCTAACTTCCCTCCAAAATACTAGTTGTTCAACTGTGCCAGTGTTCAATGCTTTGAGCTACTGACTTGGAGCAAGCATGCAGATTAGAAAGTTCAGAATACAAACCTCTTGATCGGCCTTATTGTTTTAGATGTGCGCACAAGGTGTGCTAGGTGTGCCTGGGCACACCCTAATCACCCCTTGGGAAGCAGATTCCCCCCACAGGCCTGGCTCCCCCTGCAGTGCTGCCAGATTCCTTCCCCTTCTCTCCCACTGGCTGCTACTGCGGGCACACACAGGGGGATTTTTTAGAATGAGTGGGGGGAAGGGGCCTGTAAATATGGAATTTACTGGCCCCTTACCTTTCTGAATAAACACAGTGACTGATTGGTGCCATGTGTTTGAGCTTTGGAGTGCACACCCTAATGCAATAGGCTGCACACACCTACGGTTGTACTAAAACCATTGGACCAGCATGGCAGCCAGGCAAAAAGCATGTTTAGGTGGAGAGGTCACCAATGTCAGCATATAGTACAGCAGGGTTTCTCAACCCGTGGTACACGTACCCCTGGGGGTACGTGCACTACGGGCAAGGGGGTACGCCGCACAGAGCTGAGTGAGACTTCACTCTCACTTCTGCTGCCTCCTTTCACAATTGAGATCGCCTCGGCCACCCAGAGAGTGACAGTCTCCGGGCGGCTTAGCGGCATGTGTGTGAGAGGAGGAGGGGGTGGGGTTTTGCGACCCGCACCTGGATGACCCCATTCTGAGGAAGGCGGAGGGTCCTGGAGGCAGGGCTCTTCAGCCGGCATATGGCGGCGCGCCGCTCACCTTGAGTGAGACTCCTCACTCACTAGTGCTGCCTCCTTTCAGAAGGCGGCCCGAGAGTGATAGTCTGAGGAAACAACTCTCCGGGCGGCTGCACACTGCATTCTCCGCTCGCTGCTCAGGTGGATGAGAGGAGGGGGGTGGATATCCTGAGGGGGGGTCTGTACTAAAGGAGGGGGGGAGATTTCCTGAGGGGGGGCCTGTACTAAAGGAGGGGGGAGATTTC
>BLSH010373257.1:5079306-5095740 GCA_018402905.1 Glandirana rugosa | reverse complement strand
GAGGGGGTCTGCACTAATGAAGGTGGGGGTTGTTTTGAGGGGAGGTCTGTACTGATGGAAGGGGGTGTTCACTGCACTAATGAAGCTGCATTTGGTTGGCACTGCATTTGGTGGGCACTGCATTGATGAGGCTGCATTTGGTGGGCACTGCATTGATGAGGCTGCATTTGGTGGGCACTGCATTGGTGAGGCTGCATTTGGTGGGCACTGCATTGATGAAGCTGCATTTGGTGGGCACTGCATTGATGAAGTTGCATTTGGTGGGCACTTCATTGATGAAGTTGCATTTGGTGGTCACTGCACTGATGAGGCTGCATTTGGTGGGCACTGCATTGATGAGGCTGCATTTGGTGGGCACTGCATTGATGAGGCTGCATTTGGTGGGCACTGCATTGATGAAGCTGCATTTGGTGGGCACTGCACTGGTAGGCCTCATGTGCGTGCATGTGTCTACCTGTGTATTAATTTTGGATTATGTGCGTGTCTCTGCCAGTGTGTTCGTTTGGGATTGTCAGTGTTTATCTATCAGAGTGTGTGTGTGTGTGTGTGTGTGTGTGTGTGTGTGTGTATCTGTCATTGCAGCATGCACACGTACAATGATATTGAACACGAACGAAAACCATCACCAACACATACTGACATTACACACACACACAGAAACTATGACAGCCAAACAATAGAAATTACTTTCTCCAGACAGGGGTACTTAGGAATTTTTTTTAGACCTGCAGGGGTACTTCACCGTAAAAGGTTGAGAAACACTGTAGTACAGTATACTTCCTTTTATGCACATTGTATTCCATGCCTTCACTCTTATGCATATTTTTTGTTTTTTAGGTAATCAAGTGGCAGACTACATTACACATTCCCCCCCAAGCTAATCTATCGCCAGAAGCGTCTGATCTAATTGTCAAACTGTGCCGAGGCCCTGAAGATCGTTTAGGCAAGAATGGGGTTGATGAGATTAAAGCTCATCCATTCTTCAAGACTATAGACTTTTCTAGTGACTTGCGTCAGCAGTCTGCTTTGTATATTCCCACCATAACACACTCTACGGACACTTCCAACTTTGACCCAGTAGATCCAGACAAACTCTGGAATGATGAAGACAAAGATGGAAATAAAAATGATACACTAAATGGCTGGTACAAAAATGGCAAACACCCTGAACATGCATTCTATGAGTTTACTTTCAGGAGGTTTTTTGATGATAATGGACACCCATACAACTACCCCAAACCTTTTGAAAATGATTATGATGACACAAAGGACGATGGCTACAAGCAAACTGGTACTGAACAGAGTAATATTGGGAAGAGGCCACCAAACAGGGATTTAGTTTATGTATAGAGTCATCACATGCATTTATAACGTCTTTCAAATACTGTGGTTTCTTTTGAAAGACCTGTATAAGTAGCTGGATTCTGCTACATTGGAAGCCTCCAAAAAAACAAATCTGTGTATTGAGCACAGCCGCTAGTGGTGAATTTCAAACTTCAGCAAGAGATATAATTAAGCAGTAGTTGTTATTGCTCATTACTGAAAACCAATGCTGGAGTTTGTGCCCACTGACTTTAAAACTAGAAGAGGACTTTTTTTCTTATCAGAGCACCTTGTTTTTTCTTTTTTTGTGCTTTCAAATTACTTTTTACGTTCTTTTATTGGGCACACAGTAGAGTTATTAATGGACTGGGAAGTCTAACTTAATTTTAAGCTGCAAAGGTACACATTTGCAAGACAATGATGAACATTTATGTAAAAAAAGTTACATTAAGCCTCTTAACAGCTATATATCAATCCTATTTATGTAATTGCAATATTTATAAAGCATTGTAAAGAATATTTGAATTGATATATTTGATGTGGATCTTCTAAAAACATTGGAAGATGAGGCAGTAAGATGCGCAGGTCATTATGGCTCAACACAACACTAATTTCTACCAACAGAATCAATTAGATGTAGATAAATTAATTCAAAGTCCACCCAAGACTGATATTTAGGCTGATTTGGGCTTTTGCCATCCCGTGTATTTTTAACTAGAGTAAACTAGTTCTTGTGGTCTAAATCCTATCAAGATGGCAGTGGCTTTAAAGAGCAAGTTCACCTTTAGCTTAGCCACTGAAGCTAGAAAAGAAGCACTGTTTGAATGGGCTGCAGTGGCTGCTACGGGACGCACACTTGTAACCCCCAGCCCGTCCTGCAACCGACAGGACAGAGGGGCATTGAGGGGGCCAGTGGTTTCTGCAGAGAGGCCCCTTTTATGGCTGCATATGTAATGGCAAGCAGGCGCAACATTTGAAAATAAGCACTGGTATGTACTATAAAGGGGATCGGAAACTGCATAGGGGGCTTTTTATAAAATGTTGCTAAAGGTGAACTTGCACTACTAGTGAAGGTAGAAGGCATGAGCTTAAAGCGGAGTTCCACCCATGTAAGAGTCAGCAGCTACAAAAAGTGTAGCTGCTGACTTACTAATCGGACACTCACCTGTCCCTCGCTCCACTGATGCGGTCGCCCGAGGGCTAGCTCTTCGCCCCCCTCCCCTCGGCGGCACCGGCATCATAATTGTGGGCACCCACCTTTGGCTCCAAAGCCGGGCGCACACTGTGCATGCGAGAGTGGCGCAGCGCCTTGTGACTGGCCAGCTTATCTTCTGGGACCTGTGACGTGTCCCAGAAGATCGCGAGAGGGAAGGGGGAAGGTGGACTTCTTTCCTGGAGCCGCGGCTCCAGGGGAGGAAGTGGACCTGGGACCCTCCAAAAAAGACATGCCAATTGTGGCATGTTTGGGGGTCACCTTCCATTAAAGCGGAAGTTCCTCATTTGGGTGGAACTCCACTTTAATTTATGGGCAACATGCCCCATTAGACCAGGAATGGTATCAGTAGCTACCAGCTGTTTCAGTCTACTGGCATTCACCCAGTACTGAATTATCACTTTTGGGTGGATTTTAGCCTAGAACAGATTTGTACAAAATACTTTGGACATTAAAAAAAAATATTTTTGTACTATGACACAGAGTAAAAAAAATAAATCTTACTGCATGAAATGAACATCTTTCAGTATAGATATATACCATAGTGTAGTATTTTGTACTATACTACACTGCATTTGTATTATATAACAATTGATAGTTTATTTTAAATTATGTCCCGGTCCTCTGAATCAGCTGAAGAAAAACTAATTCAATAAAACTTTTACTGTTTTAGAAATACATTTGTATATGCATGATATGTTTGGTACAGTTCAACAGAGAAATAAAACATTACACCAGCATTCTTGGTACACATTAAGACCCAAAGCTTTTAGCCAACTTCTTCTTAAGCTTCAACAGTGCTCTTTTTCTGGTAGAGGAACAAAGACATGATTTATTTTCCCTAATAGGCAATGAGCGACTTTTTTGTTGGTAGATTTATTGAACTTGGGAAAGACTGTTTGCTGCTTCTTTTTTTTCAGTTTTTGCTACGCCAAACCTGTTGTAATTGATTGGAGGAAACAATTTATGAACGGTTGATTTTTTTTTTTTTCAGGAATAATTAATCATTGCTCAACATTTGATGGAGTTTTTGTTGTGGCTACAGTGCCTTGAAAAAGTATTCATACCTCTTGAAATGTTCCATATTTTGTCATGTTACAATCAAAAATGTAAATGTATTTTATTTGGATTTTATGTGATAGACCAACACAAAGGGGCACATAATTGTGAAGTGAAAGGAAAATGATAATTGGTTTTCAACATTCTGTAAAAATAAATATGTGAAAAGTGCGGCATGCATTTGTATTCAGCCCCCCTGAGTCGAACCACCTTCCACTGAAATAACAGCTGCAAGTATTTTTGGGTATGTGTCTACTAGCTTTGCACATCTAGAAAGTGACATTTTTGCCCATTCTTCTATGCAAAATAGTTCAAGCTCATTCAGATTGGATGGAGAGTGTCAATAGCAATTTTCAAGTCTTGCCACAGATTCTCAATGGGATTTAGGTCTAGACTTTGACTGGGCCATTCTAACACATGAATATGCTTTGATCTAAACCATTCCATTGCAGCTCTGGCTGTATGTTTTAGGGTTGTTGTCCTGCTGGAAGTTGAACCTCCGCCCCAGTCTCAAGTCTTTTGCAGACTCTAACAAGTATTCCTCAAAGATTGCCCTGTATTTGGCTCCATACATCTTCCCATCAACTCTGATCAGCTTCCCTGTCCCTGCTGAAGAAAAGCATCCCCACAACATGATGCTGCCACCACCATATTTCACGGTGGGGATGGTGTGTTCAGGGTGATGTGCAGTGTTAGTTTTTCGCCACACAGCATTTTGCTTTTAGGCCAAAAAGTTCAATTTTGGTCTCATCTGACCAGAGCACCTTCTTCCACGTGTTTGCTGTATCCCCCACATGCCTTCCCGCAAACTGAAACAGGACTTCTTATGGCTTTCTTTCAACAATGGCTTTCTTCTTTAAAGGTCAGATTTGTGGAGTGCACGACTAATAGTTGTCCTGTGGACAAATTCTTCTACCTGAGCTGTGGATCTCTGCAGCTCCTCCAGAGTTACCATGGGCCTCGTGGCTGCTTCTCTGATTAAGGCACTCCTTCCCCATCCTGTTCATTTAGGTGGACGGCCCTGTCTTGGTAGGTTTTCAGTTGTGCCATATTCTTTCCATTTTTAGATGATGGATTGAACAGTGCTCCGTGAGATGTTCAAAGTTTGAGATATTTTTTTATAACCTGACCTTGCTTTAAACTTCTCTACAACTTTATCCCTGACCTGTCTGGTATGTTCATTGGCCTTCACGATGCGGTTTGTTCACTATGGTTCTCTAACAAACCTCTGAGGGCTTCACAAAACAGCTGTATTTATACCGAGATTAAATTATACACAGCCTATTTAATAATTAGGTGCCTTCTGAAGGCAATTGGTTCAACTAGATTTTAGTTAGGGGTATCAGAGTATAGGGGGCTTAAAACAAATGCACGCCACACTTTTCAGATATTTATTTGTGTAAAAAATGTGGAAAACCATTTATCATTTTCCTTCCACTTCACAATTTTGTGCCACTTTGTGTTGGTCTATCAAATAAAATCCCAATCAAATACATTTACATTTTTGGTTGTAACATGACAAAATGTGGAAAATGTCAAGGGGTATGAATACTTTTTCAAGGCACTATATGCCATGCAAATAGAACAGAGTTTTTCAAAATACTTAAGGCACTTAAAGAAAAAAAAACTTTATTTTGTAGAAAACACAATGATGAAAATTAGAAAATTAGAACAGCAATGACTAGCACAGAGAAAGATTACAACTAAAATTTCTGAAGGTTACAACAATCAACAATTCGGAAGTGTACAGGCCCTTGCTTTGAATGAGTTCAGCACATCTGCAGCCACAGGACATCACTAATGTCTCACACTGCTCTGTTGTGATTTTGTTCCACTCTTCTTCCAGTCTCTTCCACAGTTCGGTGACTGTAGTGGTTTTCTTGTCCATAACTTTGTCACCAAGAATTTTCCAGAGGTTTTCTATTGGGTTTAGATCAGGACTCTGGGCTGACCATTTCATTATTTCAAAGTTTTCAGCTTCAAGGAACTGCTTTGTTTTGCTGTGTGACGGGATATTGTCGTGCATGAAAATTGCTGGCTGAGTGGGTGATGAATGCAGGGAAGGATCCGCATGTTGAAGTAGGTTCTGATAAACCTTTGCATTCACTCTGCCATGTAGCTGTATAAGAGGCCCAACTCCTGCTGCAGAAAACATTCCCCAAACCATGACTCTTCCCCCTCCACTTTTCACTGACTTCTTTACATACTTTGGGTTCAGTCTTTCCCCAGTTTAGTGACACGCATAATGTTTCCCATCGGACCCAAAGAAATTAAACTTGCTTTTACCACTAAAGTGAACTTTTGACCAGATCTCCTCTGACCACACAACATGCTCCTCAGCAAAGGTTAGTCTAGCCTTTTGATACTTTATGCTAATGATAGCTTTGGTCACTGTAGAGTGGGCTTTTAGTCCAAATGCTCTTAAACAGTGAGACACTATGACAAGACAGATCGTTACTCTGTTTAGCGTTTGAACTGGCTAGCAATCGAATCGGCAGTGTTGAACCGATTTGCCCATTGAGATTCTCTGCATTATCCTCTCCTGTTGCATTTGTCTTTTGTGTGTAAAGATGTAATATTCTAGAAATCACAGGTTTTGGAATGACAAACTTGTCTCGCTATGACTGAAAGGGTCATCCTTTGGCCTTCATCTAGGCAACCTGCTGCCAGAGGGTTTCAGTCAGTGTAGAACGGTTCACCATCTTGCAAAGGTAGTGAAAACTGGAGAGTTAGGCTGCCAGATAAATAGGGTTTGTCAGATAATTAAAGCAATTAGCACAAGGTGCCAGAATAACTGGGAGGTATCTGAAAGTGTTCTCTAATTCTGATCAATGTTATTTTTCAAATTTCATATTCTGTGCTTCAAAATATATGTAACTCATGAAATATGCTCAACAAAACTGCTCTTTTTCTCCATTTAAGATAATTTCATATAGGACTAAGCAGTGACTTTGAAATTCAGGAAATTGTAGCTTGTTCTCTAATTTTGATCATGTGTGTGTATGTATGTATGTGTGTATATATGTATAGATGTGTGTGTGTGTGTGTGTGTGTGTGTGTGTGTGTATATATATATATATATATATATATATATATATATATACACGCTTGTGTGTATTTTGAGGTAAATATATTTTTGTGCTACTGACATGAAATTTTCACCACGTCGGTAACAACCCGTGCAATCCATACATACAAAGAAACCAAAACAAATAATTTCAGAAATTAGGTTGTGTAATAAAATGGAATGACACAGGTAAAAAGTATTGAACACATGAAAGGGAGGTGCAAAGAGGCATGAAAAGCCAAGACACTAGCTGAAATCTATCAGTAATTGTTACACAATCTTGCCCCTTGTCAGTGCAAATCAACATCAGCTGGTTCAGTCTCAACTGATGGCCTATAAAAAGGTGTTTCATTACCAAGGTATCACACAAGAAACATCTCACGATGGGTAAAAGCAAAGAGCTCTTCACAACCTTATTATTGCAAAATATGCTGATGGCATTGGTTACAGAAGGATTTCTGAATACTCCAGTGAGCACTGTTTGGGCCATAACCCAGAAGTGGAAAGAACACAATTTCAACTTAAATCGGCAACGACCAGGTGCTCTCAAGATTTCTGACGGAGAAGTGAAAAGAATTATCAAAAGAGTTATCCAAGTGCCAAGGACCACTTGTTGAGATTTTCAGAAAGACCTGCAATTAGCAGGTACAATTGTTTCAAAGAAAACAATGAGTAATGCACTTAACTGCTCACCAAGCAAGACTCCATTGCTGAATAGAAAGCATGTTGAAGCTCGTTTAGCTCTCGGTCTACCGGCAGTGGACCCTGTAGGTAGTTTGTGTTGTGTTTTTTTTATGGAATTTATTATTATTTGATAAGAATGTGTGAGTTTTTTTACTGCTAAGTAGACAATTCTAAATCTGAAGGCTTTATTTTGTTTGCGTTTAACCTTTTTTCTGTAAATTCAAATTATAGCATCGTACACTGGCAGGGTCCATTGGACCCATCTTGCTCTTCAATGGTTTCTCCGTTATGACTCATCAAGTGACATGATTACTGTACTGCACTCTGTGAGCCATTTTCAGTCTACAAGTTAGGATATGTTTCTGCATGTTAGGACTTGCTTTCTTAGCTTTTGAAGATTTGTTATGCTTTCCTGACTTGGTGGTGTAGTTTCATCATGGCTTGTAAACGCCTCAGTAATGAAGAAATACTTCGTTTGTTGAACTCTTTTTTTCAATACTTTATTAGGAGCACACGAGAAGTACAGCCATTATGATAGGTCATAACAATCATGCTACACATACATGGAAAGGTTAGCAGAACACATCAAGCCATTGCAGTTATCAGATGTGAAACATCATTTATGATATCACATAGACCCAACCTTCCAAGTGCAAAATTAAGAAACATTTACTGCACCCCGTGCAACATTTTGTGCGCGTTTAAATCCTGCTTCCTGATGTTTAGCACAGTTAGACATCTTACATGAGAAGAGGCGAAGGTGCGCTACCTGTCTCTCCGTAAAAGTGATCCCCAGATCTCGGTCCCACTTAGCAATATAAGGGAGCTTGAAGTCCTGAAGAGGTGTCGCCAAGAGGCGATAAGTGTGGGATATTGCGTGGCGCATGGGAGATTGGTCCACACAAAAGAGTTCAAATGTGGTAAGCGTCTGGTGTAGCCGGCTGGGGGAGGTAAAGAACCCAAAAAGTGTGCCATTTGGATTTTTTTGCCAGAAAGAGAGTCCGCCGAACCTCAGATCCTCCATGATTTTTTGTCTAGTAATCCATTGATCGTTAATTTTAAAGTGCCTACCTTGGAACAAGTCGGCAGTTCTCAAAGCCTAGAATCCAGGATCGCTCAGGCCAGGAGCAAACGCCAGTTTACCCACTATGGGTGTGAGTGGGGCAATAGCCGAGTCCCGAAATGTCCGGAAACACTGCTGCCATGTCTCTCCCACCGTGGGGTGAGATATCCCCCTAGTAGGCGAGGACGGGTGGCACCAGGGCCGGGAGTCCAATGGAATTCGCAGCCTGCTCTATCTGTACCACTGTTTGAGAGCCCCGTGTCGGCACCAATCCAGCACCCTCGTCAGATAGCATGCCATGAGATAAATTTTGACATCTGGAAGAGCCATGCCTCCCATATGTTTCAGTAGACGCAAGATTGACTGGACAAGTCGAGGCAAGGTTTCTAGGTCCACAAGAAGTCAACAAGAATACGTCTGATTTCTCTCAGAAAGGGACCTGGTATGCGGACATGCCTGAAAATAGTAGAGAATCCTTGGCATGATATTCATCTTCACTATGTTGCATCTCCAAAACCATGAGAATAGGCCCGTCTGCCACCGCAAAAGGTCCTGCTTAATGGCCAACAGCAAAGGAGGAAAATTGAGAGAAGATGTCTGCATTATTAGGCAAAGATATACCCAGATATTTTATGTGAGAGGTAGTCCACTTAAAAGGAAAGTCGGTTTGAAGGAGGGTAGTCAGCTTTGCCAGTATAGATACACCCATCGCTTCCGACTTCTGAGTCTTGAGTTTGGAGAGCAGGTTTGGGAGGGAGATTAGGGGCTTAGTAAGAAAGAAAAACAGATCATCAGTGTAGGCTGCGACTTCAGGAGACAGATTTGGTCCAATATTCAAGCCTGAGATGTCTGGATTATTTCTGACCGTGCGTAGGAAAGGCTTGAGAGTCAAAATAAAAATCAGGAGAGAGAGAGGGCAGCCCTGTCGGGTCCCGTTTGTGATCTCAAAAGGGGAGGAAGATGTCTGTTTACCTTCCCCTGGGCCGAGGGATGTGAATACATCACATTGATCCAGTGCATCATCCATTGCCCTAAGCCATTGTGTTTAAGAGTTTCTGTTAGGAAGGCCCAGTTCACACTGTCAAAAGCCTTTCCGGCATCTAGACAGGATCAACATTGGGATCTTCCGAGCCTGTGCAGCGTAAAGCAGGTTGATTGATCGCTTCTGTCATATTATCACGTGCTTTCCTTGTGGGTACGAACCCCACCTGATCAGAGTGGATCAGTTGAGGAATTAGCTCTATTAAGCACATAGCGAGGATTTTAGTGAATCATTTGAGGTCCACGTTCAGGAGAGAAATTGGGTGATAATTCTGACAAAGTAGGGGGTCCTTTCCCTCTTTTGCCAAAACTGCAATGTGTGCCCTGAGCGTGTCTCGGGAGCGTGATTCCAGTGCCTGCCAAATTATATGCAGAGAAAATGAGGGGTCAGGATACTCCCAAAGGTTTTATAGTAGAGAAGACCGACACAACTTTAGATAGCAGGGACTGGGGGAAAAGAAAAAGGTAAATTCTCGTGTATGAGTCATGAGGGGGTGTGAGTAGAACGTATAGTCCGGTCTGTCTGGATGCAGGACACGCCATACATCCACTAGGTGGAAGGCATGGAAGGTTTTCTTTAGGCGTTTCAACGCTGCGTAGGATACATGTGAAGCATTCCTAGAGGCATCCAAAGTCGGGTCCAATGTGAAATTCACATCGTCCCCAACTATTACCACCCTTTCTGCGAATTCCGCCAGCTTGGCAAAAGTTGGTTCAAGATAGGTAATTTGATTTGAATTGGGAAGATATAGATTTACCAGAGTAACTTTGAGCATACCCACAGTGTCCTTCACAAACAGTGCACATCCCTCTGCATCCCACCTCCGGTCCCCAAATAACCATTGGATTGAATTGTGAATCAATATGCTAACCCCCCTTGACATGGAATCCGGAGAGCAGCCGTGGTATATCGTTGGGAAAAAGCGGTTGTGAAGTTTAGGCAGAAATGATGGCTTTCAAATGTTTCAGATTAGTGAGCACCATAGAACGTTTCTCCGGGGTATTCAATCCAGTTGTGTTCAGAGAAACGAAGCATACGGGTTCCTTCTTGCCAGCTGCCATGTCTACATTATTACAACCAGCAACAGTGAATGGTGGTGGGAGGGAAAAAGAAAAAAGTGAAAATGATCCTAGTACGCCGTATATGTATGAGAGACCTCACCTCACAACACCCAGACAGCGCAATAAAAATCGCAAAAAATATGGCCAAAAACAAAGAAAAACCAAAACAGCCATCTATAGGGTGTAGCCCTATGTATGGGAGAGGTAGGTCACAGTAGGGAGCATAGACTCCCTATCCCAACCTAAGCCTAATAACAATTAACATCAGTAACAGGTAATGAGTATGCTAGTATCTATCATAATATAGCCCAACTCACACACCCAGGCACACAATATACCCTAAACAACGTGGCTGTTTTAACGCTAATGCCATGTCCATGCAGATTAGACCTTAACAAGCTTGCAGGACACGACACCCCCCCCCCCCCCCCCAAGTAAAGGAACTGCCCCTTCCATGCCCGCCGCGTCACAGTAAGTTCAACGGTTTAACCCACTGTATGGGTGGGGGAGGCAGAAGTGAGGATGGGATGTGTACATACAGGGCTGAGGATAAGGTATGGGAAGGGAGAATGGATAGGGGGGAAAAGTAAGAGCCTAAGGGAAGGGTGGATGGTAACAGTCCACGATTCAGAGCCCAGAGGGTAATGATCAAGATATAACGCTCCCTCCAGCTACTCTATTTGAAATAATCCAGCCCACACCCCACCCCTATCACATGGCCATTTACCCTATTAGATGGTGGAATAAGCTGGGCAGATGCAAAAGGGCATTCGTTCAGAGAGCGGAACAGACAAAAGCAGTCACGTATAAAATGTTTAGAGCACCATGTATTCAGTAAGCAAACTCAGTCCCCCTGCTCCCCAAGCACATAACTAAAAAGAAGTCCATTCTCCCTCGAAAGTTTGCCCCCTCCACCCGCACAAACGCATGGGTGACAGGTAAATCCCAAAACGCCCCTAACCAGGGATCCCAGTTTCCCCTATAAACATGTCATATGTGCACAGTATATCCAGACTGCATAGCCGTTGTCACAGGGGTAACAGTGGTCATCGCTCTAGGGTCCATGCAGGTGCGGGCAGGGAAGCCAAGGGGCTCCCTTGAGTATGAGCCAAAACAGCACAGAAATCCAAACCTCACATCTCCGCAGTTGATGCTTGCTCTTCCCGTCCCCTTCTAGGAGTGCGTTGTGGTAGACCAGAGTGTGAGATGCGGGGAGCTGAGCGAGAATCTCTGCTAGGTAAAACCCCCAGCCAGTCCTGTAACTGTATTGGATCTATTCCCAGGAACACAAAAAGGTCAGGTAGATCAGCCCAGCGCCTTAGCAAGAAAGATGAATTCCCTTTACAGACAGTAAATTGTAGGGAAAAAACACCAGCGATATGAGAGATCCATTTGGCGCAGCTTTTCCAGCAGAGGCTTCAGCATTGCTCTCCGCAGCAGTGTGGCTCTAGAGATGTCCGGGAATATGGATACCTGCACCCCATTGAATTCGACCAGGCATTGCGGAGCATCTGTTCCTTGTGAGAGTAACGGTGCAGCCTACAGATCACATCCCTTGGGTACCCTGGGTCCATAGGCTTCAGACCCAGAGCCCTGTGAATCCTATCAAACTCCAGGTTAGAAGGGAGACCCTCACCCAAAACTTTGTGCAGGATCACTTTAACAGTATCCATCAGGTTTTTTCGAATCCGTTGCCTTCCGCAGACCCCGGAGCCGCAGTTTGTCCCGGCGGCTCCGGTTCTCCACATCCTCCATATGCAGCTGTGCTTCCGCCATCTGTGCTTGGTGTGTTTCCTGGCTTTGTTCTAGCTGGGTGACTCGCCTCTCCAGGGCCCCCACAGTCGATTCTCCCTTAGGTGGTCATCAAGGGTGTGTACCTCAGAGTGGACTTGCTGCCAGTCTATGCGATGTTGTTCCTCTAGCCGCAGCACAAGCGATTCCATGTCGGACTTTGTGGGCAGAGCCCTTAATAGGGCTCTGATGCCCGAGTCATCCGGGGGAGCATGTGTGGAGGAGCTTGTGTCGGTAATATGTAAAAAAGTGTAGCTCTTTATAAATAAACTGAGGGTATAGATTGTGGTATCCTAATCTGTGGAGAAGACCACAAGAAGAACAGAAGAGGTAGAGAAGAACGTCGGAAGAACATCATTCACCCAGAAGAAGGGATCAAGAGGAAAGATCAAGAAGTATGGAAAGAAGAGAGGATGCCGATCAGGAAAGAGAACCCAAAAGAAAAAGAGACCACCAGGGAAAGGAGTATTCAACCTAAGTGACCAAACCTTCTCTACTGAAGAACTAGCAGTCTTAGACAAAGGTCTGAAATATGCCCCTACAAAAAACCTCAACAAATTTGATACCTACATTGGGATCCAAAAATACATTAGAAGTGTCAATATCAAGAAGTACATCTGAGGAACCCCCAGATGAAGATATCCAAGTCCTCTATTAATAAAGGAGAAGTCCAACATACAACACTACATAACAAATCCTTGTTTAACCACAGATTCACAAAAACCAGCACATAGAAGTCTTCAAAAGACTAGTGCTACAAGACCTAGACCAACTTAAAGTCAAGAAAAAGGCAGATCCAGTGCATATTAAAAAAGGAATCAGAACACTGACCACAAGAAAAGATATTGTAATCCGTCCAGCCGACAAAGGAGGAGGAGTTGTTATACTATCACAGGAGAAATACCAAGATGAAATCAATAGACAACTTGCAGACACCATGACATATACTAAACTTTTGGGGAACCCCACCAATAAATACAAAAACAACTAGAGAAAGTAGTCCAATTAGGCATTAAAAAAGAAATACTTAACAAAAAGAAGGCCAGATACCTTGTACCGGAGTTATGTAGGATACCGGTGATATACATAGTACCCAAAATACCTAAAGATAAAGAAAACCCTCCCGGTAGACCAGTGTTCAACAGGATAGACTGCCTGACTTCCTGAATGGGACAGTATATCGACAGCTTTATTCAACCAGCTGTCCAATATACCAAATCCTATCTGAGGGACACTAAACATGTTCTTCAGTTACTTGAATCTCTTCAGGTACTAGAGGGAAGGACACTACTATCTACGGCAGATGTGTCCTCCCTCTACACAGTGGTACAACACCACCTAGCATGTGAAGCCACCAAATGGCTTCTTAAACAATACAACAGATTGAAGTGCCCACAAATAAAATACCTTCTCAAATGCCTAGATTTATGCCTAAAATCCAATTATTTTTGGCGCAACCAATGCTACTACAAACAAACAACGGTGATAGGCATGGGGGCAAAATTTGCCCCTACTGTGGCAAATACCTTCATGTCACAATAGGAGGAGGACAGTGTATACAAACACCCCAGAAGAGCTTACACTTTATAGAAGGTATATCGATGACCTGATTATTGTGTGGAATGGGAGTAGATCCACACTAGAAAACGTTCTCAATAATCTTAACAGGAATGAAGAAAACATATGTCTAACATGGAACATACAAGATAAATCGATTGCACGTCTTGATTTGGTAATTAGAATTGAACATAACTGTCTCCTCACCAAAACGTTCTTTAAAATGTAGACCAGAACAGCTACCTACCATTAATAGCTGGCACCATAAACCCTGGCTTTTCAATATCCCCAAAGGTCAACCTACAAGGATAAAAATAAATTGTGCTACAGTAGAAGACTACCAGACACAAGCAAAGATTATTGGGAAGAGATTCATTAAAAAAGGATACACACAACAATCAATATCCACCCAAATTCAACAAGTCAACAAATTATATAGGAAAAGCATGTTATTGGAAAACAACAAAGACAAAAAACAATTCCCATCCGAAACTCCACCCCTAGTCTTGGACTACGACATACAACACAAAGAATTAGAAAGACATTCAGAAACACTGGCACATATTAACAGCAGATAAACACCTACGTAAAATACTGCACCTAGATTCATATACAAGAGAGCTCCAAACTTGAGAGACATTATTGTCAAAAATGTAGTAATGTCACCACCAAAACTGGAATTCACTTTCTTTAAGGGGAAGGGATTCTATCCATGCGAACGTTGTATTGCATGCAAACATGAGACTAAACCAATAAAAAAATGGAATTTCAATTTACCAGCACTGGAATCATGTATGCCATCAGAGACTTTGTCAGCTGTAACACCAAGGGAGCAGTCTATGCCTTAGAGTGCAGTTGTAAGCTACAATATGTGGGAAGAACCAAAAGAACACTAAAGAGAAGAATCAAAGAACACGTTCAAAATATAATTAAAGGCTGCCCAAAGCACAGTGTCTTGAAGCACTTTGCAGAGGTCCATGACAAAAATCCAATACACCTAAAATTCTGGGGAATTGAAAGATACAAGTCTTGGAGGGGCAGGCACATGGTCAGAACCCTTAGCCAAAAGGAATCCAGGTGGATCCACACATTAAACACATTGACACCTAACGGACTAAATGTAGAGTTCGCCCTAAACTGTTTTTTGAGTGACTACTAACCACAGCCAATGATATAGGCACATGAAATCACACATACATCACTTTACCATCACTATTCTAAACATGCCCCCCTTCAATCTAATACAGTTGAGAAAACATTTTATATCAAACTATGTACACCTCTATATAATGCGTATGTATGTAAAGGTTGATGTTTACCTCACACTACATTTCCGGTAAAGGACTTTTGAACAATATCAATATTTGGGATGACATCATACACCATTACTCTCATAACTATAACACTTACTACCTATAGGTTTAATTTCCTACTTCATCTAATAGCCTCCTCGTGAAATACATCTTTATAGCAATGGAGATTATTTTTCCCCTAAAGGAATCAAAACTATTTGTAATAAATAGGATGACCTAATGTGTTACACAACACAGGAATATGTATCACAGTATTTTGACTGTTAACATGATAGATCAAAACAACTAATCTTCACTTAATGAGGATTAGGATACCACAATCTATACCATCAGTTAATAAAATTGAGCTGTGCAGATAGGATTGTTAATAAAAGCAATCCATAAAATGGTGACCAATATATATAACCTTTTTCCCTACATTATATGT
This sequence comes from Glandirana rugosa, assembly GCA_018402905.1. NCBI lineage: Eukaryota > Metazoa > Chordata > Amphibia > Anura > Ranidae > Glandirana > Glandirana rugosa. Next base: position 5,080,140 of record BLSH010373257.1, on the reverse strand, counting down.
ACCATCATGATTATCCTATTGTCTCTCCTCCCCTTAACAAATAAACATTTGAATTAATATCCGCATATGCCTTTTACCAACACACAGTGTCCAACGCTGTAACCTAGAACTGGTGCCACATAATACAGGGTGGGCCATTTATATGGATACACCTTAATAAAATGGGAATGGTTGGTGATATTAACTTCCTGTTTGTGGCACATTAGTATATGTGAGGGGGGAAACTTTTCAAGATGGGTGGCCATGGCGGCCATTTTGAAGTTGGCCATTTTGAATCCAACTTTTGTTTTTTTCAATAGGAAGAGGGTGATGTAACACATCCAACTTATTGGGAATTTCACAAGAAAAACAATGGTGTGCTTGGTTTTAACGTAGCTTTATTCTTTCATGAGTGATTTACAAGTTTCTCTTTGTTTACAGCCATTGACATGTCGCTGAGGTTAACACGTGCGGAGCGGATAGAAATTGTGTTGATGTCTGGTGAACCAAAAAGAACACTTTAAGGGTTATTCAACCTACACAATGTAGTGGGAGAAGGATAACTTTTTTTGTTTTCAACCTAAGTTTTACCGGTTGAAGTTTTACCGGCGGTACCGGTGGGTAGAACTTTTCAAAGGGGGGAGTGTATATGATTACACGGTGTTTGTCCTTCAATTATAGTGGTTGGTAAGGGTAAAATAATTCCACATAGGTATATTTACCGGGTGGGACATAATACACCGTGGTCAAGATCCAATGTCGCAACCTGTGACACACAACCATTTTCCGTATACGCCTATAATTAAGTTTACAAATAAACAATTCCCCTCCTCTCTGTTATCCTATTAGTACTAC
>BLSH010373257.1:5021968-5033542 GCA_018402905.1 Glandirana rugosa | reverse complement strand
CCCCCCCCCCCCCCCCGCAAATCTGGCCACATGCGGTATTGCATACACCAGGCGCCCCTGGAGTTGTGGCCTTATACAGTACTGCATAGACAAGCAGTGACTGTGCAACAAATTAACCGGGTTTCCATTGTTTCCTATGCGGGAACATGCTTTGATATATGAGTGCTTTGGACTACAAGCCTTCTACTGGAACGGATTATGCTCATAATCCAAGGTTCCACTGTAGTTCCTCCTGAACGAATTATTGCCCAGCTGGATGCTACCTTACAAAGGAGCTTGTTGTCTGCTCAATCCCGGGTACCTACTAATATTTTGGTTCCTTCTAATACATTGTATGTTCCTCCTGAGTTATGTAAGGAAGTTTTGCACTGGGCCCATGGACATTGATGCACTGCAACTCCCAGGACCAGTTGGTACACTGTTAGGTGATCTGACAATTGGGCTTAGTTAGATTAGCAGCAGATGTCCTTTACAGGCAGGGACCACAGGCCCCTTTGGTAGTGTAGCAAAGTCTTAGTGCACAGCTGTCCTTTTGTAGCTACTGATCCCAGCACCACCTCTTCAGGCACTGCCTGCCCACCCAGCTGCAGTTGCCCCCTTTTCTAGCCCTCTTGGCTAAGCTTCCACAGTCCTCCCAGACTAACCCTGCATCCATCCCAGACTGCTCTCATCCCAGTTCTCTCAGGCTGCCTATCAGTCCTCCCTGACTGTAACACTCGCCAGCCCTCCAGGCTGTCTTTTTCCCTGGAGATTTGAGCGGCAGTGTTCTTCTGCTGTCCTCACACCTGCTTCCGTGTCACTGGTCAGGACACCTCTGTTTGTCGTGAAGAGGGTCCCTTTTGCACCCAAGCTCCCAGACCTAAGGTCACCCCCCCCCCCCCACTAGGGGGCTACCCTCACGGGTCTCCAACAGCCTCCTAACACTCCATCTCCCATTCCACCTGAACTCCACTGCCCCAGCTGGACTGACCCAGAGTATTTGAGGGGGCCTGCCTCCTGCCAACCCATCTGTTGAAGATTGGTCAGGGCCCTCGTGAATACTCCAGGCAGCTCCTCCTAACCTCCAGGCTCCACTCCTATTCTTCTAGAATCTTCTCCCTGAGTCACTCACCCTGGCCCAGATAAAACACAGGCTTGGCTGCCAGCCAAGCCTAAACATTTTGCCTACTCTAACAAAAACTTTAACAATTCCTATTCTAGCACACTCTAGTGTGCTAGAATAGGAATTGTTAAGGTTTTTGTTAGAGTAGGCTACACAGCCTTTCTCAACAGGTTCCATGAGATTCCATGAGCAACAAACAATTTCTGCCTCTCAGATGAGTAACCACTGACAACAATGATCATTTTAGCTAGCTGTAAGGGTGGGATTCTTCCCATTGACAACCAATGTAAGAAGCATACCTCCCAGTGATCATCACACTACGTACTATGAGCTCTAGATATAGTAATTCTTAGACCCCTTTCACACCAGGGCCACCCAAGCGTTAGCGGAAAAACACAGCTAATTTGCAGCGCTTTACCGCTCGTTATAGCGACGCTGTGGCGCCACTATTCTGGGAGCGGTGGTTCGCTTTTAACCCCCCACAAGGGGTTAAACAGGGACTAAAAATGCCGGTTAGCATCCTTCCCGAAGCGGTGTTCAGCGCTTCGGGAGCGCTGCCCCATTGTTTTCAGTGGGCAGGGGCGGTATAGGAGCGGTGAATACACCGCTCCCACACCGCTGAAAAGATGCAGCTTGCAGGACTTTTTTTACCGCCCGCAAGCGCACCGCCCCAGTGTGAAAGCACTCGGGTTTTCACACTGGGTTGTATTGCAGGGAGTTTTTCAAGCACTTTTCTATCGCCATTTTTAGTGCAAAAGCACCTGAAAAACGTTTTGGTGTGAAAGGGGTTTTAGTGAGGGTTTTCTGAGACTGGAAAGTTATTTCAAGGGTTCCTTCAGGCTAAAAAGTTTGAGAATGGTCACTTACCCTAGGCTTTTCTCAAACTTTTTAACACAAAGGAACCATTGAAATAAGGTTTCCAGTCTCAGGGAACCCCTTGCTAAGTTTTACCATATTTAGAGCTCATAGCACATTAGTGTGATGACCCCCCCCCCCCTTCACATGTTGGGGGGGGGGGGGCACTGCAAAGGTATTTTATTAAAGGAGACGTTTAGCCAAAGCTATTTAGGGACGGAGCCTGGGACTTCACCATGCACCACCGGGAACCAGACTGAGACCAGGAGGTGTCAGCAGCCGAGGAATACGTGTACTGTGCGGGGAGAGCAGGGTAGCCGTGCACCCCAGTTTGATAACATGTATTGCCCCAGTGTACTGGAGGTTGTACACTTTTAAATGTGAGTGTTAACTTCTTTTTAATAAAATTTATACTTGTTAAGCGATATAGCACTATCCAGCGCCTTTCATTTACATGTTCTACTACTTTGATCATTCCCACCGGGGATGTATGTGAACCCAAGGAGTATCTGAGTAGCTAGGGGGATTTAACCCCTGAGGAGAAGGTGCGATTAGACCCATCTGGGGTTGCACAGGGTGGTGAGTACATAGGTTGACTGGTGGAGGTGTTCACATCACTATGCAGATTGGTGTGTTTTCTCTCTGAGGATTTTTGCTTTAATAATCCAGATGAATTGTGCACAAGCACATTAATGGACTATCAATTGTTTTTTTTATCACATGCTGTAAATAATATATGTATTTTAAGTTTATAGCGTTAATATAATTCATTTCTTTATGAGTTGAATATTTTTGCTGTGTGATCTAAGCATTATGCACTATGCACTTTAGCCACTGGGTGGCATTAGGCAGATGAGTTGTTATTTTCATTGATATCATTTAGGCTCCATTAATGCATCGTACACATGGTTTGACGATCGCACGTACGACCGTGTTGAATCGTATGTTGGCTGTTGTATGCAGCATACTGACTGCACTACACGATCGTACGGCCGGGGAGAGAACGTTCAGGTGCATGTAATTAGCATCCAGCCATTCCTGACTTGGAGCATGCGTGTTTTGTACAATACAACTTTGTTGTACCAACTGCTCTGTACACACGATACAACGGTCGTATGAGAGCTTGTTGGTACGATCAAGTTTACTAGTCTGCTCATACAACTCCCTTGTACGACCTTCGTATGTTCGACTGTTCAAATCGCGCATACGAACGATCGATATCGCATACAACGGTCGTGAGTACGACCTGTTGTATGCGATCGTCGAACCGTGTGTACGGGGCTTTACACGAGATGCTATTTCAACTTCCCCTGAACGATTTTTTTGACAGCTAGAAGCCAGCATCTAAAATGGCTGTTTTGTCGCGTTTTGCATGCCGCATTCACGTCTAATTTTTTTTTTTCTAATGGGAACGCCTGTAAAAGAAACGGTCCTAGCTGTGAGTTACCACTTTTAGCGGCGTTTACAAGCTGTTTGGTGTTTCAAATGCCTCTGAACTGGCCTCTGAACCCATTTTTTTTGCATTGCAAAAAAAGTCATTAAACTCAACTGCCTCTAAACGACCTTAAACGGCCCTGTGTAAATGTACTGAAAAGATAACATAGAGGAAAGTTCAGGGGCAGCTGAAAAAAACGCCCAAATGCCTCTAAACGTCCGTTTACCAGCAGCAGTATAAATGAGGCCTAATTAGGTTAACGCTTGGCTGCTTTTTAATTCATTTATTTACAGTTATGTGGGTATAATTTTAGGTGTTATGCAGCAACCTTATCACACGTAGTATTCACACTTTATTTACACATAGTAGCACAGAAGTTCATACTATCATTCTATTTTGGCTGTACTTCTCCTATGGAACGAATTGCGTTCCTGTGACTCGGTTTCAGAAGACAACGGGCTAATGTCACTCAGCCAGTTCAAGCTTCGGAACTTTACAGTCAGGATCTGCTCCTGTCCCCTTCTCTTTTAAATGCCTAGTGTCACTAAACCCACATCATAAAAAAAAACTATCAATAAATGGCTTATTACATGCTGTTCATAATCACTCTGTCACTATGAGATTTGTTTTCTGTAGTCTGCAAAAAAACCTGGTTGATCCTGCTGCTCTTTATCTCCACCTTCTGTCCATGTCCCTCATTCAGCTAGGAATTTTGCAGAGCAGTGTTGGCAGCTCTGCACATGCTCAGTTTTCACTGAGCTTCTATGCAGAACATTTTCTCCCTGTCACATCTGAGCAGCCCATGTGACTATAGAGTCACACGTGGGTATATACACAGTGGTAAATGACGGCCCATTACCTTCCTCCTCCTCCATGCCCACTAACCAGCTAAACTCAAAAAGGGGGGAGATATTACATGTAGATTGAAGGAGGCTTCACCTCTCTCTTATACACAGGCTGGAGGGGTGTGACAGAGCTGTAACTGGCAGAAATCCACCACGCCATGTTATTGCAGAAAAATAATTACGATTTTATTTATGTTTGTATTACAATTTAAAACAGTTTATTGATATTATTTATTTATTTTTACTCTATATTCCAAAGGCTGTTTTTTTTTTTATTTTGAACATATGATCAGCAGCACAGGACTAGAAGCTCCTCCTCCTTTTTTTCCCTGCAGACAGGCTGGGAAAGATCTGGGTCATGTGACAGCTGTATATCGATCAGGAAAAAGGTACTTAAAGCGGCTCTTCAGTAATTTTTTCATCTTTCCATCTATTAAATCTTCTGCCCTTATTGTTTTAACTTTGGATAGTAAAGCCTTTTTTTTTCTGCCAGTAAATGCCTTATACAGCCCACTTCCTGTTTCTCGTCTGGTCATCAACTTAGGCTTATGACATCCTGCACAGCTCTCTCTCACTCTTGTGAGAGTTTGCCAGGAAGGGAGTCATAAGACGGCCAATGAGAGCTGCAGAGCTGGAGGTGTGCCTCTGCGTGTCTATGTAAATCCAGGAAGTGAACAGGCAGTAGCTTCAGCTGCCCACAGTTAAAATGGATGCAGCCAGACAGTGAAGGGAGATTTCTGCAGAATATTTGGCAAATACAGAATCACAGTATATATAAAATAACATGCAAAGTGGTTGGAGGGAAGCTTGAGAATGGCAAAGATGTTTTTATTACAAATTATGTGAGCAGACTGCAGTTCCTCTTTAAAGCGGAGTTCCACCTACATATATATATATTTTTTTTTTAAAGGCATCCATTCTGCTGGTATAAATGACATTCTGTGAAGGCAGGTTGTAATAAAAACCGCCATTCTATTACATCTTTTTTTTTTTTTAAAACAAACCTTTGTTTTATCAATGCTGAGCGCATCCATCTTTCTTGATTGTGGGCATGTGAAGCCCACTAGTACTGTTTTCTGGGATAAGGTGCTGCTGGCTACCCAACATGCACCTCCAGATCTCACGCATGCGCATTGCACACTGGGCGTAGCGCGGGGATTATATCTGGTTGCCATCACAATGGGTGCGTTGGAGGAAGTGCCTGCCCCTTTGTTAAGGCATCCATCAATCTCCACCACAGGCGGTGATGCCCACTGACTCCTGGGAATGATGACACACATCTCCTAGGAGCAGAGATGCCGCAGGAAATGACATACATCACCGTGGCCTGAAGGAGGAAGAAAACACAATAGATCCTAGCAACAAGGTACACAGACTGAGAAAAGAAAAAACTATTCCTCCCACTGACACCAGTGATGGAGCACTATTCCTGCCACTGACACCAATGATGAGGTAACTATTCCTCCCACAGACACCAGTGATGGAGCACTATTCCTTCAACTGGCACCAACAATGGGGTAACTATTCCTCCTGCTAATACCAGTGATGGAGCACTATTCCTTCCACTGACACCAATGATGGGGTAACTATTCCTCCCACTGACACCAATGATGGGGTAACTATTCCACCTGCTAATACCAGTGATGGGGTAACTATTCCTCCCACTAATACCAGTGATGGGGTAACTATTCCTCCCCCTAATAACAGTGATGGGGTAACTATTCCTCCCACTGATACCAATGATGGGGCAACTATTCCTCCCACTGGCACCAATGATGGGGTAACTATTCCTCCCACTGACACCAATTATGTGGTAACTATTTATCCTGCTAATATCAGTGATGGGGTAACTATTCCTCCCACTGACACCAATGATGGAGCACTATTCCTTCCACTGACACCAATGATGAAGTAACTATCCTGCTAATACCAGTGATGGAGCACCATTCATCCCACTGACACCAGTGATGGAGCACTATTCCTTTCACTGACACCAATGATGAGGTAACTATTCCTCCCACTGACACCAGTGATGGAGCACTATTCCTTCCACTGACACCAATGATGAGGTTACTATTCCTCCCACTGACACCAGTGATGGAGCACTATTCCTTCCACTCAGGGACGTACTGGGGGGTTCAGCACCAGCAGGTACCAAGTGTGAAGCGTACGGGGGGGTGTCGGGGGGGGAGAGAACCAAGCAGCACTGTGTGGGTCTATGGAGCATGGCTACAGCACAGGAGCGAGCATGCACTGTGTGCCCCCGTAGCAAGCAGCTTTCTATTGTGGCACACAGAGAAGAGGAGGGTCAGGGCCACTCTTTGCAAAACCATTGCGCAAAGCAGGTGACTGGGGACAAAGAGAAGGCAAACTTATTAAATACTTTCTTCAGCTCTGTGTATACAAAGGAGCATGGGGGAGCTCATGTCCATAATGGGGGTGGTAGTGACACAGCGCCAAATTATCCACAATGGCTCAAAAGTGAAATGGTCCAGAAGTATTTAGACAGAATAAAGGTAGATAAAGCACCTGGACCAGATGGCATCCATCCACGGACCTTAAAGGAATTGAGCTCTGTCATTTCAAAGCCACTGTATCTCATTTTTAGGGACTCCTTAATGACTGGAATAGTACCACTGGATTGGCGTAGGGCCAATGTGGTGCCCATATTTAAAAAGGGATCAAAGTCTTTACCAAGTAACTATAGACCTGTTAGTTTAACTTCTATAGCTGGGAAGATACTGGAGAGTTTAATAAAAGACCACATAGATGAGTTCTTGTTGGAAAAAAATATTTTAAGCAACAGACAGAATGGATTCATGAAAGACAGAAGTTGTCAAACAAACCTGATTTCTTTTTATGAGGAGGTAAGTAAAACCTTGGACAGAGGGGTGGCTGTGGACGTGGTATACTTGGATTTTGCAAAAGCGTTTTACACCGTTCCCCACACACGGCTAATATGTAAGGTAAAGTCTACAGGCTTGGAAAGATCAATTTGTAAATGGATAGAAAACTGGCTAAAAGACCGAATTCAGAGAGTAGTGGTTAATGATTCTTATTCTGAATGGTCTAAGGTTATCAGTGGTGTACCCCAAGGTTCAGTGTTGGGACCCTTACTTTTCAATATATTTATAAATGATATAGGGTCTGGGATTAAAAGTACAATTTCAGTGTTTGCAGATGACACCAAGCTATGCAGTGGAATAACTTCCTTGCAGGACGTCTCCAACTTACAAGTCGACCTCAATGCACTGTCTAATTGGGCGACTATGTGGCAAATGAGGTTTAATGTTGATAAATGTAAAGTTATGCATTTGGGGCCTAAGAATATGCATGCATCGTACGTACCAGGGGGAGTACAACTGGGGGAATCCATAGTGGAGAAGGATCTGGGGGTTTTGGTAGATCATAAGCTTAATAATGGCATGCAATGCCAAGCTGCGGTTTCCAAAGCAAGCAAAATCCTTTCTTGTATTAGGAGAGGTATGGACTCCAGAGATAGAGACATTATTTTGCCCCTGTACAAATCATTTGTAAGACCTCATCTGGATTATGCAGTTCAGTTTTGGGCACCAGTTCTCAAAAAAGATATCGGGGAACTGGAGAAAGTGCAGAGAAGGGCAACCAAACTAATAAGAGGCATGGAGGAGCTCAGCTATGAGGAAAGATTAGAGGATCTGAATTTATTCTCTCTTGAGAAGAGGAGATTAAGGGGGGATATGATCAACATGTACAAGTATATAAGTGGTCCATATAGTGAACTTGGTGTTGAGTTATTTACTTTAAGGTCATCACAAAGGACAAGGGGGCACTCTTTACGTCTAGAGGAAAAAAGATTTCATCTACAAATACGGAAAGGTTTCTTCACAGTAAGAGCTGTGAAAATGTGGAATAGACTCCTACCAGAGGTGGTTTTGGCCAGCACGGTTGATTGCTTTAAAACAGGCCTGGAGTCTTTCCTTAATGTAAATAATATAACTGGGTACTAACATTTTTAGGTAAAGTTAATCCAGGGTGAATCCGATTGCCTCTCGGGGAATCAGGAAGGATTTTTTCCCCCCGTTATAGCAAATTGGATCACACTTTGCTGGGGTTTTTTGCCTTCCTCTGGATCAACTGTGGGTGAAGGATTGTATATGGGATTATTTGGGTTGTATGTGTATGTATATGTATATGTATATGTGTATGTATGTGTGTGTGTATATATATATATATATATATATATATATATGTTTTTTTTTTTTTTTTTTTGGTTGAACTGGATGGACTTGTAACTATGTAAAATATGACATGTTCTTTATTTTAATTTAAAATACGGTTTCTCGGTGGCTGTGTTTTTAGAAAAGGTGCAGGGACCTTTTCCCTGCATTTCCTGCAGGGACAGCAGCCCATTCCCACGCAAATGCAGGCCACACCACATGCATAGGTGTGAACTACCCTTAGCCTTGGTTCACGCTGGAGCTGCATCACATTTCTGTGTAAATCACATGCGATTCTGTGCAGTGCGATTTGAGCCCATTTATTTTGAATGGGCTTAGATTGCACTGCATTACACCAAAGTCATGCGGAATACTACCCTCACGGAAAGCCGCTGGTAAATTGTATACAGGACGGACGGGGAGAGGTGAAGAGCGGTATCGTCTTGGAGGTATGGTGGCTGGGGGGGGCGGTATGAGAAGTGTGTAAGGACGGCTTGCCTCTATGCTTAACACCTGACTGGCTTTGGACGAGAACAAGGAAAGCCGACAGCCCTCATAAAACACTGGTCTGCCCTGACTTTAACTGGCGGGGAGAAGGGGAACAACTGGCTGTGTATCAGGCGGTAAGCCACGAGTAAAGACGCCGGTAATGTGCCTGTAAGGAGTCCCTGCTATATCATGCTAAGTTGTGCTGAGGATATGCTAAAGATGTGCTAGCAAGCAAGGCAAAGAGAATTAATGGACGGGGAATAATAGGAGAGCTAACCTGTCTGTGCAGCCCCTTTCTTCCATTTGTCTCTCTACTCTATATCCGTCACTGTGTATATTGAATCAAAACAATCTGCAATGTTAACTGCTTGATAGATACCCTATATTGAAATAGGGTGGACATTTTTGCTCTTATGCAGGGGTACTTTTGGTTTGCAAGCCTGGTAAATTACCCGTACCTCTGTGAGATTTGGGGCCATTGGAAGTGTATTAATCGGGTAGGTCTGTAAGTGGGGTTCGCTTGCGATAAGGGTGGGTGCATCTCCCCAAAAAGGAGAGGAAGCAGGCAGAGGAGGAAAAGAAAAAGGGGAAAAAAAGAGAAGAACCGGCTAGGACTAGGGGTAGTGCTTTGATAGCTAAAACCCATAGGTCGGTCCAGATAGAGGTTAAACAGATAGCATGAAGGGGAGCAGTGAGAGGACTCCCCCTCTATGCTGCCAAAACCATAAACATATAGACAGAGTACCGTGCAGAGCCGGAAGAAGAGGAAGGGGAAAAATCTCTGCCGGAAATTTGACTTAGCACCATAACACCACTAACAAAATATGGTAAAGGATAAAGTGAAAGAAAAAATGAATCAGACCGCCAATACTCAGGAAAAACCAGCCCAATCCCCCATAAAAGGAGGGGTGACCCCCCCCCCCCCGCACAAACTAAAAATACAACAGGCGGGACGACGGCCCGAAAAAGCCAAGCCAAGGGGACAAAGGCAGATTCTAAATTGGAACTGTCACAAACAATCACAGAGGAAAAGGTGGTAGAAGAGATAGAACCAACCATGCGAGAAGTACTAGAAGCAATAAACTCCTGTAAATAAATGGTGCAGGGGTTGAATGAACAACTGAAAAATCTTAAAGAAGAAATTGGCTTGATAAGACACGATGCTCAAAAGACGCGCGAAAGAATATCCGAAATGGAGGCAAGGATCAGCCAAATAGAGGACGACCTGAGCCCAATTAAAAAAGAAATCCCACGATTGACTGAAAAAATGAATCCATATATAAATAAACTAGAAGATATGGAGAACAGATTAAGAAGAAATAATCTACGGCTAATAGGATTCCCGGAAAGAAGTGAAGGACCGAACCCTACAGAGTTCATCGAAAAATGGCTAGTTGAAAACTTCGGGAAGGAAATGTTCTCTCCATTCTTCGCAATAGAAAGAGCCCATCGGGTTCCATTCAGGCCCCCACCACCAGGGGGAAACCCCAGAACACTGCTGATAAAAATCCTGTTTTTCAGAGATAAGGAGATGATCCTGCGGAGGGCAAGGGAAAAAGGGTCCCTAATGTACAACGGCAATAGGATCTCGATTTATGCGGACTACTCCCCAGAAGTTCAAAAGAAACGAGCAAAATTTGTGGAAATAAAGAAAAAGCTCCAAGAGCTAAAAATCACATACGCCATGCTATATCCGGCCAGACTGCGAATAGTGGCCAGCGGAGAAACCGTGTTCTTTAACTCGACAGAAGAAGCGTATGAGTGGCTGGAGAAGAATACTGTGAGACCTCAGAAAACGAGCGGGACTAAAGAATAGCCAATAATGGTGGCAGACTGCTGCGTTAAAACATCAAAATTTATCCTTATATTGTAAACAAGGGGAGGAAGAATGTGGGAAGCTGCACGTAAATAATAGGGTTTTGATTGTGGGAAATGGCCGAGTGGATTAGAACAGGTATACAGAGAGAAGGGGGGGGGGGGGAGATGGAAAGAGGGTGGAAAGGGTGGGGGTGGGGGAAAAGGGAAAGAGTGCAGTGTTGGTCACAAAAAAAGCCCAATGGTTGGACCCAGAAGGGGTCGTGAGCGTGTAAGTGTGGGAAGAATGAAAGTAACGATGATAAAGAAACAAGAGGAAATAAGAAGCACCCAAAAGGAAAACACAAATCAAAAAAAGAGCACAAGACAGAAAGAGATTAAGAGCACACCACACTATAATCACGGGTTAATTGATACAGTTCGGGGAAAATACATTAAAATATGGGCAATCACGAATAGGTGGTATAAAAAAAGAGGTAGACTATATGCAAAAGAACAGTAAATCGGGAGAGTGTAAGGTCCTTGTATGAGCGGTAAGAAATCCAACGTATATCAGATGGAGAAAAAAATATGGTGGATAAGCACTAACGGGTATAAAATTACATAAAAGGGGCTTGACATAGTTAATTGGGCACTAATATCACACCACACGAGAATTAGAGAAAGACAGAACACGAGAAAAAAACTAAACACAAAAGGAAAACCCACGAAGAATAAAGGAGAACAAAGAAATAGTAGCAATGAAAGTAAGAAGGGTGTGAATGTGCGAGTGCTGGGGAAGACCCAGGTTGGTAACCCGAAAAAAACACTGGTTGTGACGTGAGAAAGGGAAAA
>BLSH010373257.1:4930123-4945661 GCA_018402905.1 Glandirana rugosa | reverse complement strand
TAAGGTCCGCTGTCCTGCCCTAGTTACTACTGAAGACGTCCAACTAGTCGGTTGGTTTCAGGAAATTGGTCAAGGGATGGCTGCATATCATTTTACTGCAGCCGTCCCTGACCGGCAGCTAGGCCCTCCTGCAGTATACTGCAGGAGGCGAAGAGCGGCGATGACGCCCGGGGGTCCCCGGGCGTGTCGCCGCTAGCGCCTAGCGAGCAGACGGCCCCCCAACACAGGGGGGGTCTAGCCCCATTTCTCGGTTATTTTAGCCCGCAGTAGCGGCGAGAAGCGGAGGACGTCATATGACGTCCTCCCGGATCGACGGCCAGTCCCTGCCGACGTCATTTTACTATACGTCGGTAGGGAACTGGTTAAAGGACTTTGGTTGGCTGATCAACCTGCAGAAGTCATCATTGATCCCGTCCTGTCGCCTGGAATATCTGGGTCTGATTCTGGACACGGAGCAGGCGAAGGTGTTCTTACCCCCAGCCAAGCTGCAGTCCCTGCAATCAGCAGTGCGAACCTTACTGTCTCACCGGCAGTCATCATTACGGTTCTGTATGCGGGAGCTTGGGCTCATGGTGTTAGCTTTCGAGGCGGTACCTTACGCTCAGAGCCACACTCGACTACTTCAGCGAGCGATTCTGTCTTGGGACAGATCCCCACTGTCTCTGGACCAGTTGGTCACCTTGAATCGTCAGACCAGGGTTTCCTTGACCTGGTGGCTTCGGGCACCAGCTTTGACAAGGGGAAAATCGTTTGTTCCCCTGACATGGTCAATAGTCACGACGGACGCCAGCCTGTCTGGCTGGGGGGGCGTCCTGGGATCTCTCTCGACCCAGGGTCGTTGGTCGGTGCAGGAGTCTCGCATTCCGATCAATGTGCTGGAGCTAAGAGCAATCAGACTCTGTCTATCCGGCTGGACGGCGAGGCTATAAGGGCTCCCGATTCGGGTTCAGTCGGACAATGCCACAGCGGTGGCGTATGTGAACCATCAGGGCGGAAGGAGAAGTGCGGCAGTGGCTGTGGAGGCAGCTCTCATTCTGCGTTGGGCAGAACTGCACGTTCCGGCAATCTCCGCCATCTACATTCCAGGCGTGGAGAATTGGCAGGCGGACTTCCTCAGTCGCCAGACGCTGGATCAGGGGGGAATGGTCCCTCCATCCAGAAGTGTTCAGTCAGATTTGCCACAAGTGGGGCACGCCAGACGTGGACCTCATGGCGTCGTGGCTCAACCACAAAGTGAAGTGCTTTGTGTGCAGGACAAGAGACCCGTTGGCAGTGGCCACAGACGCGCTAGTGGCACCTTGGGGTCGGTATCATTTTCTGTATGCCTCCCATCAAACTTCTCCCGCGTCTACTGCGCAGGGTGGAAGCAGAGGGAATTCCGATGATACTGGTGGTTCCGGACTGACCTCAGCATCCGTGGTACGCCGATGTAGTAAGAATGGTGGCAGACGCCCCTTGGCGTCTCCCGCTGCGAGACGATCTGCTCTCTCAAGGACCCATATTGCACCCTGCTTTACACTCGCTGGCTTTGACGGCCTGGCTATTGAATCCCAGCTGCTGAGGGACAGGGGTGTCGATGACTCCGTGGTCCCTACCATGCTGAAGGCACGCGAAAAATGTATCATCGCACCTGGAAGGCCTATATTGCATGGTGTGAGGCGGAGGGTTGGAACCTTTTTGCAACAGGGCCTGAATAAAAAATTGGCCTTGAGTACTCTCAAGGGCCAGATATCTGCCTTGGCAATTCTTTTCCAACCTCCTCTGGCATCGCATTCCTTGATTCCTACATTTGTACAGGGTGAGCGCCATGTAGCTCCTCAGGTGCGGTCACCTATGGCACCATGGGATTTAAATTTGGTGCTTTCAGTACTTCAAAAGCCACCATATAAGAATATCAGGGATATTCCCTTACAATTGTTGTCACAGAAAGTGGCTTTCTTGGTGGCCATTACATCCGCTAGACGGGTGTCCGAGTTGGCTGCATTGTCCTGCAAGTCTCCTTATTTGGTCCTGCACAGGGACAAGGCGGTCTTGCGCCCGTCCCCTTCTTTTTTACCTAAGGTGGTTTCTTCTTTTCATATTAACTAAGATTTTATACTTCCCTCGTTGTGTCTGCGCCCTTCACATCCTAAGGAGATTGCGTTACATTCCTTGGATGTCGTACGGGCCTTGCGGGTGTATTTGGCAGCTACAGACTCTTTTCGGAAGTCTGATGCGTTGTTTGTTCTGACGGATGGTCCGCGCAAAGGAATGGTGGCCTCGTCGGTTACTGTCTCTCGTTGGATCAGACAGACCGTGACTCATGCGTATTCTGTTCGGGGCAAAGTGCCTCCTTTTCCAGTCAGGGCTCATTCTACCAGGGCTCTTAGCACTTTCTGGGCTTTTCGACACCAGGCCTCGGTGTCACAGGTGTGCAAGGCGGGGACTTGGGCCTCGGTGCACACGTTTACTAAAGTTTATAGAGTTGATGCGTCCGCATCTTCAGATGCTGCTTTTGGTCGTAAAGTTTTACAGGTGGCAGTGTAGACGCGTCTGTCGTCTTCTCAGAGGTTCTGTCGGATACAGTTGTTGTCGTTTGCCCATCCCTCTTAATAACACAGCTTTGGGACATCCCCATATGTCAATGGAGAGCTGCGTCTGTCAGTGAACGAAGGAGAAAAAGGGATTTTTTTAAAACTTACCGTAAAATCCTTTTTTCTGAGTTCACTGACAGACGCAGCACCCGCCCCTCTGCGTTTTTTTCGGTACGGCTTGTTACAAACTGATGTACTGAGCAGAGTAGGGGGATTATATGGGAAGAGAGGACAGCCCCCTGGGAGGGGCCAGCTTGCTTTCTTCTTTGCCTAGTTAACTCCTAATAGGATCTGCATATAACCCACATGTCAATGGAGAGCTGCGTCTGTCAGTGAACTCAGAGAAAAGGATTTTACGGTAAGTTTTAATAAAATCCCTTTTTTTCAGATCCTCTGAAAGTTCTTTACCATGAGGTGCCATGTTGAACTTCCAGAGACGAGTATGAGAGAGTGAGAGCGATAACACCACATTTAACACACCTGCTCCCCATTCACACCTGAGACCTTGTAACACTAACGAGTCACATGACACCGCGGAGGGAAAAGGGCTAATTGGGCCCAATTTGGACATTTTCACTTAGGGGTGTACTCACTTTTGTTGCCAGCGGTTTAGACATTCATGGCTGTGTGTTTTGAGGGGACAGCAAATTTACACTGTTATACAAGCTATACACTCACTACTTTACATTGTAGCAAAGTGTAATTTCTTCAGTGTTGTCACATGAAAAGATATAATAAAATATTTTCAAAAATGTGAGGGGTGTACTCACTTTTGTGAGATACTGTATATAGCAGTCTTGTGACTATCAGTGCCTGTTTAAAGCTTGTAGGAATAGTTTTCATACTGCACTGGCTGTCCTTTCAGGATACAGGACCCCTGACCCTCTGGACAGTGATGATTGGCCCTGTGCTGATCACATGCTCTCTCAAAAGAAAAAGAACACTCTAATAATACACACCAAACTGAGTATGTGCAGCCTGACTAAGTAACACTGCCTTATCAGGACATGTTATGGGGACAATGTAAGACGAGGAGGATCTGTGCATTCAGGATCAAACAGCCTTTTTACACAATGCAGTGGATTAACCCCTTAGGTTCCACAGTGAGTATAACCAGCATGCTTTACTGCATATATAGACTGATTTTACTGCTGCGGGTTTAGTAACACTTTCAACCACTTCCATACCGGGCCAACTCTGGCAATCCTGTCCTACATGTAAAAATCATAATTTTTTTGCTAGAAAATTGCTCAGAACCCCCAAACAATATAAATAAAATGGTGGCCGTTGCAATTTTTGTATGTCACACGGTATTTGCGCAGGAATTTTTCAAATATGATTTTGAAGTCTTAAAGTTCCCAAGAGTAGTACTAAAGTTGTACTTTGCTCTCCTATGTTCAGAGCACCTATATGCCTGATAGGAGATGGAAAGGGTGGTATTTTGGGTGGTGTGGGGCACAATGAGCAAAACTGCCGAAATTAACCACTTCAACCCCAGCCGCTGTCGTTTTAACGTTGGTATTTTGATGTGGAATACCATTGTTATGGCAGCAGATAGCTGCCATAATCCCAGTATTCTCTGAAACGGCGAGCGGCTGGCTTTCTGATAAAAGTGGTCTCTACGGCGGATTCACAGTGAGATCACTTTTATGGGGGGCGAGAGGCCACCTACCCGCTGTGCTCCAGTCATCTCCGCCGCTTACCGGAACCGTCTGTAACGGCGGAGATGATCACGTTTTTTTCCCCATGTGAGGCTGGATGCCGTCTGAGGGGAAGATGGCCCCCGCTCTGCTCCATAGCATTGAATGGTGGAAGCGATGCCAAACATCACTTCAGCCCAATGCTCTTAAAGGGGAATTTTTCTTACATTTTCTTTTATTTTCAAATTACATAATTTTTTTTTATTGCATTTTAGTGTAAATATGAGATCTGAGGTCTTTTTGACCACAGATCTCACATTTAAGAGGTCCTGTCATGTTTTTTTTTTTCTATTAAAAGGAATGTTTACATTCCTTGTAATAGGAATAAAAGTGACCCAAAAATGTTTTTTTAAAAGGATAGTGTAAAAATAAAATAAGAAAAAAAAAATTTAAAGCGCCCCGTCACACCAAGCTTGCACGCTTAAACGAATGCATACGTAAGTCCCGCCCACATATGAAAACGAGTGCGAGCAATAATTTTAGCACCTCCCCTGTAACTCAAAACTGGTAACCTTTAGAAATTTTTAAACATCGCCGATGGAGATTTTTAAGTGACAAAGTTTGTCGCCATTCCATGAGCGGGCACAGTTTTGAAGCATGACATGTTTTGTATCAATTTCCTCAGCGTAACATTATCTTTGACAATATAGAAAAAAATTGGGCTAACTTTACTGTTTTATTTTTTAATTCAAAAAAGTGAATTTTTGCCCAAAAATTGCCCTTGTAAGACTGCTGCGCAAACACAGTGTGACATAAAGTATTGCAATGGCTGCCATTTTATTCTCTAGGATGTTAGAACCAGCAAACATTATATAGTTTTTTTTCTAAGTAATTTTCTAGCAAAAAAAATGATTTTAACTTGTAAACACCGAATCTCAAAAAGAGGCTCGGGCTAACTGAAAGTACTTTCTGCTTTGAGGATTAATCACTCCACAGTTCTGCAGCTATATTTGCTTATTTTGCAGCTTACTCATTAACCTCCTTAGCGGTGTTCCCGAGTGTGGCTCGGGGTGGATTTTCAATACCTAAAGCGGTAACCCCGAGCCACACTCGGGATTGCATCGCTGGATCCAGGCAATGTTACTCACCTTATCCCCTGGATCCAGCGATGTCCTCCCGCGGTGTCAGCGTGTCTGCGGGCTTTGTCCGCAGCTCCGATGCCTCTGTGTGCCTCCGGGCTCCGTTCCCTGCGAGCGTCGCGTCGCACGGGGGCGGAGACCGGCGGGAAATTCAAAAAGTGAAACACACACAGCACATACAGTACACTGTAATCTTACAGATTACATTACTGTATAAAAACATTTTACATCCCCTTTGTCCCTAGTGGTTTGCCCAGAGCCCTGCATGCACTTTTATATAATAAATGTCATTCTTTCTGCCTGGAAACATGAGAATGTCCATAGCAACCAAAAAGTGTCCCTTTGCGTCAAAAGTGGTTTTTGATCAGCTAGAAAACAGCGATAGTAAATAAGAATCATTTGCAGAATTGAGTGATACTGATTTTTGGGGAAATTTATCATCAGAAACTGAAAGTGACGACAGCGACAATTCTGCAACTGAGCAAATTTCTGCGTTTTTGGTTTGATTACATTATTGAATAAATGCAAAATAATTGTATACCGCCAGGGATACTAACCATTGCAGGCCTATAGTACATAACGCCATATCTCCATGCAGAAAACCATTACCGCTTTCAGCAATAAATTCCAGACTCAGTCATACCGCCAGGGAGGTTAAGTATGTTTGTTTATTTTTGAATGTCCATAGCCTGGTCACAGTTCAGCTTTAAGATCCAAGTAACTCCTTAGGAACACTTGTTGCCTGTACTTTAGCTCTGTTGCAAACCTTAGAACCCCATTTGGCCAGCCAAGGTTTGCCTTAGTAAAAGGATTTTTTTTTTTTTTTTTAATAGAGATTATACAAACATGGCATACTTACCTGCTCTGTACAATGGTTTTGCACAGTGGAGCCCCGATCCTCATTTTCTCAGTTCCTCTGATGGCACTCCCAGCTCTTCCCACCTGCAGAGTGCTCCCTAGAAAGCCGCCTGCTATGTGGGCACTCATATAGACTAGATCCTGTGTCCATTGACGCACAAAGCTTGGCTCGGCCCAGTCCTCTCTCTCTCCTTACAGGCTGTTGACAGCAGCAGGGGCCAATGGCTTCCCCTGTTGCTTCCTTGGCCAGTGAGGGGGAGAGAGAGCAGAGAGAGACGCTGCTCTCGGGCACAATGGTGGATAGAGATCGGGCTTGGGAGGGCAAACAGAAGGGTTTTTAGCTTAATGCAAAAAGTGCATTAAGGGGGAAAAAAAACCTACCTTTTTAGAACCATTTTAAAAAGAGAAAAAAATTAGCCTTAGTTTCTGAAGTTGATTGCAAGGAACATCATAATTGTGTGTAAAAACATAAAGTGGCCAAAGCGTTTTTTGGAAAAAGTGTTGAATGGTTAGATTCTCAGGTTTTTATTGCTTTGTGTGTCCCCATTGGTGACCACCTGTATTTGTCCCGATGACCGCTGTTGGCGAGACTGAAAGTGAGGGGAAAATCTAAAAAGTTACTACAGTAGAACTTCAAATAGCCCCACTTGTTCTGGTAACTGACTAAAAGGTATTTGCCCTTACTTTGGAGAGATTTCCTCTTGCTTCCCATTTTATATTCTGGACAGGAAGTAAAGAAATTCTTTCCAAAGGGACAGGTCTTCAATAAATGGAGACCAATAGGAGTTTTAAAAATTGCATACAATACCCAAAACAAAAACCTATTTTGACTTTAGATTTGGGGAAGATAAATGCAGTTGTAGGATTTTTATTATGTAGATTAGAAAAATAAACCCACTGCATTGTTGCTCTCTTATCCGGTAAAGCTTTTTTTTATGTATGAAGCCTTCTGCGTAATGCTTATACTATGGGGTGGATGTGGATAATGGGACTTATCTAGCATTCTTTGTAACCTATTTCTGCTGCCCTTCCTTACTTTTCCTGGAGCTGTAGTTCACATTATTAGACATGTAAAATAGACAATGGTTTCAATTGGAGAAGTGGCACCCTGCATTCACTGTATATATTACACCATGAAAATAGAATGCAGAATTCAGACTGGTGAATTACTGTGTGCACACATGTGTTCATTCCAAGAAGGGATGCAAGTAGTAACTAAATAGAGTGATTTTTCTGTCCTTTAACACAGCTTCACTGGAGTTTATTGGGGATATAGGTAAGAGCCTATTGTCTTTTGTGTGTGTGTGTGCATGCTGAATGACTGTTTATTTTTAAACTCCTCTGACCAGCAATACCACATCTTCTAATTTAACTCGTTATGTTTTTTTTTTTTTTTTTTTTTTAGATACTTTTGTTTGCTAATCTGCCATTGCTGGATTTTTTTTTTTTTTAATTATTCAGGATTAAGGCTAAATATTGCACCTTGTTATATTATATGATCAGTCTGCCAGGTTATTTCATAACTGTTTGATTTCCATAGATTCCTAGCTCTTTTGTCATTTGACAGCCTGTGTTCACATAAGAAGCTCATAAACCATAACAGGTTTAACAGGTTAAAGAAAAGGATTTCCGTGCTTTTCAGTACACTAATTCTTATGTTTTATTGATGGGTAATATTAGACAGCAGTGCAAGTTGTAAACCATATTTTCATGTACACACATGTTTTTGTGACATAATATTTGTTGAAAGCGTGGGACAGTAATTATGAATATTTTAGAATATTTGCTGAGCTTTGAATGAGCAACATCAATAGCTACATACTAGATTAAAAGGGCACGTGACATCGACCCAAAGCATACCTCAAAATCAATTCACTTCTCAATTTTTCCACCTTTTTGTGACCTAAAATAAGTGCAATTCAATTAAAACCAACTGAATTCTTAAGAGGGGGGAAAAAATAAAACGTAACACTGTGGAGGGTACAGGTGCGCTGTCCAGCCTTGCTGCAGGCAATCTGTTGAGCTCCCTGGACAGTGCACCTAGTGGTACTTGCATTGAGGTCATTAAGCACAAGGGAATCCCTGGAATGCAAGAAGTCTGTTCTGGGCAATCGTCACTGGGTACATACTATCCTAACCATAAGTACCACTTGGTACACTGTTCAGAGGGAATACCAAACTAAAGGCACAATTAGGGTACCGCTTAAAGTGGTTGTAAACCTCAGACCTATAATATGAACAATGGAAAAGATATACCTGTGCTCAGATCCCAATAGCTTGTACATGTAATTGAACTACCAGGTGCTAAAGGGGTGTGACCAAATGTTAACACTACAAATACCAAATGGACCCTCTGCACACAACTACACCCTTCCCAGGAAACTGCAATGTAAAAGGGGATATTTAGTTCACATATATTGCAATACATGTTTAAGCTGACCAAATTCGTCAACGTAACTCCTCTTCTGGCCAGTCCTACACTGCCTTGCCACTGCAAATGCTACAGTGGACACTATGCCAACCTGGGGCATATGAGGGTCCATTTGGTATTTCTAGTGTTAACATGTGGTCACACCCCTTTAGCACCTGGTAGTTCAATTAACCACTTGCTTCCTGGGCACTTAAACCTCCCTGCTGCCCAGACCAATTTTCAGCTTTCAGCGTTGTCACTCTTTGAATGACAATTGCGCGGTCATGCGATGTTGTATCCAAACAAAATTGACGTCCTTTTTTCCCCACAAATTGAGCTTTCTTTTGGTGGTATTTGATCACCTCTGCGGTTGCACAAAAGTTATAGCGCCTACAAACTATGGACATTGGTTTATGGCGTTTTTTATTATTATTTTTTTTTTTTTCACTGGTAATAGCGGTGATCTGCGATTTTTATCGGGACTGTGATATTGCGTCGGACATGTCTGACATTTTTTACACTTTTTTTGGGACCAATGACCTTTTATACAGCGATCAGATCTAAAAATAGACACCGATTTACTTTATAAATGTCATTAGCAGGGAAGGGGTTAACTGTGTACCCTGTATGTGTTCTAACTGTGTGGGGGTGGAGCTGACAGGGACATAACTGATCCTGATCACAGGGATCAGTAGATCTGTCATGCCCCCCCTCACAGAGTGGGGAAACGCTGTGCTTACATCGGCGGTTTTCCGTTCTGGCTCTCTGTGATGGGATCTTGGTTCTCCGGTGGACATCGAGTCCACTGACCCGCGGCCACGCTCACGCAGCATGCGCGCACTGGCGGTGGCTACAAGAGCGAGCCTGGAGCGTGCAAAGGGGATGACCTCAATTGACGGCCTCCCGGCAATTCAGATCTGCGCCAGTGTTGCCAACCGCCAGTAAATTTACTGACAAATTGTAAAAATCAGTGATCTTTACAACTGTATATAGATATCAGGGTCTGATAATTTGTCATGCTGTGCTGACTTTTTAATTGTAAACAGGGCAAACTACTTGATATAGGTATTGTCAGTGTTTCCATGTTGTGTTTAAATATCAATTGTCTTAGTTTTTAATAGGAGTCCAGTTATTTTTCAGGTTGCCAGTAAAAAAATGTGCTCTGCCAGTAAATTTTCCATGTTTTGTCAGTAAAAAACGCTGCGGTAGGTTGGCAACACTGATCTGCGCTGTGGCCGTCAATCAGCTGTAGCACGGATCTGAAGTGGTTAAATGTACAAGCTATTGGGTTCTGAGCACAGGTATATCTTTTCTCTGTTTATATACAAGTCAATAACCAGATCATCTGAACCTAGTTGCTCTCCCCCATCTTGTGTCTTTATGCCCCAGTTTGGCATAGTGTCCACCGTAGCATTTGCAGTGGCAAGGCAGTGTAGGATTGGCCAGAAGAGGGATTACTTTGACAGAGTTGGTCAGCTTAAACATGTATTGATTGCAATATATGTGAACTAAATATCCCCTGTTTTACATTGCAGAGTTTGCTGGGAAGGGTGTAGCAGTATGCAGCGGGTCCATTTTGGTATTTGTAATATATGAACAAAGCATGAAGGAAGTAAAAATCCGGTACCAGAATGTCTTTCTATTAAAATTGGTATCTTTATTTAGTCCAACAAACCATAAAAATTAAACTATTCCTAAAACTTGATGCGCTTCAGCCTCCTACATAGGCCTTAGTCTTTGGATTTTGGACGTTCAGTACGTGATTCTGGGCACAGATGTTTCATCTCATCTTGTCTATCCTTATGCGATTTTGGTGTTGTTGCACTTCCTTTGTTGCTCATGAACAAAGCATATCCCTCTATAGTGTGTGTACTTGAATAACAGCACTAAGGCCCCTTTCACACATACTGAACGTTTGTCCGTTTTTCATCCATCCGTTGATGGATGAAAAACGGACATCAATGCAACTCTATGGAAAAACGGATGACCACTGATGATCATTCATTTGCATCCGTTTTCATCCCCTTCCGTCAACCTCAGTTTTTTTTTGAACGGATGAAAGTCCTATTTTTCATCCATCAAGAAATGGATCAGACGAAAAATTGATGTTTTTGCATTGGTAGTGGCTGTAAAAAAACCTGATGAAAAACTGATGACCACAGATGAAAAAACAGATGAAAAACGGATGAATACTTCATCCGATTTGATGTGACGGAACTGATGAATTGTCCGTATTTGTGAAAGGACCCTTAGTGTTATTCTTGTCTGCTGTCATCATGAATCACTTGCAAAAAGTTTTCCTGACACCAATAGAAAAAAAGATGACGGGAGCTCCAGCTGATTGACCACCTCAGTTCTGTTCCCGTGAGCTGTGTGAAGGGGGGTGTATCCTTTCCCTCCAATCAGCTCTCTGAGCTCTCCTCACTGAGCTCTGCAGAATGTAATATCAGCTCTCTGCCCCCTTTTCTCTGTCCACTCAGACAAACTTTATAAATTCTGGATTTGAACTGCTGTAAAAAAAAAAGAAGACCGCAGATACATAGGTACATGCATGTAAGAGTTTACAGCCAATTTAAGTACAATACAATATCTAAATGTTCCCTATAACTTAGCAGATCACACTTTTTGAGTTCAGGCCACATTGTTCGTTGAAGTTACATCATAACTGATCTTGATGTGTCGCGTGATACATCCTTGATTTACCATTTTCTGGTATGCTAAAAGAATTCAAAATATTGTTTAATACACATTGTTGGTTGATGTCTTATCCATGTAGCATTCCACTTCCCTTAGGTGGCATATTACTATACATAATTGCTTAGGGATGCATGTGCTGTTTTGGAATGTTATTGTGTTTTCATCCAGCACTTGTCTGAACACGTGAATATATAACTTTTTTTTTAAATTTTTCTGTTTAATACTAGTAACTTATGGGCTTTATAATAATAGTCGCATCAGCAGTATTCATTTAATGCATAATCTACAAAAGCAAACTTTCAAGAATATAGAGAGAATGTGCAATTCCTTTTCTTCCAATGTGGCCCAGGAAAGTCAAAAGGTTGGACACCTCTGCTTTAAAGCAAAAGCAAACAACAAAAGAGATCTGATGATTTTTAACTTATCTAATGTTCTCTGGCAGGTTTTTCAAGAGATCAGTGTGGAAGCTAAGCATGTGAAGGACATAATGTCTACGCTGGAAAGTTTCAAACTTGATAGCTCTCCTCTGAAAGCAGCACACCATGATTTACCTTCCCAGGATGGAGAAGTTTGGTCTTTACCAGTACCAGCTGAGCGTAGGTGAGCTGATGGAAATATTATACCCTTGTCATCTCCATTAGCTGCAGAAGATTAGAAGTGCTCAAGATAAGTCTTGCAGCAGCCTTGATGACAGAGTGGAGAGTTTTAGATGTGTAAAAGTGTACAGAAAAATGCTGGGGACATGAACTAAGAGCTGTGGTAAAAGAAGAAATTCTGGGTTCTTTAAAAAAAAAAAAAAAAAAAAATACTCGCCAAGATGGATTAGCATCGGTCCCCCTGTTGCTTCCAAGACTGAGAACTGAGCGATCAAAGAGCGCTGATTGCTCGGCTCTTGGTCTTCAGTGAGCACAGAGTGGAGTGACTGTCAGTCACTGGCTCTCTGCTCTGCCCCTCCCATCCAGCGCTCACTGGAACACTGGACTGTGCAGGGGGCAGGAGCAGCTGGCTCAGTCTCCCAGTGTATTGCTGAGATGCTGACCCAGCTGCCAGTCCAGACATCTAGGTGGATCCCGACTATAAAGTGGGGATTGATCCAGACCCTGGACCCGCTGAGTAGCGTCAGCTGACAGCTTTAGCCCACTGTCAGCTGAAAATGGGTCATGGGAGCGCATAAAGCACTGCACTCCTGTAATCCATAGAGGAAAAGTGGGCCCTAAGCTTCTTTGGCCCTACTTTTAAGGATTACAAAAAGGTAGCAAGTCAGTGGTGGTTTGGTAAAGGAAGATTAGCTTATTTTTGTTTGCGTTAAGTTTTAGGTACCTGTCTAGCACTCCATAAAGTAATAATTGACTTTCAAATTAAAGTGACTGGTAGCACAGTGGTATGCAGGTCAAGACTGTGATAGTTGGCTCTTGATGTCATCTACATGGAGTATGCTGAGAGAAGGTTTGAGAGAGGATGAGGAAACACTTGAGAAGGGAGCGTTTGCCTGTAGCAGAACATGATCAATATTGTAATGTATGAAAGTCCTTTTTATGTTTTATTCTCTGCCTGTGTTAGTACAGTTTGTTAATGCGTAGGGACAAATCTATGTCCTAGAGGGTCAAGGAATGAACTAGATGTAAAGAATCGATTGAAGGTCTATGAAAATATAGTAATCATGGCATAACTAGATTTGGTTTCAGCAATGGGGATTGATGAGAACTGAAAATTACGTTGTTGAAAATAAAGTTTGTTATGGCAAATAACACATGCCATTGCTTAGTGACTTGCAGTAGTAGTCAACCCTCTGGGCTTTTTTTTAGCCTTAACGATGTTAAAATTCTTAGCTCCACGCTTGCAGTTTAGAATTTCCAATGTTGCTGGCTCTAACTTTCGTTTTTTACAGGAAAGAGTTAACAGTGGACAGTGCACTCACAAATGTATTTTCTTTTGAGAATGGGGTAGAGGAGGGAGGACCAGAGGAGTGCCTTGTGTCTTAGGCTATGGAGCTGTGTGTTTCTGTTGATGCACACAGTGTAGGGAGATGCACTCTAGATCCAGCATGCAAGGGTGGTTGGCTCTAAAGAATGTTGAAAAAGGAGCCACCTTGTAGTCCTAGATATGAGGTCTGTGTAATCAATCTGCTTTGAGGCACAGATTGACTACACCGGTAAGCAGCAGTTGGATTCATCTCGTAAAACAGACTGCTCAGACCCCACAGCTAACACTACCACACTACATTTTCTGCATCGGGACGTATTTACAAGTTATAAGAACTTTTGGAGCATTTGCAATTTTTTTTCTTTAAATCTCTATATAGCAGATATGTATTTTTGCACAGGTATACAATCACCCGATAATGCACTTTATTTGCGTTTTAAAAGTAACTTGCCCCGCTGCTTATTTGGCAAGGAATCTGATATTAGAGGAGGAGTTCTAACATGCTATTTGGATTACCCACCTAAAGTGATTGTAAATGATCACCTTGTAATGCAGCCATTAAGTTTAAAATAGAAACAAAAGGCAAAACATTTTATATAGTTATAAAAATAACATCATAAATGCCTTTATTCCTTTTTTTTTTTTTTTTTTTTTTTTTTTTTTTTTTTTTTTTTTTAGTGATCACATTTCATCTGTTCTCAGCTGCACAAGAGCTAGGGGGAGGAGAAGCAGCAGCAATCTGGGCTTCCCAATGAATGGCTGTGCAGTGGGGGCACGTCAGGACAAGTCTGATCATTGGAGGAGAGCACATTGAGTTCCCAGCACAGCTAGAGAACTGACCACTGTGTTCTCCTGCATAGTGTGGTTGGTTTTTAATAGGAAAACAGAGGGATTGGCAGGAACAACAGGAATTTTACACAAAGGAAGCAGTACAAAGAGCACAGGATACTTTCTCATATAAGTACATGGTACATATCAGTAAAATGAAGTGTTGGGGGAACTAAGCTTTAAGCATGGCAAATTTAGCCAGAATTGGGCTGGTTATTCTAGGACCCTTCAGATGTGAACTTGCTTGTATATGATGTCCCTTCTTTGTAGTGGTGTACTAAATGGTGCTGAAACCGAAACCGAAAATGCACTAAGCCCCAAGCCAAAAACCGAAAATTACAGTTTTTAAAAAATATTTTATATTTTTATATACAATTGTCAAGTGCAGCCTACCTGTGCCTGGGCACTGACAGGCGGCCCTGATTGATGCTGATAGGTGGCACTGATTGGAAGCACTGATAGGCAGCACTGATGGGGGGCACTGACAAGTGCCACTGGTTGGCACTGACAGGCGGCACCGGGTTGTACTGGCAGGTGGCACTGACAGGCGGCACTAGATGGTATTGGTAGGTGGCACTGATTGGCAGTGACAGGTGGCACTGGATCGTACTGGCAGGTGGCACTGGCATTTGGCACTGACAGGTGGCCCAGGATGGTATTGGCATGTGGCACTGGTTGGCACTGACAGGCAGCAGTGGATGGTACTGGCAGGTGGCCCTGATTGGTACTGACAGGCAGCACTGGATGGTACTGGCTGGCACTGGCAGAAGAGATCAGTAGATGGACAAAGCACAGCGCACGCTGCTTGTACAAGCCGCTCTGTGCATGAAACTGTGACCTAATTACATTGGAATGCAGAGAGAGAGAGAGCTGCCAGATTTTCACTGAGATTGGAGGTGGGCAGGACTGAAACTAACACACACAAGTCCCGCCCACCTCCCGACATCAAGTTGAAAATCTGACAGCTCTCTCTGCAATCTTTGCATTCCAGTATAATTGGGTCACAGTTTCATGCACAGAGCGGCTCGTACAAGCAGCCTGCTTTGTGAATCTTTTCATCTCCCACATCCATTGCGGGTATGTGATGCACACATACCCTGCAGTGGACGGTACCCGCCCCCATTTCGGTATCAGCCGGTTCTTTTGTTTTGGCCAATACCGAAAGCAAGTAAGATTTAAATATGATAGATCATTGCCTCCTGTCTAAATTGGCCCTAGTATAGGGCAGGCACTGATGTGAATGTATAATATATATGTAAAGCACTGCATAAGTTGACAGCGCTATGTAATAATAAATATTTACAGTATATATGGTGTATGTATGTATGTATATGTATGTATGTATGTATGTATGTGTATATATATATATATATATATGTATATATGTGTATATATATATATGTATATATGTGTATGTATATGTATGTATGTATGTGGTATATATGACATTTATAAATAATAATGTATCGC
>BLSH010373257.1:4843651-4857796 GCA_018402905.1 Glandirana rugosa | reverse complement strand
AATTTCGCATATATAAGTTTTACGTTCGATTTATATAAGTAGATGTACAATTTATAGTTAATAAAGATCGGATAAGGATAATTGAACTTACTATGACTTTAAACATGGGTGTCATCCGAGGGACAACAAAAAGTGAAGTTCTTCCGATCGAACTAGTTTCATCGTGTTAATTCTTCAAAAGTGTTGATGGTCAGTTATGTTTTGGTCGAAAATACAAAAAAAAAACATTAAGGAAATAAATCTACAGTTTCTTTATTTGTTTGTCGTTTCTAACAGTGTTGTTATTACTGAGAATCATCTGTGGTTACTACTATTCGTTAGAGTATCTTAAATTGGACAAGTTTTCTGGACATTGGAACGAACAAACTTAACCGACCCCTGGGGGGTCATCTCCCCCGTACTCAGCTGTCCAGTCGCTCCTACCCTCGTATGAGATTGCTTATCATCATTGGTGTCTACTAAGAGTCATTATTGTTGTGACAATCTTTGCTGTTTGTTTATTTCTTTGACATCTAAATAAAGGAATTACAAAAAAAAAACATAAAAGCTGGTTTTGTATTGACTGGTAGTTGTGAAAACTTCTTAATTGTGCTACTTTGATCAAGCTAGCCTTCTTGAAGTGAAAAACAACAGGGAGCCTACTGTGGGTACAAATTTCAGTATCATTCAAGTTAATAGGAATAGGCTAGAAATAATTGATATTTAACATGTAGATGAATATATTTAGCTTGCATTTTGAATATATACGCTTTAAAGCGTTTGTTAACCCAAAAAAATAAATAAAATGCTGCTCCTGTCTCCAATGTGCAATTAGGAGCATGGTGCTTTTGCTTTTTAAATTATCCCTCTGTATCTCCTAGAATACCTGTGTGATAATGCCAGGTCTTGACACCCCACCCCCAAGTGGAGACTCCCCTGGTCATATAGTTGATCTTGAGAGCCAGTGGTCTGTGCATGTCAGTCACTCCCAGCTCTCCTAAGCCTGCTTTCAGCCCCCCCCCCCTTCCTCTCAATGTGTAGCTTTTCCTCTCTGCTCTGCTCTCATAATTAAGTCTAAAAGCTCGTATTTCTTATTTCCTCTGTATTAGAAGAAGTTGTTCCCCGTGTCAGTGCTATATCATAAATATTCTTATCTATAGTTGTGCTCATAAGTTTACATACCCTGGCAGAATTTATGATTTCTTGGACATTTTTCAGAGAATATGAATGATAACACAAAAACATTTCTTTCACTCATGGTTAGTGTTTGGCTGAAGCCATTTATTATCAATCAACTGTGTTTACT
This sequence comes from Glandirana rugosa, assembly GCA_018402905.1. NCBI lineage: Eukaryota > Metazoa > Chordata > Amphibia > Anura > Ranidae > Glandirana > Glandirana rugosa. The sequence goes on along the minus strand of BLSH010373257.1, from coordinate 4,856,511 downwards.
CTTTTTAAAATCATAATGACAACAGAAACTACCCAAACATACTTGGACATTCCAACATGACAATGATCCAAAACACAAGGCCAAGTCGACCTGTTATTGGCTACAGCAGAATAAAGTGAAGGTTCTGGAGTGGCCATCTCCGTCTCCTGAGCTCAATAATATTGAGACACTCTGGGGAGAATTTCCAGAAACTGGAGGCTTTTTGCCAAGAGAAATGGGCAACTTTACCAGTTGAGAATATAAAGAGCCTCATCCACAAATACCACAAAAGATTTCAAGCTGTCATTGATGTTAAAGGGGGCAATACACGGTATTAATAACTGGGGTATGTAAACTTTTGATCAGGGTAATTTGGGTAGTTTCTCTTGTCATTATGATTTAAAAAGAGTAAACACAGTTGATTGATAATAAATGGCTTCAGCCAAACACTAACCATGAGTGAAAGAAATGTTTTTGTGTTCTCATTCATATTCTCTGAAAAATGGCCAAGAAATCATAAATTCTGCCAGGGTATGTAAACTTATGAGTACAACGGTATACTGTATAGATAACACAACACGGCTCTCTCTCTCTCTCTCTCCAGCTGACGTCAGCAGCAGTGCTCAGCCCCACCCTCAGGAATTCTGAGCTGAGAGAGAAGAGCAGAACGACTGACGACTGGGCCGAAGGTTTACCTTCCAACAAGACAATGACCCTAAGCACACAGCTAAAATAAGGGAGGAGTGGCTTCACAACAACTCCGTGACTGTTCTTGAATGGCTCAACCAGAGCCCTGACTTAAACCCAATTGAGCATCTCTGGGAGAGACCTAAAAATGGCTGTCCACCAACGTTCACCATCCAACCTGACAGGACTGGAGAGGATCTGCAAGGAGGCATGGCAGAGGATCCCCAAATCCAGGTGTGAAAAACTTGTTGCATCGTTCCCAAAAAGACTCATGGCTGTATTAGATCAAAAGGGTGCTTCTACTAAATACTTAGGACCATGTGATATTTCAGTTTTTCTTTTTTAATAAATCTGCAAAAATGTCAACAATTCTGTGTTTTTCTGTCAATGTGATGGGGTGCTGTGTGTACATTAATGAGGGAAAAAAATGAACTTAAATGATTTTAGCAAATGGCTGCAATATAACAAAGACACAGGACAACTTCTTGTTATAATACAGAGGGGATGGCAACTTTTATAAAAGTGGCTTAACAACCACTTCATCATTCCCTCATCTATAGTGTTTATTTCCCCCCCAATAATAGAGTAGATTATATTCATGCTCTCTGCACAACACTATCTAGTGACAACAAGAGATATGCCTATCTCAAAGGCAAAATAATGGAATGAGATTTATCCGTTTTTGTTTAGATAAAAGCGCACAGCAGAGCAGAGATGTGAGTAGGAGAAGCCACACAGGTACAGTAAAACCTTGGATTGCGAGCATAATTTGTTCCGGAAACATGCCTGTAATCCAAAGCACACGTATATCAAAACAAATTTCCCCATAAGAAATAATAGAAACTCAGATGATTTTTTCCACAACCATTTATTCATAAATCTTTCAGTTTATAGTCCATATAAAAAGATTTTAGCAATGGGATAGGTTGTGTAACCATAAGGCTCTTTTCACACTGGGGCGGGTGGTAGCGGTAAATCCTCGCTAGTTTCAGCGGGGATTTAGCGCTGTTATAGCGGTGCCGATATGCAGGCGTTAACCCCCCACAAGGGGTTAAAATGGGGTTAAAAGTGCCGGCGTGCCGCGATACCGAGGCGGTGTGCAGCCGCTTCGGAAGCACTGCCCATTGTTTTCAATGGGCAAGGGCGGTGGAGTAGCGGTATATCACCACTCACAGCACCGCCCCAAAGATGCTGCTTGCAGGACTTTTTGTAACATCCTGCAAGCACCCCGACCCAGTGTGAAAGCACTCCGGCTTTCACATTGGAGTGGATGGGAAGGGATTTTTGAGGCGCTTTACAGGTGCTATTTTTAGCTAAATAGCGCCTGTAAAGCGCCTCAGTGTGAAAGGGGTCTAAAATGTCCATCCACAAATGGCAACCTCCACAAGGGGATTAGAAGCAAATTCCAACAGGAGCTACAGACTATATAAGAGAAGAGAGGTGCCTCGAAGTGTAGCAATATGGTTACATTTAATGAAACTCACATGGTTGATGATTAAAAAAAAGAGGCACATCTAAATATGCAGGCATCTGGGGTAAAGCTGTCCACATAGACCACCCTCCGCACTGCCGGCTCTCACCGCTGTCAGTCTGCAAATCGTGACGGGGAAGACTATCCTGCAGTAGAGCAATATGAACGGGAGGCTAGAAGAACTCGTGGAGCGCAGTGTGGAAGGGATGACATTGTTGGAGGTGCGGTGGATGGTCTATGTGGACATCTTTACCCTGGATGCCTGCATACTTAGATGTGCCTGTTTTACTCATCAACCGTGTGAGTTGCTAAATGTTATAGCTTCCTTAAATGTAACCATATTGCTACACTCTGAGGTGCCTCTCTTCTCTTTTATACTCAGTTGTGACATGTGACTACTTGTATATTAAGACAATTGCTTGTATATCAAGTCAAAATTTATTTTAAAAAATGTGCTCGTCTTCGCTCTCAAACCACGCTACTGTCAAACCAAGGTTTTACTGTATGCTACATCTTAGGACTATTGAAGTCAAGTGGACTCCAACAACAATACAATGTCACACAGAGAAGGGTGTTCGTTCTATAAACTGCTATGTAATTTTGTTAAAGAGTAACTCCACTTTTGTTAAAAAAAAAAAAAACAACAAACATTCCCCTCTGGGTGATCTGTTTACGTTGCAAGGATTATAACAAACTTTGTTGCAGATTCCTACCTTTTGTTAGTCTGAAGAAATCCATGTGTGTTTGTCTGTGCCTCTGTGCTGAGTAGGTCTAATGGGAGGGGTTTCATGATTAACTGTCAGGTGTGCAGCTGGAAAACACTAATGATGAAATCTACTGGGCCTGTATCCCTTTAGACGTGTTCCTACTTAAAGTATCTCTCCATGCATCTCCCCTGCAACAAAAATCACATTTTTGTTGCAGGGGATGCCTGAAATCTGATTTGTATCTTAGGCAGACTTCTGGGAAAATTGGGGAGCCAATCAGACAAGCAGGAAATTATGTTTCTGGGGATTGGTCAAGTACACATTCTGTGTACAGAACAACTCCAGGTAGCCATATTGCAACGCATTCTCAGAAAATTACAGTGGCTGCAGATTGAAAAGGAAAGGTCATTTTTAATAACATTCAATTACAATATGATTAGTGTCGAAATTATATGCGTTATAGCAAATAAAGCAAATATAATTGTTTCCCCATGAAAGTGGAATTATCCTTTAACATGTACCTGAACTCAAACTGTTAAATCAAAATTCTCAGACATTACGTCACCTTATAGGATGAAGCTGGGATCACTGCTTGGACAGGGGTTTCTGGAAGCTTTCCTGGAAATGGATCTTCATCCATAGTCGTGTTCTGCCTTACATTATACTCCCTGGTGGTTTCCTGTGGAACACGGTCACCTGCTGGAGAAAAGAAGCCAAATACAGTCTGGAGAGAAACAAGGAAGCTGTCCTTATTAAACCCCCCTTTAACCACTTTCGGACTGCTGATCGTGTATATATGGCAGTTTTTTGAAGTGGCATACCATTGTTATGGTAGCAGATAGCTACCATAACCCCGGTATTACTTTTTTCAGCGGGCGGCCCGCTTTCAGATAAAAAAAGTGGTCTATGCGGCGGATTCGCTGCAAGATCACTTTTATCGGGGGCAGGAGAGGTGCACCCCCCCCCCCAGCACTTTTCCGTCGTGTCCGCCACTTACAGGACCCGCCGGTAGCACCGGAGACGATTGGGTCGCCGAGTGAGCGGAAGATGCCGCCCACTCGGCTCCATAGCATTGACTGGTGGAAGCGACGTTAAACATCACTTCTAACCAATGCTCTTAAAAGGGGACCTTTTCTTTTCCAAGTGTCTTTTTTTTTGGATTTGTTTTTTAGCAAAAAGTAAGAAATTTGGTTTTTGTTTATAGCGGTGATCAGAAATGACGCAAAGGGGGTGCGTCATTTCCACCAAAAGAAAGCCCTATTTGTGGGAAAAAAAGGACGCAAATTTCGTTTGGGTACAACGTCGCACGACTGCGCAATTGTCAGTTAAAGTGACGCAGTGCCGAACCTCAAAAAGTGCTCTGGTCCTAAAGTGTGAAACCCTTCCGGGGCTGAAGTGGTTAAAGCTCTCAGATCACAACGGCTGTGCAGCATAGCAGGCAGTTATACACTGTACAGATTGAGGCTGTATCTGTAAACACACAGTAGATACTCATACACAGCACTTTCAGTGACTTCTCTTATTTTACAGTCACTGAAGTGCTGTGTACTCGGAACAGCCTGAATATTGGAACAGCCTGAGGAGGAGGAGGAGGAGAGAGATGGGAGGAGGGGGAAGGGAGAGGAGCAGAGTGTGCTGTCTGAACTCTTGGGAGTGAGCAGAGTCGACATCAGAGGAGAGGAAAGGGGGTGGTCGGCATGTAGATATTTGCCAGCACACCAAGGATCATCAATTTTGTCCAAACGGTTTTATTCAAGAAAGATCACATCACAAAACGGTGTAGTGCAATGTTTCAGAGCCACGCAGGACCCCTTTGTCGTGCCCGACCGAGGGGTCCTGCGTGGCTCCGAAATGTTCCACTAGATCTTTTTTTAATGCGATCCTTCTTGAATAAAAACTGTTTGGAGGAAACCCATACTTCTCTTTCAATACTTTTTTTTATGGAGCGGCAAACACAAGAAAATAAACAAACTAAAAAGAAAAAAAAAAGAATTAATTTGCGGGCCAGAAAAAGGGCTTTAGCAATAGCCTGCCTATAGGTATCCTCAACTGACAGGTTATGTAATATACCCAATAAGCATTGTTTAGGAACCTGAACCCAGAAGAACAGGTTAAGAGTTTTTATAACCTTCTTCTAATATAGATGCAACTTTGGGCACCACCATAGGAGATGCATCAGATCCGTGTGATCCCTGCTACATTTAGTGCAGGTGGGATCAGATCGTACTCCCAAAATGCACTATACTTTAATGCAGATCAGCAATGCTGATGTAATTTTTAAAAAGGTACAGTAAACTATTTTTATTTTATATGGGGTAGCATACATTTGTGGATAGGATTCTAGTAGTTATATCATTTATATATCCTGCACAGCCAGGCAACAAGCATTTTCCACACTTTCGCCAGACACAAGGAACAGTCTTTGAGCTTGATTTTTGTTGTTTTATTAGGTGTAAGAACGTGGATGGGGAATATGAATTACGGGATGCCCAGCTTGACTTGCAACAAAACAAGGACAACTATACAAGTACAAGTTCCAGAACTGTCCTCTTCCTGAATACAGATAGTCTCTGATAATAAAAGATGCAAAATCCCCTTAAGGACTAGGAACTCTCAGTACCTTACAAAGTAGCAATGTGTTGTAGGCTGCAAACCAGGAGTATCTCCAACGCCCCTGTAGACACTGATCCCAGCTCTACTGACTGCAGGAAGTGTCAGCCCATCTGGCTGTTTCTTCACAAGCCAATCCAGCTGCTCCAAAGAGCTCCCAGGGCAAGGGAAAGGAAAGATTAAGCACAACGCTGTCTTCCAGAAAGGCTTGCCACATGTGGCAGTCTCTCCCCTTGTAAGTCCCTGAATGTGCTGATGTACTTTATTTTATTTTATTTTTTTATTTAGGTACTTATATAGCGTTGTCAATTCACGCAGCGCTTTACATATACATTGTACATTCACATCAGTCCCTGCCCTCAAGGAACTTACAATCTAAGATATGTACGTAAACTGTCCTTGCTCCCGCTGCTTCTAAAGTAAGACTCCTTTCAAACTGCACCGCTGTCAGGATCCTCCCAAGCCAGGGGCTCCCCTCCAGGGCCACCAACAGTCTCCTCAACACTCCATCTTCCACCCAACACCCCCTGCTGGCATGACTCATCCATATTTAAGGGTGGCTCAGCCACCATGCCAGGCCCACTGCATGGGGATTTGCCAAACTCCCCTAAGAATGAAGATCAACTCTCCTGGCCTCCGCCCTCCAGCTTCTACAAATTTCTCCAAACTTCCAGAATCTTGTTTAGCTATACAAGTATAACTGCATACAAATATACCGTTCTATGAATGTTCAAATACTGAAGAGGAAAATTCATGCAACCAGGAAGTAACAATTTAACTTCTGCAGTGTAAATAAAAAAGTAGAAACATTTTGGCCCCTTTCACAGAGGCGGATCATTCGGGTCCGCCTGTCAGTTTTTCAGGCGGACCCGAATGGACGCTCCAGTGCTCTCGGAGCGACGGATGTCAGCGGTGACATGTCTGCTGACACCCAATCCGCCAAAAACAGACAGATGGAAACCCTATTTTCCATCCGTCTGGCGGATCGGATGAACACGGACAGACGGTCCGTGTTCATCCGATTCTCCATAAAGGAGAATGGAGCTGTGACAGAACAGTCTCTGCACGGAGTGCAGAGTCTGTCCTGTCATCCGCCGGCTCAGCGGGGATAAACGGACGGATCCCCGCTGAGCAGCGTAGCCCGTAAAAACGGGCTCCGCTTGTGTGAAAGGACCCTTATTCTTTAACCACTTAAGGACCGGAAGGATTTCCCACATTAGGCCCAGAGCACTTTTTGCAATTCGGCACTGCGTCAATTTAACTGACATTTACACAGTCGTGCAACGTTATATCCAAACAAAATCGATGCCCTTTTTTCCCCACTTTTTTCCCCCGCTATCTTTTGGTGGTATTTGATCCCCTCCGCTTCACTTCTGATCACCACTATTAAAAGCAGAGTTCCACCCAGAATTTTTTTAATAATACTAAATAGATGTAAGGAAACAAAAAGTTACTTTCAAACTGCCTAGTAATTACATGTATTTTTTACTCACAATTTAGTTTCTCTCAATGCTAGACTTTTCCATTTTAGGTGAGGGCACCTGAAGCCCATCCGTAGTCTCCTGGCATCTCTTCCTTAAAGAAGTGCATGGTGGGTAACCATCATGTACTGCTCGATCTCGGTCCGCCTTAAATCGTGTCATTTCCTGTCTGGAAATAACAGGATTTTACAGTACAGGGAAGCCCATTGACTCCTGGGAAATGATGAGTCACATCTCCCAGGAGGCCAGGGGAAGCAGGAAGTGAGGAAAAGAGCCTAGGACCTAATAGGGACAGATTACAGAGACCACATAGCAACAAGCGACTTAGGGTCAGTATAAATTTTTTTTCCTTCAAAAGGTAAGTCTATATAGGCAAAGGACTTGAGTGACGTAAAAAAAAAATAATTTCTGGGTGGAACTCTGCATTAACAAAAAAAGGAGCGACAATTTTGAAAAAAAAAAAAAAAAAAATCAATATTTTTTCCTCTTTGCTATAATACGTATCCCAAAAAAAATTATATATATATATATATATATATATATATATATATATATATATATATATATACACACACACACATACATACAAATGTATTCATCAGTTTTGGCGGATATATATTCTTCCTAATATTTGTGGTAAAAAAAAAAATTGTGATCAGCGTTTATTGATTGGTTTGCGCAAAAGTTGCCGCGTTTACAAACCATGAGAATTAATTTATGGCGTTTTTACTATTTATTTTTTTTTTACTAGTAATGGCGGCGATCTGCGATTTTTAATCGGGACTGTGATATTGCAGCGGACATGTCGGACATTTTTGACACTTTTTTGGACCAATGACATTTATACAGCGATCAGAAATTGAAATATCCACTGATTACTGTATAAACGTCATTTGCAGTGAAGGGGTTAACCCGCAGGGGGCAATCTAGTGTATAACGGTTTTCCATAGGCTTATTCTAACTGAGGGGGCTGGGCTGCCAGGGGCATAGGAGATCTAACTGATCCCAGTGACAGGGATCAGTAGATCTCTTACATGCCGCCTGTCAGAAAGTTCCCCGTTTTTCTTCTCTGCCGGGCAATCGCGAGTAGCCGGCAGACAGAGTCCGCCGGACATGCAGCCACACCGCAGAGTGCAGCGGGCACGAGAGCGAGCCCCAGTTTATAAACGGCGATTTGCGCTACAGCGGCACTCTGCAGCAGTAAATGTATGCGAGCCGGTCCAGAACAGGTTAAAAAAGTGGAGCTCACCTGCTTGCGGTATATTCGGAAAGGTAAATAAAACATCACTGGTCCTTGGAATGGAGTAAAGCCAAGTATCTTTCAAAATGACAGCTGATCTCATGTGCTGAAGTACTTTCATATCTCTACTGACTACTAGTTTAATTTCCGCGGTCACATTTTGATAAACCTAGAACGATAAAAAAAAATAAAAAATACAGTGGGTAAATTCTTATTGTGTTCATAAGTATATATTACATAAAGAGAATCAGCAAGCATCTCACTTAAAGCTCTTATTTACAGTGATTGTAAAAGGCAGAAGGTTTTTTATCTTAATCATTAAGATAAAAAGATTTCTGTGTGCAGCAGCCCCCCTCAGCCCTCCTAACACTTACCTGAGCCCCGTCTCTATCCAGACATCATATCTATTGTGGATGTCCACAAATGCCTCAGCCATCTGGGACTCTCCCTTCTGATTGGCTGACGCACAGCAGCAGCGCCATTGGCTCTTGCTGCTGTCAAACTCAGTTAGCCAATCAGGAGAGAGAGGCCGAACCACAGCTCCATGTCTGAATGGATACACGGAGCTGAAGCTCGGCTCAGGTGCCACCATAGCAAGCTGCTTGCTGTAGGGGCACTCGAAAGGAGGGAGGGGCCAGGAGCTCCAGCCAGGGACAAGAAGGATTCGGGCTGCCCTGTGCAAAACCACTGCACAGAGGAGGTAAGTATTACATGTGCGTTATTTTAACTGGTTCCCCACCACGCGCCGTCTTTTCACGGCGGCAGTCGGGGAGCCCTGCGCGAATCGCCGTAAATAAGCGGCGATTTGCATTTGGCCACCAGGGGGCGCGCGTGCGCCGCACTCCTGGGGAGTGTGCCCGCAGCTCGGGCGGACCCGATGTCCGCCGGCGAGCCGCGATGAGCGGCTACAGGGAAAAGAACAGGGAACCGCCGATGCCCTGTCAGTGGGGCATGAGAGATCTACTGATCCCTGTCACTGGGCTCAGTTAGATCTCTCATGCCCATGTTAGCCCAACCCCCCCACAGTAAGAACACACCCAGGGAACACAGTTAACCCCTATCTCTCCCCCTGCAGGTTAACCCCTTCACTGCCAATGACATTTATACAGTAATCAGTGGACATTTAAATTTCTGATCGCTGAATAAATGTCATTGGTCCCAAAAAAGTGTCAAAATGTTCCGACATGTCCCCCCCAATATCGCATTACCGCTAAAAATCGCAGATCGCCGCCATTACTAGTAAAAATAAATAAATAAATAAAAACCCCAGAAATGAATTCTCACCATCCGTAAAGGCGGCCACTTTTGCGCAAACCAATCAATAAACGCTGATTGCAATTTTTTTATCGCAAATATGAGGAATTATATAAATCGGCCAAAAACGGTGAAAAAAAAATGTTTTTTTATATTTTTTTTTGGATTTGAATTTAAGCAAAAAGTAAGATATTTGGGTTTTTTTGCAAAATGGTCGCTCTTCTTTTGTTTATAGCGGTGATAAGAAATGACGCAGAGGCGATCAAATACCACCAAAAGAAAGCTCTATTTGTGGGAAAAAAATGATGCAAATTTTGTTTGGGTACAACGTCACACGACCGCGCAATTGTCAGTTAAAGCGACGCAGCGCCAAATCGCAAAAAGTGCTCTGGTCCTAAAGTGCGAAATTCTTCCAGGGCTGAAGTGGTTAACGGAAAAAAAAAAAAAAAAAGACTTTACAATCACTTTAAAAGGCAACATTTTCTGCCCCTCTTTCCATCATACACTAAAGACTAAGTACTCCCAGCCTTCAATTCTGCTGATCTTGTGGTACCAAGCTTTCTATGCTAGTTGTATATTAGTGGGTAGTGTCTACCTGACGTTTTATATTTTCTGTGCAGTGCATAAATATAGTTGTGCAGGTCAGCAGTTTTTTCAGGTTTGCAATCTAGACCAATTTCTGCCTCACAGTATCACAGAACAGAATGAACACACATGGGATTGATTTACTAAAACTGGACAGTGCAAAATATAATGAAGCTTTGCATAGAAGCAGATTTTGCACTCTGCAGTTTTAGCAAATCAACCCCACATTATTCTCTTCGAAATGCTGTCCTTTGGCATTCATTTTTTCCTTCTACCTTCCCTCTCAACTAGTGATCTGCAGAACCTGAACAAAGGCGAAGAATGGAATGGTGGCTCATCAGCTACACTTACAGGAGCGTCTCAAAAAATTAGATCATCAAAAAGTTAATTTATTTCAGTAATTCAATTCATAAAGTGAAACGCATTAAAATGTATTCATTATACATAGGGTGATAGATTTCAAGCATTTCTTTCTTTTAATATTGAGGATTATGGCTTACAGTTAGTGAAAACCCAAAATTGAGTATCTCAGAAAATTAGAATATTGTGAAAAACTTCAATATTGTAGACTCATGGGGTCACACTCTAAATCGCCAAATTAACTCAAAACACCTGTAAAAGGTTTCCTGAGCCTTTAAAATGGTCTCTCAGTCTGGTTCAGTAGGTTACACAATCATGGGGAAGAATGCTGACTTGACAGTTGTCCAGAAGACATTGACATCAATTGACACCCTCCACAAGTAGGGTAAGTCACAAAAGGTCAATGCTAAAGAAACTGGTGGTTCACAGAGTGCTGATCAAGACAATGATCCAAAACATAAAGCAACATCTACAATGGAATGGTTCACAAATAAACATATCCAGGTGTGCTGTATCCAAGCATATTAATGGAAAATTGACTGGAAGGCAAAAAGTGTGGTAAAAAAAATGACGTCACAGGAAGTGACGAAACGCGTCAGGTGACCACACGGTGAGAGAGGCCACGCCCACCAGTCTTGCTAGCAGGAAGTGTCAGCACTGAACGCGAGCATTACTAGTATAGAGCAGTCACAGTATTATGCAAATTGATGCCTTATGTTTGCACTGTGAATAAGCTTCTTTTGGCCAATAAAACTTGAAACAAGTGATACGCGATGAGGTTTCCTTCTTTTTATCCATATATGAAACTCTGACCACGGAAAGGAGCGAGACAAGGGAGAGGATAACCACATCCATAGGTCGGATTGTAGACCTAAAGCGATTCCTGACTTCTCTACACCGTACGGTGTGAGAGTCAAAGAACTCTGGTAAGCATGGCACCATACCCTGAGTTATTATTATTACTTTTCACCATCACTTAACACTGTGAATGAATCACGAGCACTTTAAAGTATAAAGAACTACTTCAAGCAAAAATAGTCTGAAACTGAAGCAGCACTCAGTCACTTTTGGAACTTTTGGATTTTCACTAAAGAAGTTATTTTGGCACAGAGCACAGCACTTAATCTTGGACTTATACATTTATTCTTTATTTTTATCGCAGTATACATTATTTATTTTATTTATTTAAAAATTGTATCTCAGTATATAATATGTATTGCACTATTGCACCTATGTGAAATTTTATTTATTAGAAGAGAGAACGCACTGCAATTTTATTTAATCACCCAGACTAAAATACTATAGACTACACTGCAAGCGCTGTTTGAACACAAAACTACAAATTGTTCACACACACTACTAAAAAAAAAAACTGCACAAGCAACAGGGATAACCACAGCCTTGAAAGGATTGCGAAGCCAAGGCCATTCAAGAATTTGGGGGAGATTCACAAGGAATGGACTACGGCTGATGTCAATACTTCAAGAGCCACCACACACAGACGTATCCAGGACATGCGCTATAACTCGCATTCCTTCTGTCAAGCCACTCCTGAACCAGAGACAACATCAGAAGCATCTTACCTGGGCTAAAGAGAAAAAGAACTGGACTGTTGCTCAGTGATCCAAAGTCCTCTTTTCAGATGAAAGTACATTTTGCATTTCATTTGGAAATCAAGGGCCAAGAGTCTGGAGGAAGAGTGGAGAGGCACATAATCCAAGTTGCATGAGGTCCAGTGTGAAGTTTCCACAGTCAGTAATAATTTGGAGAGCCATGTCATCTGCTGGCCTTGGTCCACTGTGTTTTCTCAAGTCCTCTACCAGGAAATTCTAGAGCACTTCATGCTTCCCTCTGCTGACCAGCTTTATGGAGATTCTGATTTTTCAGCAGGTCTGGGCACCAATCCACACTGCCAAAAGTACCAATACCTGGTTTAATGATCATGGCAGCACTGTGCTTGATTGGCCAGCAAACTCGCCTTACCTAAACTCCATAGAGAATCAGTGGGGTATTGTCAAGAGGAAGATGAGAGACACCAGACCCAACAATGCAGAAAAGCTGAAGGCCGCTATCAAAATAACCTTGGCTTCCATAATACCTCAGCAGTGCCACAGGCTGATTGCCTCCATGCCATACTGATGCAGTAATTCATGCAAAAGGAGCCCCGACCAAGCATTGAGTGCATACTATATTGTACATGGACATACTTTTCAGTAAGCCAACATTTCTGTATTAAAAATCTTTTTTTTTTTTTTTTTAAATTGGTCTTATGTAATATTCAAATTTTCGGAGATACAGAATTTTGGGTATTTACTAGCTGTAAGCTATAATCAAAATTAAAAGAAAGAAATTCTTGAAATATATCACGCTCTGTGTGTAATGAATATATATATATATATATATATATATATATATATATATATATATATATATATATATATATATATATATATATAATATATATATATATATATATATATATATAT
>BLSH010373257.1:4801510-4815457 GCA_018402905.1 Glandirana rugosa | reverse complement strand
TATATATATATATATATATATATATATATATATATATATATATATATATATATATATATATATATATATATAATATATATATATATATATATATATATATATATTATATATATATATATATATATATATATATATATATATATATCTCTCTCTATCTATCTATCTCTCTCTTTATATATGTTTTTTTTTGTGTACGTCTTTATTAGGGTATACAGGCAAGTATAAAACGTAATATTCGCAATGGGTAGAAAAAGAGAGGCTCAAACTTTAAATAAGAACTACCCTCAACATTTTTATGTAGAACTTGATACACAAAAGGCATGCAAATTCAGCTCAATCTCTATACAGATTTAAAAACTGATACAGGTATCTTTGTGTTCAAGTAAACAGAGAAGTTTCTTCAGAAAAATCTCCATAAGTTTTTTTTTTCCTAAATACACTTCTCCTTTCCCTAAAACATCTAAACTAACTTAAACAGGGCTGTTACCGATATTACACTGACTTTTCTTCTAACTTTCTACTCACTGGGGGAAAGCAACAGAGGGTTGCAAGCTCTATTCCTAAGGAAATTGACTGACCAGATCCTGCTTCCAACAAAAAGGGGCAGGGGAAAAAAAAAAAGGAATTTGAACCACGCCAATACTGGGCACCTTCACCCCCTTCCTGCCCAGGCCAATTTTCAGCTTTCAGTGCTGTCACAATTTGAATGACATTTGCGCACTCATGCAACACTGTACCCATATGACATTTTAGAAGACTCTCTTAGTTTCTGTTATAAAATTTTGCAAATCAGTATTTTTTCTCCTTCGCTGATGTGTGCTGATGAGGCGGCACTGATAATCACTGTCAGAATTGCCGGTTACCAGCTCTCATTTTCTTACGCTGACAGCGCGCGAGGAAAGGTATGCCCGATAACTAGCAAGTTTGTTTACATGTGATCAGCTGTGATTGGACATAGCTGATCACATAGGCCCTTTACCATGATTACCTGTGTCCAAAGGACACATTGATCACAGCATGCTTGAGGGGGCGTAGTTCTGGGAGAACATACATGGATGCTCTTCCAGAACTGGACGACCGCGCTGTAGCAGTCTTTTGGCTATAGCGTGGTCGGGAGGGGATTAATTTACCTGCAAATTCTATATCTTGGTGTACAGTACAGGATACAGGCAAATTATTCATAGCCCCAGGGTTATAGGCTCGTGCCTTTAAAGAGGTTGTAAAAGGAAAAAAAAACCCCTGTAAGACAAAAAGTTATAATGAGCTAGTATGCATCACATGCTAGCTCAATATGAAATACTTACCTTAGAATGAAGCCTTCCAGTGGCGCCTGCACACCGCTGAGATGGCTGACATCTTTACCGGAGTTACTTCTGGGTACGTGGGCTCCGGCGCTGTAAGTGTCAGGAGCCGCAATGAAGTCAATCCTGTGCGTGGGAGCCGCCGTTCAAGGCATAGGATTTGGAAGGAACGGCACCCATGGCCGTTCCTTCAGAGCACATGCGCCAGTGATGCCACTGGCTGCATGTAATGTAAAGATCTCCTAAACTGTACATGTTTAGGAGATATTTACACTACCTATAGGTAAGCCTTATTATAGACTTACCTATAGGTAAATGTCAGCAGAGGAAGCTTACTTCCTCTTTAAGTAGTTGGATACTTGCAAAGCTTTCATGGACACACACCCTGGGCAGCTTTCCTATAACAGTACCCTACTCCATCCTCAGTTTTGTAGCAAGCAATGCAGAGTAATCCAGGAACTGAAGGGAGGGTGTCCTGTATACCAAATATGGAATTTATAGGTAAGTCCACATTACACTTCTCTTAATCATATTGTACTGCACAGGACACAGGCTTGAGACCTAGTGCCAGAAAGCCCTGGGAACACCCATCAATCAGGTGGAGTGGGCATTTAAAAGCACAGGAGGAGATTTGTCCTTAGCAGTGCAATATCTAGTGATGAGATTTCTTATCCATTGAGCAATGATAGATTCAGAAGCAGGGTGTTCCTTGAAAGGCCCAGAGAACAAGACAAATAGGGAATCAACCTTCCTGATCTAAAGTGTTACTTTAAAGTGGATGTAAACCCGATTCATGAAACTTGAGCTGGGCACATCTATCTGCAGAGTTTTCTTATCCATCTTCAAAGCCCTGTCCTGCACCGTTCCTCTGTTATCAGCCTGATAACTTTTGATAAGCTCTCCGAGACCCAGGATAGAAGTGTGTGTCGGAGGAGGTTTCTATAAATAGATTAACAGGCTGCTAAATTATACACAGGCAACCTCTGCATGTGTGGGGAGGGGGTGTGTGCCTTTACTCCAATCAGCTGTCTCACAGTGTCCAGCAATAACCCCTCCTAGAGGGGAAACTGGAAGAGAAAGTTCTAAATATAATGTGCACTTTATAATATATATTATATATGTGAAGACAGCAGCTATAAATGTGTGTATCATCTGAAGCTGTTCACTTCACTGGGTATATATGAGGGTTTACATACACTTTAAAGGGTAGATTCAAACAGCTCTGACTACATCCAGGTAATGAAGAGATTTCCTTCTGATACTTTGTAGCAGTGCATAAGGATCTTGGGCTCAAGACTACCTTGTTATTGCGAAGGA
Organism: Glandirana rugosa; assembly: GCA_018402905.1. Taxonomy (NCBI): domain Eukaryota; kingdom Metazoa; phylum Chordata; class Amphibia; order Anura; family Ranidae; genus Glandirana; species Glandirana rugosa. The sequence continues at coordinate 4,812,839 of BLSH010373257.1, read as the reverse complement.
TAAAGAATGGCTTCTTATAAGTGAGAGTTGACAGCTTAGAGAGACGCGTCTGACAGCCAAAAAGGGCATGTTGCAAATTAGGTCATCTAAAGAATATTTCTGATTGGTTAAAAGGGCGGTATCTGCACAGGAGAGAGAACCAAGATAAGGGGGGGGGGGGGGCTAAATCAAGATAAACTTTAATGAAGGCGTTTCTTTTATGCACATAGTATGTGAGGCCAGAGGTTTTTGAAATAGAAGAAGTGGACAAGGCTGCTCAAGATCTGATTTTAGGAAGGCTAGAATGCAAGACACAGAGTAATCTCTGGGATTGAATTGCCTGTGTTCACACCAGGCAAAGAAAGATTTCCATTCTCTCAGGGTTTACGGATCACCATTTCCAACCCCTGCTCCACCAGAATCAGTTTCACCTTGAGGCATTCCTTACTCCTACAGGCTGTAAATCTTTCTTGGAACTTTAACCAATGACTCTGCCATTTTGGAATGCGTTTAACTCGAGTTTCAGGTTATGCACCTCATCCTCCCCAATTAAAAACATGGCCTATCCTTATCCTATAAGCTACTTTCTCACCCGCCGGGCCATGTAGACCCACCCTAAATTGCGAAATGAGAGTCTGACTTGGGCATCAGTTTTTCCAAAAAGCAGAAGACACACTTGATGCGTTTTGGGCATCGCTTTCCAGCTCTATCCAAGAAACGCTGGTACAGGGTCCCTTTTATTCTACATAAAATGTTTTTGAGCACACCCTCCCTGTGCTAGCACGGTTTCAAGCATGGAGGGCACATACCTCCATGTGTTCTGGAGTGGTCTGGTTCTGAAGCCCTTCTGGGAAAAGGTTTGTGACCTCATATCCAAACTAACTAATGTTTAATTGGGGGGGGGGCGCATTCCGGCAGCCTATCTGCTTCACTTAACTCCTATGTCATCCAAACATTATAAAAAGGTCACTTACGGGGGTGCATGCATGGGCCCAGTAAGATGATCGCTTAGCCGAGAAGCTCTGCGCCACAGCTGCTGATACCGACCCACTACAGTCTTCCACTGGAGGAGCTCTCCTTGTGCCCGGGACGCCCAGCGGACACCACTGCTCTCCATATGGGCAGCGGATCAGAGCGCCGTTCTTGGTCTCGCCCGTCGTCATCCACTCATTCTGCCCAGCCTGAAGGCAAGAATTTTGCCACTCTGCCACAGCAGCCACGAGGTGTGCCTGGCTCCACATTTGAGGTTGGAGATGAGGACTTTTGAGATGGCTGCACAGCCCTTTCCCCCCCTGCTCACAATCCTCTACCACCCAGGGAGTCTTCCGCATCGACTGAATCGCTAAGCGAATGCACGCTGGATTCCCAGGCTGTGCAGTGTTCTCCCAGCTCTGAGCTCTCCGGTGTGATATCTGCCCTGCTTCCATCTGCAGAGCTTGGTGCACAAGCCCTCCTTGCCAACTTCTCAGAGCTTTTAGAACAAGGCTTGGCTAAAACTGCTGCACAAATCAAGACATTAAAAGCAGACATACAGGGTCTGGGGTCCCGTACTGAGACGATAGAAACAAAGCTGCAATCCACTGTTGCCCGCACCAAATCAGAATACGCAACGCATTCAGAACTTACAAAACCAACTGTAAACAGCTCTTTCTAAAAATTGATGACTTGGAAAATTGTTCCAGGAAAATACGGACTTTGAAGTACACTCTTTACTTCAAGATTTATTTCCGGACTTCCCGGACCACTGTATGGAGCTGGACAGCGAACATAAGGGCTTACAAGCCCTGTGCCCTGATGGGCTGCCACATGATATCATTGTTAAGGCACATTTTTATGCTGTCAAGGAAATGGTGATGAAAGCTTCAGAGCCTCTCCAGACAGTCATTCAAGGTCAAAGTGCAAATCTTTGCAGATATCTCTCCATACACGATTCAGAAATGTCGTGCCCTAAAACCCTTACTGCAAGCTCTCACTCGTAATGATATCAAATATTGGTGGTCGTTCCCTCTTCAACTCCATTTTACTTGCAAGAACAAATCTTATGCCTTTTCCACCTTCCCTACAGGAGAAAAGCTACTCTTACATTTTGTCAATCTACATCTGCAGATGAAGAATTCTCAGCCCGTCGATGATAATTGATTGATTGGATGATGATGATGATGATTGATTGGATGATGATGATGATGATTGATTGATTGGATGATGATGATGATGATTGATTGATTGGATGATGATGATGATGATGATTGATTGATTGGATGATGATGATTGATTGATTGGATGATGATGATGATTGATTGATTGGATGATGATGATGATGATGATGATGATTGATTGGATGATGATGATTGATTGATTGGATGATGATGATTGATTGATTGGATGATGATGATTGATTGGATGATGATTGATTGATTGATTGGATGATGATTGATTGATTGGATGATGATTGATTGATTGGATGATGATGATGATGGATGATGATTGATGGATGATGATTGATGATTGATGATGATACTGATGCGACTTGGGTGCCAGATAGAGCATTGGAGGAAACTGAAGGTGAGGCGGCACAACCCCAAGGAGGCCGACATCGAGAAGGCAGAGAGCAGCCACCCTATTCCATCACATTCTGCAGCGGTTATCTCCCGGCCCATTTCCCAAAGCTAAGCTGTCTGGGACTTTTTCAGCACATCTGCAGCAGTTCGCACTGTTGCCATCTACAAACTGTCTCAGGCACATCAAACGTGGCAAAAACACCAGCCATTTGGGTACCACATGCTTAACAAGGCATTTAACGTCCAACCACTCACCCCATAGGCAAGAGCACCTGAAAGCCATACAAAAAGGGGCACAAAGGGTTATGGTGGGAAGGCGCCACCGACACTCAAAGACCAAATTTTTCTGCACCTGTTTGACAGGTGCATATCATTGCAATTTTTTTACAGAAAGGCCAATTCTTACCTTCATGAAGAGCACCTCTATAGGGTTATGGTGTGAAGGCACCACCGACACCCAAAACCCAATTTTTCTGCATCCGTTATTCTATCCAAAGTCAAAGTGACACCAGAATGTATCCAAAAAAAAAATCTCTAATCTTGTTCCCAGTGGCCTCATCATACACACTGGTTCCCCAGCTGTTGCTGAGCAAAATAAGGCCAGCTTGCAGGGAAAAGGTCATTTTTTTGGCTATATAAATGCAATTATTGCTGCAGCAGATTCTAGACATGGCACAGATCTGCCAATTTACAGGTAGACCAATCCCACCCGGCACTATATTGGAAGGAATTTTTCATTTTTATTCTTCCACTTTAGAAGTAAAAAAAAATAAAAAAAATAAAAAAAAATAAATCACTGCTCATTTAAAAATGACGTTTTTCACAAACTTTATTTTCATTGATACATGTCCCCACCCCTATAACCATTGTATGCCCAATTAAATGATTTAGGGGTGTGTACCGCGCTTATGGGTTGTGCTGTTAGACTGCTGCCTTCCAGGGATTCCCTCCCGTAGGTGGGATGTGTAACTGATAAAGGGGGTGCTTGGATATGGCGCTGTCTCAGCAATGGAAAATATGTGTGTCCTCTGTGTCCTGTGATCATATGTGCTTATGGGATACTATTTTTGGTTCTTGGTCGAAGTATTTATTTATACTTTCGTGCATGTGTATCATCTAAAAGGTTCAAGTGTGCGTGTTCTTTCATATGTAGTAGTAATTCATAAGGGAATTTTGTGCCAACGTGTAAAATTAATAGTAAGTATTAGAAGGATTTTTTTTCATGTGTGTAAAATAAACTATAACATGTGTTACTCATAAACTATATTTTCATATAGTTTATACTGTTAGTGGTGAGTTCGTGTCTTAACTGGAAAATATATCAGAGTCCAAACAAAGGTGATATGCAAACAAAAAATAAATAAATTAGTCCATCAAGTGCGAAGATTGTGACTTCGAGTGATTGCTCCTTATATCTTTAGTGACTTTGAAATGGTGAATACATTTGTGCTCCCCCTATAGATTTCCTCCTTACCAGAGGGCACTGCCCCTGCAGGGGCCGCGTGCCTGTCTTTAATTAATCCTGGAGATTTGTTCCTGGGTAGGGGGTGCTCCTCTGTTCCTCTTTAGGGGGTGCCTTTTATCCTGGGTATATTCCTTCTCCTGTTCGGTCGTTCTCCCTTCTTCCGGAAGTTGGGTGATCTCAGGGTGAATATCCAGCGGTTTAAAAAATAAAAAGCAGAGAGGACTCCATAGTGCAGCTTGTTTCAATGTATCCTTAATTTTATTCCCCTTTTTTTAATAAAATTAAGGATACATTGAAACAAGCTGCACTATGGAGTCCTCTCTGCTTTTTATTTTTTAAACCGCTGGATATTCACCCTGAGATCACCCAACTTCCGGAAGAAGGGAGAACGACCGAACAGGAGAAGGAATATACCCAGGATAAAAAGGCACCCCCTAAAGAGGAACAGAGGAGCACCCCCTACCCAGGAACAAATCTCCAGGATTAATTAAAGACAGGCACGCGGCCCCTGCAGGGGCAGTACCCTCTGGTAAGGAGGAAATCTATAGGGGGAGCACGAATGTATTCACCATTTCAAAGTCACTAAAGATATAAGGAGCAATCACTCGAAGTCACAATCTTCGCACTTGATGGACTAATTTATTTATTTTTTGTTTGCATATCACCTTTGTTTGGACTCTGATATATTTTCCAGTTAAGACACTAACTCACCACTAACAGTATAAACTATATGAAAATATAGTTTATGAGTAACACATGTTATAGTTTATTTTACACACATGAAAAAAATCCTTCTAATACTTACTATTAATTTTACACATTGGCACAAAATTCCCTTATGAATTACTACTACATATGAAAGAACACGCACACTTGAACCTTTTAGATCAGGGGTGACCAAACTACGGCCCTCCAGCTGTTGCAGAACTACAAGTCCCATGAGGCATTGTAAAACTATAACATTCACAGACATAACCAGGCATGATGGGAATTGTAGTTCCAGAACAACTGGAGGGCCATAGTTTGGACACCCCTGTTTTAGATGATACACATGCACGAAAGTATAAATAAATACTTCGACCAAGAACCAAAAATAGTATCCCATAAGCACATATGATCACAGGACACAGAGGACACACATATTTTCCATTGCTGAGACAGCGCCATATCCAAGCACCCCCTTTATCAATTGTATGCCCAATTACTTGCATATAAGCCTTCAAAATGGGCACTTTTGATTTTTGACATTTGGTTTCCATTTACTTTAATGGGGTTCGTTATTCGGTTCCAAACTTTCACGGTGTTCGAAAGCTCTGGTGCGAACCGAACAGGGGTCCGTTCGCCCATCCCTACTCTGCATATGCTCAGTTTGGTGTGTATTGCTAGACAGCTTTTTTTTTCTTTGGGAGGGTGCATGGGTTTAGCACTGTCCAGAGGGTCAGGGGTCCTGCAGCCTCATAGGGCAGTCAGAGGAGAATGAAAACTCCTCCTACAAGCTTTAACCAGTACTCAACCGGATGAGAAAAGGTATTTAGCAGTTTATATTTACTAAAATAATTGTATTTCCACGTTCTGTGTACTGTGGGAGACCTGATATAGTAAATATAGGGTCATGGGTTTAGTAACACTTTAAAGGCATGGTCCTGGAATACAGGACTCCCTTGGTTGTTAATTCCCCTAGTCCAGTTAGCTGCAGTCTGAGTAAAGAGAGCCTTCAGAAGAATCTCAAACGTTCTATCTGCAGAATCCTTGAACATATTCAATTGGTACAGTGTAATGTTTAGGACTAAGACTGCAAGATAAACTACAGAAACAGACCGCTTTTTAGTGACCGCTTTTTCCATTGGATAGAGTTCAGAAAATATTTTTAGAGAAGTGAGAATCTTTTCTGGAGTGATAAAATGATCATAGATTATCCATGCGATTGTTTCGTGAACAGGGAATAAAATATAAATGCAGCGCTTATATACTAATTATAGTCCATGTGAATAGAAGATAAGGGGATCTTGTATAAGGGTCCAGTAAGTGCAAATCCACACAAAGGGTGCTGAGAAGGATCCTTCACCAATAGCAGAAGTACACACTGACCCTTACCCTAAATGATTGACTACTTCACTAAAAGCAGTCAAATGCGCTTGAAAATGAGCAGCTCGAGCTCTCCACACATGTAGGATGATAGATTCCTTAAGCACCGACACGATCCGACATGGACAGGGTCTCACGGCCTATGCATATGTGAATAGGCAAGAAGAGACTTCATTGCGCAGTATTACTGATAAAAGTATTTATTTTAAAAAGAAGCCAAAATACTCACAAAATATAGTAAGAAGATCACGTGTAAATTCTCCTATCACTAGGATTGGTTTCAACCGGTATGGTGGCTGACTACCAAGCGTGGCTAGACTCCTTCCAACGCGTTTCATCACGGACGTCATCAGGTGCGTGGTCACACAGAACCAGCCTCTCTCTTGGGGCATTAGAGGTCCTGAAGAGTCCTGGGACCTGTTAACACCTGGTCCAATGCTTTCTAAGTAAGATGGCTGGTGGGCTGGTACGATACCTTTTTTTTTCTCTGACAAAGCAGTCTTGACTTTGATCACTCGCTCAGGTTTGGCTTCTGGAGTCCCAGGCCAAGAGCAATGAAAGCGCATTTGACAGCTTTTAGTTAAAGTAGAACTACGGTCAAAATGAAGAAATCAATATGTTATGCACCTATGCAGTCTGTTAAACATGTCACTGATTGTTTTGCAAAAAGCAATAAGGGTGGTGAGATAGCTACCTTGTCACCTGCTCTCATGTGCACTTCCTTTAGTGAAGTGACAACTTTATTTCCTGGTTTTTGCAATGCCTGTGTTGAACAGCACACGTTGTCCCCATTTGCGTCTATCTCTCTCTGCAGAAACGTCCTGACATCACTGAGGGAGGGGCTCCTATATCCATAGAAATCTCAGCCATTCATTCTACATACAAGTCCAGATTAGGCTCCACCCACAGTTGGCCTGTGAAGGCCCGCCCCCTCCCACCTATGTCCCACCTTTGCCCGCCCACTGCTCTGTCTCTATACAGTCAGCTCCTAGGTTTGATATTGTTCTGCCAGTTTACAAATTAGCAGAGGAGAATCACACAGGTTAATATGACTGATCTGTGTGCAAATGAACCTGTAATGACTTATACTGTCTTACATAACACACACCCAGGTATTGATTGGCAGATGGGTGTGTGTTATGTAAAATTGACTAAGCACCATAGAAACCTGGAGGACTGGGGGGAGAGACAAGCCACTTCACTGAAAGGAAATGCCATCTGACCTCTGCTCTGCTCTACTCCTCCCACCATCTCTAGCAGTGTATAGCAAAGAAGAAAAGAATGGAAAGTTACAGATCACACTTGTAGCTACATGGTAGGAAAATAATTATTTCAGTTATGTTTATTACCCTGTGTAACTTTCAGGTCTTTATATGAGGATTTACTAAAACATGTATGATGCCTTTAGTTGTACTTTAAGTAGTCCATCATTCAGGGTAAGAATCAGTGTGTACTTCTATTGGTGATGGATCCTTCTCAGCACCCTTTGTGTGGATTTGCACTTACTGGACCCTTATATGGGATCCCCTTATCTTCTATTCACATGGACTAGAATTAGTATCTAAGCTTTGCTTATTTATTTTATTATTGTGGTTTTCTATACCAGGAAAAATTGTGCCAGCAGCTTTATTATACAACTTTTGACATTTTGTGATTTTATGAGCACAGGCAAATTATTGTTTTTTTTATTCCTGAACGGAGAATGCCTTAATACTTTTTGCAAGTCTCTTTGTGCCTAAAAGGGGTCTGGCGAGACAGAAGAGAATCAAGAACTCAAAAACAAAATCTCCTGCACTCACAAGTATTGCGATGGCAATAGAAGTGGCATGAAATTCTGATGGTTCACAAAGGAAGCACAGGCTTTGCTGCCCTCCAAGGGCCAGGGGACACCCAAGGGAAACACTGTAAAAGAAAAAAAAAAAAAAAAAAAAAAAACATTACCCAAGTAAATGTATTAAAATCCAAAAGGAAAAAATTATACTCACAAACAAAATTGAAATGAATGCATATCAAAGTGCACAAGGGACCAGCAGCAACCAGGTCATCGGGGCTGACGCGCTTCGAGGGGCGATTCCCCTCTTCTTCAGAGCCAATCCATACTGCTGCATTCACCACATTAATATAGCAAATGGATCACGCTTCTAGAACATGTGATGCTGCTGGTCCACAAGGGGCCAGCAGCAACCAGGTCATCAGGGCTATGGCCAACATGCCGGAGGAACCTATGAAATTCTGACACGTTTCGAGGGGTGATCCCCTCTTCCTCAGAGCTAATCCTTACTGCTGCATTCACCACAAAATGGTAAATGGATCACACTTCTAGAACATGTGATGTGATCCATTTACTATATTAAGGTGGTGAATGCTGTAGTATGGATTGGCTCTGAGGAAGAGGGGATCACCCCTCGGAATGCATCAGCCTTCCATAGGGTCCTCTGGTGTGTTGGACATAGCCCTGATGACCTGGTTGCTGCTGGTCCCTTGTGGACTGCGATATGCTTTCATTTCCATTTTGTTTGTGAGTATAATTTTTTCCTTTGGATTTTAATAAATTTTACTTGGGTAATGCACAAGGCTGGTACACCCTGTTTTTATTCTTTTACAGAGAATCAAGAACTACAATGCTGAGGTTATTGCTCAAGGCAGTAGAGAGCCTATCCACATTAGCAAGCATGTTGCGTGAAGCTCCCACTTCAAGTGGGAAAGAGTGTTGGGGGTTGAAAAATAAATAAATACAATTCTGCAGTCTCCTAACACGGTTTCTATATCTCCCCTGATTTGCTTCTGTTTCTGCCTTGTCCAGGGCAGGCCTATGAGGATTTGCCTCAGGTAGAAACAGAAGCTGGAGAAAAAGGGTGTGGCATTTTGTAGCCCTGAGAAAAGATTGCTGTATTAAGGCAATAGTTGTCTGAAGAATTGCGACACAGACGCAGAAAATTCGGCTTTTGTCAGGAAGACCATTTTTTGCATGCCTGAGATAGAGTTAGAATCGGATGCAGACAACAGTGTTAAAAATCAGTTCCTGCTCTGGTGCATTAGAAGAATCATCACAATGAGGTTGAGTGCCGTGTGAGCTTTCAGCAGAGCGAATGTTCGCCTGGGGTCTAGCTGTGTCTCAGTTTTTCCTGGTTTCCACCACATCTACAAGCGAGTGACTTTCCCTGTGAGGTATTCACGGAGTAGAGTATGGAATAAATGGTAAGGGTCTCCAGAAGGAGTACGCAGTAACCCAGCTTTAGGCCATCCTGTAATGAATGCCCAAGTATCTTATAAAGGCTCCCGGTGGAAGTGATGGTAAAGTGTGCGACTAGTGGTGTCATCCACCTGAGACCAAGTGCCAAATGGTTGGATTTTAGTGCCAAGTAAAAAAAAAAAAAAAAAAAAAAAAAAAAAAAAAACTTGACACTGTAAAGTAAATAGATTTCAAACAATAGCCCTGTTTGTACAGTAAAGGTCAGAGATACAAGGTGATCCTGTCTTTCCGGTCCATGACACTAGACTATATATAAAGTCCAGGTTTCGCCCACCCTAAAAGTTTCTTCAGGGTCTGGGTTCCATAGCAAAGGGCCACAGCCCTGGACCTGTAAAACATCTTGTGGATAACTACAAAAAAGGGTTGGTTTACTAAAACTGTAGTGCACAAAATCTGTGCCAGCTGCATATGGTAGCCAGTCAGCTTCTGACTTCAGCTTGTTCAATTAAGCACTGACAAAAAACCTGGAAGCCGATTGGTTTCAATGCAGTGCTGCACCAGATTTTGCACCCTCCAGGTTTAATATATCGACCCCCGAAGTGTTGTACACAGCGGCAAGGTGAGATTCCATGCAGGATCCAGTGCCCCAAGGTTTTACCAAGGTTGCACCCATCCTGGTGCACTGCTTCTATCTGTGGCATTAGAAAGCAGGTAAGATGATTATTGAAGAGTTAAAGAAGTTGAAGATGAAACAATATCATAATAAACTGGTTAAGCTAAGAGTGATTTCTCCGCAAAGAGGGCCATCACGTTAGGATTAAAAAAAGAAAAAAAAAAAAGTATATTAGGGATAAAGTGCCATTCTGTAAATACTCAAATACTTCCTAACAGAGGGTAAAGCCCTCCCAGGGAGTAACAAAGTGGTTAATGAATGGCAAAACGGTTTGAATAATTGGCTAAATGCATGTCTTGCCTTGTATCAAAAAAGATTAAGTAAGAGCTAACATGTAGTCAAAAAGTTGCTCATTTAGAAACACAGTATTATTAGACTCCGTATACCATCACCATGTACAGTAAAAACAAAAGACAAACAAGTCACCTTAAACATCTGGACGCAATAATTTCTGTGAAATTTACACATCAACGCCGACATCACGCATAAAGGCTAACAACAAGGTTAATAATGCCGAATGTAAAGATCACATAGGCCCCAGGGTTCTTTGAACATGCTCCCCGTAGAGAATAGGCTGTTTGAATGGACAGTATTGAGATGATATTCCCTGATTAAGGATGAAACACCATTGTCATTTAAGGCAGCCTATTTCACCTCTTACATCATTAGCAATGGCAAGTATGTTTCAATATATAGTTACAAATGCATCCACTTTTTGCTACTTACTTAGATTCCCCGGCAATGCAAGTGATATGTGACATGTGATCGCTAAAAGTTGATGACTGGGCTTTCACCAGGTCAAATAAAAAAAGAAAAAAAAAAGGGGAAATGCCGTGAGAGGGACACAACAGCGATAAAATCACAATCCTAAATAATACAGGACACAGGTAAAGTATTCATAGACCCTGGGTAATAAGCTTGTACCTTCAGGGGCTTAGACACTAGCAAAGGTTTGGAGAATGTGTCCCCTTGGCTTCTCCCCTATAACCCTGCCCGACTCCATGAGTATTTCGTTTTTTTTTTTTTACTAGAGTCCTACCATGATGGCAAAAAATATTAAAAAAGAGCTAATCTGTAGTCAAAAAGTTGCTAATTTAGAAACACAATATCTCAGACTCTGTACCATCACCATGTACAATGTGCAGTAAAACAGAAAACAAAAAGGCAAAGTCATCTTAAAACGTCCATGCCACACTGTATGATTGGCCATCTTTTTGGTTGGAAACATTGCTGAGACTATGCTGATTCACATGCGATTTTGAACCTTGATGTTTGCGAGTATTCTGGCGTTTTTCTAAATAATAGAAATAAATCTTTTTGCGGTCTTATGAGCGTTTGTAGTTCCAAGTTTTAGCGTACACTTAGTCGTATCAGAG
>BLSH010373257.1:4771685-4792304 GCA_018402905.1 Glandirana rugosa | reverse complement strand
AAAAAAAAAAAAAAAAAAAAAAAAAACGGAGTTAGACTTGCTGGTAACTCTTTTTCTAGGAGTCTTCAAGGACAGCCTTTGAGATATAGGGCTCCTCCCTCCGAGACAGTAAACGCATTCACCCGATCCTTTAAAAGGCAGTCCTCCAGGCCTCCTCCCTTAGTCCTCACAAGAACCTGCCGGAAGGCACTGAAAGACATAACACACTTGTAAAACATTAGTACGTATCATCTGTACCAAACCACAAGATTAGGGTGGGAAACCCAGGCTGTCCTGGAAGACTCCTAGAAAAAGAGTTACCAGTAAGTCTAACTCCGGTTTTCTCCTCTCGTCTTCCAGGACAGCCTTTGAGATGATAAGCAAGAAACTTACATTACTAGGGTGGGCCCATTGCCTGGAGGACCCCTCGTCCGAATGCCTGTTCCTTCTCTGAAAACAGATCCAGACGGTAGTGCCTCGCAAAGGTGGAGTAGCTGGACCATGTTGCTGCCCTGCAGATCTCCTCCGGAGTGGCACCGGCCCTCTCGGCCCATGTGGTCGACATGGCCCTAGTTGAGTGTGCTTTGACTAGAGGCACCTGCTTCCCTGCTAATATGTATGCCCCCTCAATCGTCAATCTAATCCATCTTGCGATGGAGGACTTGGATACTTTACACCCTTTACGTATCCCTGAAAAATTTACAAACAAGGAATCGGACTTCCTAAAGTCCCTACTAATTTTTAAATATCTTAGAAGGGTCCTTCTTACGTCCAATAAACTCAAATTCCCTTCTCCCCCGACTTCCAAGGAAAAGAAGGTGGGCAGAACAATGTCCTGCGTTCTATGAAAGGTGGTAGCAACCTTTGGGAGGAACCCCGGGTCGGTTCTTAGCACCACCCAGTCCTCAAAAATTAACAAAAAAGGCTCTCTCACAGAGAGCGCTTGTAATTCACTCACCCTCCTGGCTGAGGTGATTGCTATCAAAAAAGCGGTCTTCAGAGTCACCCATTTCAGCCCTGCCTTCTCAAGGGGCTCAAACGGGCTCTCTGTAAATGCATTCAGAACCAGAGAAAGATTCCAAGAGGGGCAGGCCAGACCCTTAACTGGCCTGGACCTTGCGAGGGCCTTAAAGAAGTTCCTAACGAAACAATCTTGCTGAAGCGAGGTCTGCAGAAAAACCCTCAGGGCCGCAGCCTGTACCTTTAGCGTACCTACCGAAAGGCCCAATTCTATGCCTGCTTGAAAGAAGTCCAGGATCTGCGGAATACCTGGACGCTCATGCCGCTCTTCCGCTAACCAGGCATTAAAGCGCTTCCAGACCTTGGTGTAAATGGCTCTGGTGACGGGTTTACGACAGTTCAGCAAAGTATGGACTACCCTTTCCGAGAACCCCTGATTTCTCAGCAACTGTTCCTCAGATACCATGCTGTCAACCTGAGGGACTCCACCCCAGGGTGTAGAACTGGTCCCTGGGAGATCAGGTCCGGTCTCACCGGGAGTGACAATGGTGGCCCTACTGCCAGATCCTTGATGCTGGCAAACCAAGGCCTCCTTGGCCAGCAAGGTGCCACCAAAATTAGATCCGTCCTTTCCTTTCAAAATTTTTGCAGTACTGCCGCCACCAACCTTACAGGCGGGAAGGCATAACAGAGGTTGTAACTCCATCTGCAAGCGAGGGCATCTATTCCTGCTGCCTGACTGAAGATCCAGGGAAAAATACCTGGTGACCTTCTTGTTCTCTTCCGAGGTGAAGAGGTCTACCTCCGGACGACCCCATCTTTGAACTATCTGTCCGAACACCTCCCTGTTGAGGGACCATTCGTCCTGCCTTATGCGCTGACGACTGAGAAAGTCTGCCAAGGAGTTTTGAGTGCCCTTCAGATGGACTGCCGACAGCGAGGCCAGATTTTGCTCGGCCCAGACGAAGAGCTCGCCAGCTATCTTCTGTAGAGGAAGACTTCTTGTTCCCCCCTGCTTGTTCACATATGCGACAGCCACCGCATTGTCTGTCCGAATTTGAAGGTGCTGCCCCCTTAACTGTGTCTGGAAGGCTAGAAGAGCCCTCTGAATCGCCAAGAGCTCTCTCTGATTTGAGGATCTCTAGGTTTCCTCTGGAGACCACGACCCGAGTCCAGTCGCCTTCCAGATGGGCTCCCCACCCGAAAGCGCTGGCATCCGTCGTCACTCCCTGAGCCGCTGGTCTGATCCACCACAGACCCTGGCCCAGATTGCGCTGAGATCTCCACCACCATAAAGACCTCCTGACCCTGACTGGTAGGGGCATAGAGTGGTCCAAACTTTCTTGGTCGCCTTTCCAACAGGCTAACAGATGATTCTGGGGAAACAGGAAGTCATCAGACCTACCACTCCCATGACTTCCCTGATCTGAGCTTCCTGACTGGTCTGAAGTTGTGCCACCGCCTGACTCACTTTCTCAATCTTCTCTGGCGGAAGAAAAATCTTCCCCACCTTGGACGAGATTGTGTAGCCCAGATAACGCACCTCCTGGGAAGGAACAAGCTGAGACTTGTCCCAGTTTATAAGCCACCCAAGGGCCTCTAGGAACATCTGTTACTCCCGCAAGTCCTTCGCCAACTGCTCTGCTGACCGAGCAATAAAACAGGAGGTCGTCCAAATAGGGGGTCACCATTATGGTTCTGAGGCGTATTGGGGCTACAGCCTCTGCCAGTACTTTTGTAAATATCCTCGGAGAGGAAACTGGAAATGACAAATCTCTGCATTTATCCTGACAGCCAACCGTAGGTACTTCTGAAAGTCCTGGTGGATCGGAATATGGAGGTACGCATCTCGTAGATCCACCATTGCCATATAACAATTTGGGAACAGGAGATTCGACACTGTAAATATCGACTCCATCCTGAACCGCTTGTACCTCAGGTATCCGTTCAGCGGGCGGAGATTGAGGATCAGTCTGAATTTGCCCGAAGGCTTTCTGACCACAAAAACGTGGGAATACACACCCTGCTGGCACTCCTCCTCTGGTACCTGTATAATGACCCTTTGGTCTGCCAACTCGCCCAAAAGCAGGCACAGAGCGTTGGCCTTCTCCCGGTCTCGGGGGAGCTGGGTGACAAGAAAACTGGTTGGGGGACTTGACCTCTAGCCTGTATCCACTCTCTACGAGGTTTAAAATGAATGGACTTGAAACCATCGTCCTCCATTGTGGAATGAAGTCCCCCAGTCTCCCTCCCACCGGGACGCAGGCGTCACTTGGGCTTTGGGGTGGTTTGAGGAGGATTAAATAAGAGTCCTCCTCTACCCTGCCCCTTGTGACCTGTCCAGTGCTTCTTAGGGCGCCCCTCTTTTCCTTGCTGGGTCTGCGGTCTGAAGCCCCGAAAGGGTCGCTTTACCTCTTTTTACTTCTCTGGGAAGGCCTTCTTTCTATCTTGAGTCCGTTCCAGAGCCTCCTGCAATCCAGCCCCAAAAAGGTGGCCTGCAGCAATGTGGGACTGTAGCTTTGTCAGCCAGCAAGCTAAATTTCTGGCGACGCAGGTTGCCGCCAAGGCTGGTTTGAACCCAATAGCTGCTGCATCCCAGGCCCTCTTCAGCAGCACGTCCCTTCTCCTGTCCATAGGGTCCTTAAGTGACCCATGATCATCAAACGCCAAGTCCATCTTCTTCGAGACTTTGGCTAACGGAGCATCCAATTTTGGCACCCTGTTCCAGGGATGCTCCGAACCTTTTTCAAAAGGAAACCTGCGCTTAAGATTTCCTGAAAAAAAGGGCCTTCTTTCTGGATGCTCCCACTCTAGCAAAATCGTTTAGATCAAGGATTTATGCACTGGGAATACTCTGGCCTTCTGCGCACTAGACCCTAGGTATAAGCGGTTGTGCTTAGACAGATGTACCGTTTCTTCCTTGATCTCTAAATTTTCATAAATAGCCTTAAGCAAATCCCCCACATCGTCCAGCGATAGCTTATATCTGGACCCCCTGGAGGGATCATCCTCATCCTCCGGCTCAGATTCAGAGTCTGCCTGAGAGGCTGTGAGTGATCTGGAGTCCCTTTCCTCACTGTCCTGTAAAATTGGTTCTGACAGAGAGGGCATACTAGCCGTTCTAGACAGAGGGACTGAGGACCCCTGTACCTTGTCCATCATCCCCTTAAAAGACTGGAGAGTGGACGCAATCTCATCCTGAACAGACGCTAGGATGTTGCTGCAAGAGACAGCCGTGTCTTCCCTGACTAGCCAACTAAAACAGTCAACACACAGTGGCTTTTCCCAGCTTGGGGCCATCTTTGCTCCACACACTGCACACTTTCTTCTGGGCTGCTGGGCCTTCTCGGTCCTGACCTAGAACCAGATGGAGAAAAAAAAACAACCATCATCCTAACTCCATCAAACCACCACTGTGCTGGGTTAACCACAGAGTGCCACCACCTGTAGAGCATAGAAGAGAAGACCCCATACCTCTTCCTCCTCCTCTACCTCCCCCCCACAGTGTAAGATACGTGGACCCTCTTTCCCACGCTTACCTGGGAGGTGCTGGTGCCCGCTGGACCGGGGTCCACTGCCTGGGATGCAGCTGCCTCCATCGGTCCAGGTGATCCTCTTTCAGTTCTCACAGGCTCCCGGGTGCCTGTAATGTCCTCCACTGCACCTTCAGGAGACAGGAAGCACTCTCCAGGCGCCCTCTGATGACCTCTCCCGGCCGGAAGTTGCCTCACTTCCTGCCTTTGGAGCGCAGTAGCTCCGCCTCCACACATGCTTCCTCCTTCCTCCTATTCCGGAGAGCGTGAATGCTTCGCCCCCCTAACGAACGTTCGAACACGCCCGTTCCAGATGCAGACCGCCAACGGACGCCCAAGACGCCCGTTCGCGCTGTAAAGGTTCCAGACCTCCCTGCTTGTGAGCCAGGTGAGTCCAGAGGTCAGCACTCCAGCTGACGAGGCAGGGACTGCCAGATCACCGAGGCTCCGCTCTCTCCGAGCTTCTGACAGTGGGGGACCCGCTACCTCTCTCCTCCCTGTATACTGGACGGAGGGGTGCGCAGGCAAAAACACGGTACGCCAGGTCTCCTCTCAGGCTAACCCTGAAATATGGAGCTCCCAAAAAGTTTCCCTCCACGCTTCCTTCTCGTCCGGCAGGAAACACAAAAAACTGAGGGAGGCCTGGAAGACTGCCTTTTAAAGGATTGGGTGACTGTTTCCTGTCCCGGAGGGAGGAGCCCTATATCTCAAAGGCTGTCCTGGAAGACGAGAGGAGAAAAATAAATAAATAAATAAATGCTGCTCCTGTCTCGTTAATGTGCAATTAGCAGCATGGTGCTTTTGCTTTTTAAATAATTCCTCTGTATTCCCTACAATATCTGTTTGATAATGCCAGGTCATGACTTCCCCCCTGAGTGCTGACTCCCCCTGTATATAGCTTATCTTGCGAGCCTGTGGTCTATGCAGGCTAGGTCACTCCCAGCTCTCCTATCTCCTATGTGCCAGTCTTCAACTCCCCCCTCCCTCTTCCTCTTGTAGCTTCTCCGCTCTGCCCACATAATTAACTCGAAAAGATCCGATTTCCTCTGTATTAGAATAATAAGTTCGCTGTGTCAGTGTTATATCATAAATGTGCTTATCTATATAAATAACACAGCATGGCTCTCTCTCTCCAGCTGAGGTAAGCAGCAGTGCTCAGCCCCTCCCTCAGGAACTCTGAGCTGAGAGAGAAAAGCTGAAAAACGACAACTGATCATAGGAAGAAGGTGTGTTATCATTACAGATAAGTATATATACACAGTATAGGTTATAAACACAGACACAGGGCAACTTCTTGTTATAATACAGAGTTGATGGGAACTTTTTATACAAGTGGCTTAACAAACACCTTAATATTTGGGTTGTGGTTTATTTTAAAGATAAAGACTTTTATTAATAAAGCCAGTAATTCCAGGAAGAAAATATACAGGATGTATCTGTTACCATACAGCAAAATATTAATCTTCAAATGCAAATACAGTTCTGGAAAAATAACCCAAATATGGAAAGAAGAGCTCGATTTAGAAACATCTCTATCAAGAATTAGATGTTACATGGCCGTAGAAAGGACCTATCAGATAGGGTATGTTGTCAGCAATATTGTAGAATGTTGGCGAGATGCACCATTCAATAATGCGCTTTGGGAATACTCACCAGTGGTTCCTTCTACCTTTTACATAAACGATTCAGGTTTAATAAGTAATGTGGCATGCCAGTGAAATAAATCTATAAAAAGGTACTTTGTAATTGATTAACAAATACTGATTAGAATAGTTTTCATTGATACCATTGTTCTTGAGGGATCCCTCATCTCAATTAACTTCCTTCCTTCTTTATAATTTCTCTTAAAGTCTGCCAATTTAAAGGAAGATTATTTAACTGATGGATGTAGGTATATGAAGCCAAGTCTTGAACTTCAGGAAGAGTAGAATGGTCTGAGACTAATAGCTTGGATCAGCTGGGGTTAAACAGGAATAGGGTGAGGCTATCCTCAGGAAACCGATCTGAGAATATACACAAAAAAAAAAAAAAAAAATATGTACAGAGGTGAAAATAAAAGAGGTATCCTTATGCTTGCGAATATCCCTTCTATGAATTGCCCTATGCTGTACTAATTATGTTTTGGAAGATATACACCACCAATGAATACAAATTAAGTAAAATATAGTAACATTAAATTATGGCATGCTAGTTAATTTTACTTGCAGAAAAAATACTAAATATAGCAATACAACAATATTGCCTGGAAGTGGAACAAACCCATACAACAGAGACAAAGCAAAATATAGATCCTGGGAAAATCTTTTTAGGTAAAACAAAAAACAATATAATTGGGAAGGCATTTAGTAAATAAATGGTAGTAAGCCATTATATTTTTTTATAAACTTTAACCAACAATTTTTTTTTTTTTAGGAAACATTTAAAGTTTATTCCAGATAAAGAATACATCTGCAATTCATTTTGTGGATTTAAATTATTATTCATAGCTATGTAATTTTTTTAGTTAAAATCAGAATATACACATACCATTTAAAGCAATAGACTGAAGAAAACTGGTACGGAGAGAAACACAGGGTCTGCCATTGCTGAAGTTTTTTTTAAAAAAATGTTGTTTGCCTGGAGGCTGTTATGTTAATCTAAAAGTAGTTCCAAAAGGCATGATTTTTTTTACCTCAATGCATTCCCTGCCATCTTAAAGGAAACAAAACATGGTTTTGCTTGCTTCTTCATTTATTGGTTAAGATTCAAAAATAAAATAAACATTTTTAGTCAGGTAAATATAAAATATATAGTTCATAAACTACATTAGTTACATAGGTTGAAAAAAAATCCATAAAAAAAAAAAAAAAAAAAAAAAAGGAAAGAAAGAACAAACATGGTTAGATTTGCTCCAGACTTTTTATCCTTAAAGGCAATCACGTCATGTTTTTATTGCCATATGTATACTCCCATTTGTAAATTTGTGAGAGGTTTATCTAACTTTATGCCCCGGTGACCTTATGGTGGTCTCAGCTTTCCCTACTCTATTTTGGGGAGGGGGTTTCATTACCATGTATTTCATTACCAACCCATGGTCAGGATTTCCAAAGAGCATTATTATCAAGAACGAAGGATAGCTTTAACAAAAACAAGAAAATAAATAAATAAAAAAAAGGGGGAAGAAACAAGTCCCTGGTCAGAATTTCCAAAGAGTATCATTGAATGATGAAATAATGTTGAGACATTTTGCCAACTTCACTTTCAGGTGATTGCACAGGTACGAAGTGAAAAATCTCCACACTTACTATAAATATAGCAACTTAAACCCAACAGGGATTTTCACCCTTTCCCACTCTGAGCAAAAAAGAATAAAAGCTGTCTTTTTCTAAAAAACAGCTCTGGCTTCATCACATAATTACAATATATACATTTGCCTTGAAGATAATTGTATTGATTTATCTATGCATGTATGATGTATGTGTATGAGTTAGAGATCTTAGATTGTAAGCTCCTTGAGGGCAGGGACTGTTGTGAATGTACAACATACGTATGTAAAGCACTGCATAATCCTTACAGACTGTGATGGAGACTATATGCAGATTTGTGTAAAGCGCTGCATAAATTGTTGGCGCTATATACAGTATCTCACAAAAGTGAGTACACCCCTCACATTTTTGTAAATATTTTATTATATCTTTTTATGTGACAACACTGAAGTGTACATCTTGTATAACAGTGTAAATTTGATGGCGCTCAAAATAACTCAAACACACAGCCATTAATGTCTAAACCACTGGCAACAAAAGTGAGAACACCCCTAAGTGAAAAATGTCCAAATTTGGCCCAAAGTGTCAATGTTTTGTGCGGCCACCATTATTTTCCAGCACTGCCTTAACGTTCTTGGGCATGGAGTTCACCAGGGCTTCACAGGTTGCCACTGGAGTCCTTATCCACTCCTCCATGACGACATCACAGAGCTGGTGGATGTTAGAGACCTTGTGCTCCTCCACCTTCCATTTGAGAATGCCCCACAGATGCTCAATATGGTTTAGGTCTGGAGACAGGTTTGGGCAGTCAATCACATTTACCCTCATCTTCTTTAGCAAGCAGTGGTGGTCAGTGGTGTGTTTGGGGCCGTTATGTAGGAATACTGCCCTGCGGCCCAGTCTCCAAAGGGAGGGCATTATGCTCTGCTTCAGTATGCCACAGTCCTTAGTCTGCTTGTCTTCAGCAAACGGTTTGCGGGCTTTCTTGTGCATGATCTTTAGAAGAGGCTTCCTTCTGGGGCGACAGCCATGCAGACCAATTTGATGCAGTGTGCAGCGTATGGTCTGAGCACCGACAGGCTGACCCCCCCTTCAACCTCTGCAGCAATGCTGGCAGCACTCATACGTCTATTTCCCAAAGACAACCTCTGGATATGACGCTGAGCACGTGCACTCAACTCCTTTGGTCAACCATAGCAAGGCCTGTTCTGAGTGGAACCTGTCCTGTTAAACCACTGTATGGTCTTGACCGCCATGCTGCAGCTCAGTTTCAGGGTCTTGGCAATCTTCTTATAGCCTAGGCCATCTTTATGTAGAGCAACAATTCTTTTTTTTCAGATCCTCAGAGAGTTCTTTACCATGAGGTGCCATGTTGAACTTCCAGTGACCAATATGAGAGAGTGAGAGCGATAACACCAAATTGAACAAACCTGCTCCCCATTCACACCTGAGACCTTGTAACACTAACGAGTCACATGACACCGGGGAGGGAAAATGGCTAATTGGACCCAATTTGGACATTTTCACTTAGGGGTGTATTCACTTTTGTTGCCAGTGGTTTAGATATTAATGGCTGTGTGTTGAGTTATTTTGAGGTGACAGCAAATTTACACTGTTATACAAGCTGTACACTCACTACTTTACATTGTAGCAAAGAGTAATTTTTTCAGTGTTGTCACATGAAAAGGTATAAAATATTTACAAAAATGTGAGGGGTGTACTCACTTTTGTGAGATACTGTAAGTACCTGTAATAAAAATACTAAATAAATGTATATTTTTCAGTGAAAATGCCCAGTAAAGCACTATAAAAACAAACACTCACCTGTTCTATTGCTGTCTTGTTGTCATGCTGTGCTGTCACGTTAACTCTTATAAGCTCCTAAAGACAAAAAAAGCACAATCATTGCAGTATATTGTGTTTTCTATATTGCAGACAAAAGCAAAAAATGCATATACACTAAACACATTTACAACAAGACCTCTACATCAGATCTATAATATACTGGTTGCTCTGCATTTTTGGGCATGGAACAAATACTCACTACTTTACATTGGTCCTGAATCAAACCACATACTACCATATGTGCCAACAATGAAAATTATATCTCAAAAAGATCACAGTCTCATACATGACTCATCACAAAGCACTGCCCAAGGAAGACAGTTTTACTAAAGTTTAATAGAGGCGTCACAAATGTCTAAATGCACAAATCTTTACCGCTCTAAAAAGCGATACAATAGATCGGACTTTCTCAACGCGGAGGAACCCAGGTCTCAGGGAACCCCTGCTAAAAATGAGAAATCTACAACTCATGATACATTAGTGTGATGGTCAATGGGAAGAGTGCTCCTTACACTTGTGGTCATTGGGAAGAATTACTAAAAATAGCAATGGTGTCAGTGGGAAGTTATCTGAGAGGCAGAAATTGACCATTGCCCAAGGAACCCCTAGCA
The DNA here is from genome assembly GCA_018402905.1 of Glandirana rugosa. Classification (NCBI taxonomy): domain Eukaryota; kingdom Metazoa; phylum Chordata; class Amphibia; order Anura; family Ranidae; genus Glandirana; species Glandirana rugosa. The sequence goes on along the minus strand of BLSH010373257.1, from coordinate 4,782,131 downwards.
ACCTCTGGAGGAACCCTAGGGTTCCACAGAACCCTGGTTGAGAATCACTGCAACAGATCATCATGAACAAAATAAGAATGTGAACTTAAATCCCAAGTCCCAAAATAAGTCTGATGCGGTGTAGACTGATGTGTGAAACAGAAAAAGAAAGTGTCAAAGTCCCAATTTCATTCAGGATGGTGAAGAGATCAGGCGTATGGTGTAAATTCCAATCCAGAATGTGAATCACCTAGGTGCACCACCACCATAAAAGTCAAAATGCACTCTTACCAGAGCACATGGACCCTTTAATTAAAAAAAAAAAAGCCAAATAGGCTGTATTAAACCGTATGCATCATCCATAATGGGGACCTCTCTCCTCATTATCAATGGTCAAAGCAGTCTCCCAAACAACCACATAGGATACTCCATCGTAGCATTTAAGGCCTCATATACACGGGCTTTTGGAAAAACTACGCCAGGAGAAAAAACAAAAAACAAAAATCCGTGTTAAAAAAACACGATTTCATCGGCAGGTTGCATTGGCGTTAATGCGCATTATTGAGTGTCAGCGCTAAGTCGCGTTTTGTTTAAAAAGACATCCCTCTGCTATTTTTGGACATTTTAAAACATAAAACGCTGGTTACTGTTGCTACGGTGCTAATGTGAGTTATTGAGCGTTTTGCCGGCTCAGAGTCAAAAAACGCTCTAACGATGCAGCTTCGGAACGCGCGGGTCCTGTGTTAGATTTACAGTTCAAGAACGCCGACGCCATCTACAGCTCAAAAATGTCAACGTGTGTATGAGGCCATTGAACAACAGGATGTGGCGTTCTTAAGCTGTAAAAACAGCTCAAAATTTGCCGTTAATAACGCCCGTGTGAATGAGGCCTCAAAGAACAAAACTGTGAGGGGGACCGCATAGTGTAAAACTATACAAATGTATTACCTTAAAAAAAAAAAAGCTAGCCACTCACAAGATAAATATCGTAAACAAGTGCTTGGATAGAAAAATACCGGCCCTGGGATCGAATCAATCAGTATCCTGGTACAGGCGTGCGTTTTGACATCACAAGTGTCATCGGGGGCATGGAGGTCACGCTCGTCACCATGCTCTATAAATACCCACTCCAAACCTCACTATAGTTTACAAAATAGCCACAATGCATACGGAATGAATAGCCAAGCCTCATTTCGATTGTAGAGATGGTCACATTCCGTAGTAAGTCACATAAACAAGCCCCCTATTGATTTTCAAAGATGGCCACAAAATATCCGAAGTAACCAACCAAGACTCACTTTGATTTTGATGGAATGGCTGAAAAACATCATGACAACATAACAAGATGATAAAAAAGACCCAGAAAGGAACCACATTTAGACACCAATGGGAGGACTAACCGGGGGGGGTAATGGAGAAAATCAACTCATGTCAGCGCTCCTTAAGGCTGGGTTCACAATGGAGCATGTGCCGGCTCACAGCAGGGGTCCGGTGCATCTCTGTTCACCGTTTCAGGTCTGATATCAGCCCGAATTTTGACCTCGACTGAATTCGGACCTGAAACGGACCAAAAAGACGCACAGGACCCCTGTGCAAATTCTCCCCGGAGCGACTCTGGAGATGTGTAAACTGGCTCCATAGAGAGCTGGTCATAATCACTTGCTATTGCGAATTGGATGCAGTGAAACCCGAATCCAATTCGCACTAGTATAAAACCAGCCTTATGATTCTGTATTTAAAATGAAAAAAAATATATTATGGTTGTCCCCTATTAAGTGGAATTCTAGAATATCATTGGCATAAAAATAAATCAGAGAAGAAATATATTAAAACCGTAAAACGTAAAATACATGAACAATCATGAAAAAGTATAAAACATCACCAGGTTCAGCAAAGGTGACCTAAATATAAACGATACATTTAGCAAAAAAAAAAAATTAAAAAAATGTATTATTGTCCTCACTAAAATCACTTGCAACAGCGGAGAGATTTTTTTTCCCCTCAATCTAGGTAGGATTCAATCAAAAACAGCAAACAATCAAATAGCCATAACTTCGATCGATTTATGCTTAATTTTGATTAAACTGATTCGCTCAACCAGAGCTGAATATTTTAGATTGTTTTCATTGATCAGCAACACTGAAATATTTTGTTTGTGATTAGGATCATATTTGGATTGATCAGATTAATACTGGTTGACACAGATGGGATTTGCGATGGTGTTTTCCAACTATTGATCGAAATCCACTTCCCTGCATGTGGCATATCGATCTAGAGCAGGGGTCTCCAAACTTTCTAAACAAAGTGCTAGTTTACGGTCCTTCATACTTTAGGGGGGGGCTGACGGTGTCAGTGGGGAGGAAGAGGGCCCCCAGCGTTGGCGTCAGTGGGGAGGAAGAGGGCCCCCAGCGTTGGCGTCAGTGGGGAGGAAGAGGGCCCCCAGCGTTGGCGTCAGTGGGGAGGAAGAGGGCCCCCAGCGTTGGCGTCAGTGGGGAGGAAGAGGGCCCCCCAACATTGGCGTCAGTGGGGGAGGAAGAGGGCCCCCAACGTTGGCGTCAGTGGGGAGGAAGAGGGCCCCCAACGTTGGCGTCAGTGGGGAGGAAGAGGGCCCCCAACGATCGCTGTCAGGGAGGGGGGGGGGCGATCGCTGTCAGAGTGGGGGGGGGGTCGCTGTAAGAGTGGGGGGGCGGTCGCTGTCAGGGAGGGGGGGTTGGGGGGCGGTCGCTGGGTATGTGACACAGGAGCACAGTCTTGTTTACCAGCAGCCCTAGAGGTGTATGGATTAGTAGTACCTGGAAGGGGGCTCCTTCTGCGATGCTCTGGTTGTCACAAAGGAGGAAGACAAGGAAAGCCACAGGCAGGTAGCTCCAGGCCAGCCCTATACAGCGCACGTTACTCCGCTCCATCCTCTGTCACACTGCACATCACACATGGACTGGGTACAGGAGGAGAAGAGGCCACTATTGGAGTTCTTCTTCTTCAGCAGACACACACCACCAACCAGGAAGCTGTGAACGCCATACTAAACTTCTCATCAACCTTTCTGCCAATCACTACCCTCCTACTTTCGCAATACTAGACAGATATGGAAGCGAGGCCACGCCTATCGCCCCCGGATTGGCGGGGATGTCATTCTCCCTGCGACGTATTTCATTGAATTCCTGCGCTCCCCGCTCTCTGTCATTGGACGTTTATTTGTTGACGTAATCACCGTGAGCCAACCTAAGAGGGAAGAGATAAGTGACATGCGTTCTGTATAAGTGTCTTCCCGGAGCAATTCATATTGTTGGAGGTTTACGCTGTACACAGCGGGTTGATGGAGGTGGTCGGATTTCTGTACATAGATTAGGACAGTTTATGTTCTTTATTTGGGCTTCTACTAGCAGTCATGGCTGTGCTTCTGGAGACCACTTTAGGAGACATCGTCATAGATCTTTATACTGAAGAAAGACCCAGAGGTAATGTGATGTTGGTTGCCTTTATTTCTGGTCTTCTCAGAAAGAAGGGGGGAGGTGCTGAATCTGGTGCAGGTGTGCATGGCAGCCAATCAGCTTCTAACCTCAGCTTGTCCAAATAAGCTTTGCCAATGAAACCTGGAAGCTGATTGGTTACTATGCACAGCTGCACCGGTTCTAGCAGATCTCCCCCAGTGTGGTTTCATAGGAGCATAATGCAGAGTATAAATACAGTATGCATGTTTATCATTCTCCTTCATACCCTTCAGTAAATGATCCTTTTCCCATCTAGCTCTCCCGATAGGAATAATCTGTAGTCGCCAACCCATTTCATCGATTTGACATACATTCCCCATAGGGTTTTAATCAATAGCTGGGAAATCACTGTTTATTATCAATCATCTGCTTTCCCTATGCAATCTCATAATCATGTTTGATTTCAGCTCCTTTAGTCTGGGTTCACACTGCTGCGGGTGCAGGATAGAATGTAAATCGCACATGTTCCCTCACCCGCAGGCAAAACGTGCTGCACTTTTTCAGATGTGCGGGGGATGCTGTTAATTTGTAATGGCACCCCCAAGCATCAGAAAATAGTGCATTTTTGGTGCATTAAACCGCATGGTGCAAAACGTTTTCTGTGTCGCTGCGGCTTAAAGTGGTTGTAAGCCTCAAACATGAAATATGTTCAAAGCATATCACTCTATAGTGTGTACTTTTCTCAATTAAAGTGGCTGTAAAGGCAGAATGTTTTTTATCTTCACGCATTCTATGCTTTAAAGTGGAGTTCCACCCACAAATACCACTTTATATATTTCAAATCCTCTCTGCATGATGAATCACCTTTGGGAAAAAAATTATACTCACCATAAGTGCCCTGTTGCTATGTGGTCCCTGTAATCTTCCACTTCCTGATCCATGGCACTCTGCATCACTTCCTGCCTGCCTTGCCAGTCAGTGGGCATCCCTGAGCTGTAAAATCGTGTTATTTCCAGACAGGAAATGATGCGATTTTTATGGGGGAGAGATATGTTATCTATGTTGCCATAATAACAGGGCGGGACCTTCCTCCGTCAGTGCCCATTGTTATGGTAACGAGACATACACTCAAGATCCAGAGGTGCATGCTGGTTATCCAGCATGCATGTTGTCCAGGAAGAGACTCGAGGGTGTGAGTGGGCTTCACATGCCCACAGCTAAGATGGGAACTCCCAGTAAAGAAAAAATCAGCAATGTAAGCATAAAACAAATAGGAAGACAACCTGGATTTAAAGCTATCAATTACTTTATTTGTGTAATAAATACTAACTAGGTGGATGCCAGTAAAAAAAAAAAAAAAATTATGTGGGTGGAATTCCGCTTTAAGATAAAAAGCCTTCTGTGTGCAAAGGTCCCCCTAATACTTACCTGAAGTCCGTCTATATCCAGCGATGTTGCATGAGTTACTCAGCTGCCCAGGACTCTTCCTTCCCATTGGCTGAGACACAGCAGCAGCACCATTGGCTCCCGCTGCTGTCAGTCAAATCCAGTCAGCCAATGAGGAGAGAAAGGGGGCCAGGCTGCAGTTCCGTGTCTGAATGGACACATAGTGCAATGGTTCGGCTCGGGTGCCCCCCCAGCAAGCTGCTTGTTTTGCGGGTACTCAGCAGGAGGGAGGGACCCGAGAAGAAGAAGATCTGGACATTTCTGTTCAAAACAACTGCACAGAGAAGGTCAGTATAACATGTTTGTTAATTTTAACTAAAAAAAACCCTGAGACTTTAGTATCACATGAAATGTCATTTCTGTGTGCAACTTCATTCCTCTACTATCAGCATGAATCAATTCTGACACGTTTTTCTAATACCAAGAGAATAATGGTGACAGGAGGGAGCTCCAGCTGATCAACCGCCTCAGCTCTGTCGCTGTGTGAAGGGATGGGGGATGTCCCTTCCCTTCTCTCCAATCAGCTCTTAGAGCTCTCCTCACTGAGCTCTCCAGAGTGTACCTTCAGCTCCCCACTCCGTTTTCTGAAAGCTCAGACAAGCTTTATAAATTCTGCACTTTGATTTGATGTAGAGAAGAGAAGACTGCAGATAAACAGCTACAACATATTTAGGAGGATTTGTTTAATTTATATGTATCACCTGAGTCCAGTCACTTCACTGGGTATATGTAAGTGTTTACAGCCATTATAAGAAAAGGTTCAGGGACCTTTTCCCTGCATTTTCCGCAGGTACAGCAGCCCATTCAAATGAATGGACAGCTGTAGCCATGCAAACATGAGCTGCATGAAAAGCTGAGATGTTAGTCCATATGCATTGGTCTGTTTTGGTCAGCTTTGTTTAAGCAGTCCCAACTGATACACAAGTCCTATGCGATCCATTCATACCATTGCGCTGTGGTGTTGTGCGCTGAAAAAAAAAGTAGGGCATGCACTAAATTTTTTTTCAGCATAGTATGTACTGTGTGCTCGATACAGTACATTGCACCCAGTCCACTGCGGTGAATAGAGCTGAATGAAACTTGTGCCATTTCAATAAAATGTATAAAGTAAACTGTGGGATGCTTCAATTATGAATTGGCAATGCCCCCTGCACAGTGCACACCAGCAGCTGCAGTATATAAAAACAAGCCCTTACTACTCTCCTCAATAGATCCCTCACAGAACTGATATTTTATGAGCTGTTATTTTATCACCATCTCCAAAAGCTCTTTTGTCTGCTCTCATTGATAGGCTCCTCATGCAAATGTACTTTTAATGCCAGTGTGAAAAGAGTAATCTGGCCAGGGACAAAAAACAATAACCGTGTGAATGGACTTTTACATGCACAGTGCTGAAAAAAATGATAAACATCAGATCTGTGCAAAAAACTTTAAGGCCTCATTCACATGGGCGTACCTATCTGTAAACCTATGCGAAGAACCATCTTTGCCTGCAAGGGATGCACAGATGTTCTGTGTATGCGATTGCAGGCAGTCCCATTCATGTCTATTGGGGCGCAGCAGCTACATGGACACAGTCACTGGTCCCAATTTGACATCTGTGTGTGTTTGTGTCCCTCAACGCAGATGGTGTGCATTTGGGCACATGCACCTGCATGTCTATCAAGTTGAGACCAGCGGCTTTGCCCGTGTAGCTGCTGCACCCCAATACACAAAGAAAAGTGACAGCAGAAAAAAGACCAAGCGATCCATCGAGTCTGTCCCATTTGTTTTTGTATATACATGTAAGTTTATTTATTTATTAACTTTTTTGTCTGAGTATACAGTAGATCTATGTTTGTCCCATGCATGTTTGGAACCGCTTACTGTTGACTGACTTACTACGTCTGCTGGAAGCATCAACTACCGTTCACTACTTTCATTTTGGATAGAGCAAGGAAGGGTAGTAACCTCTGTCAGATTCATTTTCACTATCTGTGTCCCATTGCGGAGATTTCCCTTCACTTCCTGTCCCATAGCCAAACCGGAAGTGAGAGGAAATCCCTGCAAATTTTAAGGGAATTTCTTGGGGACACACAGGTCACCAGAACTAGTGTCCCCATTGAAACATTTTCCTATTTATTACTTTTCTGGTTACAACCTGGGGACTTTAAGGTCATGTCTCTGTGTTGATCTTGGTTTCATAATGAAAATTTTCCTCTGACATGAATGAGACTGCCTGCAATTGGATGCACAGAACACCTGTGCATCCTGTGCAGGCAAAGACAGCTCTTCACACAGGATTACGGATAGGTACACCCCTGTGAATGAGGCCTAAAGATAAAAAATAAATAAAGTGACCCCTACCGCTTTACATTATTATATTTTCTTAGTAATTACTATGTTTTTTCTTTTTCAGCCTGCCTAAATTTTCTCAAGTTGTGCAAAATAAAATATTATAATTACTGTCTCGTACACAATGTGCAGGTGAGTATTTTTTATTTTACTAGCATTGACAATCAAATTAATCTTTGTGGTTTTGACATTAAAATGCCTGTGATTTTTTCAATATATGATTCAAGTTAAAGGTTCAGTATTTCAAATTCATAATTTAATATTTGCTAGACCCTGAAGAGTTAAACCATCCACACGTTTCTTTCAATTCTTGAAGATCTGTTTGCTTGAACTATGTTATGTCTGTCCTTTTGCCTTGGCCAATAAAAAGTAGGCTTTGCTCTTCTGATGGATATTTATTCAATTTTATAGTATCAGGATAAAAGGAAAAGAGGGAGCCATCAGAGGCTGATGGAAAGACCCAAGATGCTGATGAGTGTCTGGGACAGAGCTAAAAAGTCTGGCAGGGAAAACGTACCACTAGCATCCTCAAGAAGTGAGGGGCTCCACACTTAACTAAAAATCACATCACATTTCAGTGCTCCCGTTTTACAATGATACTTTCTAATATGTTATTTTAAATTAAGTTTAAAATCCAGTTATAATGTCTTTCATAGGACCCCAGGGTAACAGCGTCAGGTTTCATCTTGATTATACTGTGTTGGTCATAAGTCTTATTCTCACTGTGTCACTTGGTAAGCTCTTTTTTTGTATTTAGTACTCCTATTGATGTGACTAATGCTGAGGCTCCTGTGATCATATGACCGCTGAGACCCTTCCTTTCATATAATTCATATTTCCTCTGTGTAATGCTTTGAGGAGCTTGCATAGTTACCCATATGCAGAAATGTTGAGCCTGAGCTGCAGTTTCTTTTAGCTGTATCACTAAAAATTATGTGAAGTATGCTAAGACTAACCAGGCGAACAAATCACAATGACTCAATCGGCTTTAGAATTGCGCTGTAATTTTTTTAAGTTTGTAAAGTACCCTAAAAATATCATTTATTCAGTGGTCACGTGACAGCAATCACTCCCTTTACTGCGTTTTCTGCAGGGCAGGGTTGTGATGTGATCCCAAGTATCTGTTCTGTGACATTTCTCTTGACATTGGCAACCAGGCTCTAGACAGGTGGGTCAGCTTGTGATGTCACAAGCAAAGAAGTATGGAAACAAAGCACAAACTGACTACACTAACATATATGTGCATTTGTGGTAACCGTGGTCAGGAGAACACGGAGCCCTGCAACATGAAGGTGACATGCAGGATCAGTCTACTCTAGTGCCTCACAACAAATGTAGGAGGATTTGTTTCATCTGTGTATCACCTGAGGTTTGTCACTCCACTTTAAATTTAAGGCATGCCTTGAATGATAACTGCTACATAATTACATAGTAGGTAAGGTTGAATAAAGACAATAGTCCATCCAGTTCAACCTGTGTAAGTGTATGTGTGTCAGTAATCATACATATCCCTGTATGTTGTGTTCTTTAAGATGCACTTATGAGTCTTTTAACCTCCTTAGCAGTAATCCAGAGTGTGGCTCGGGCATCGCAGGATCCAGGCAAATTTACTTACCTTGTCCCCGAGATCATGCGATGTCCCCCCCTCTGTGTCTGCAGACTGTGTCCTCCGTCAGATGTACTGTGTGCCGGGCTCCGTTCCCTACGAGCGTTGCATGGGGGTGGAGCCCGGCGTCCAATTCAAAAAGTGAAACACACACAACACATACAGTACACTGTAATCTGTAAGATTACATTACTGTATCAAATCATTTCACATCCCTTTTGATCCTAGTGCTTTGCCCAGTTCCCTGCATGCACTTTTATATTATATATGCCATTCTTTTTGCCTGGAAACTTGAGAATGTCCATGGCATCCAAAAAAGCGTCCCTTTATGTCAAAAGCATTTTTTTGATCAGCTAGAAAACACCGATAGTAAATTAAAAGTCACTTGCAGAATTGAGCGATACTGATTTGTGGGGAAATTCGTCATCTGATGCTGAAAGTGATGACAGCGACAACTGAGCAAATTTCAGTGTTTTTGACTTGATTACATTATTCAATTTTATAGTTCTTTATTATATTATAATTTATGATTTAGTTGTTTCAAACTTTATCATACCCGGGATATCTACTAGACTTATTTGGACAGATTTAAAGTGTTACTAAACCTAGTAATATGAAAATGGTTCATCTGCTCCCCCACAGTGCCCACAGCTTATAAATCATCTTTTTACATTAAAATATTGCCACTATATACCTTTTTGGAACCACTTCACGCAAATCGCCGTATATAAACGGCGGTCAGGAGAAGTGGAATATCGAGCTTGCGCAACAAAGAAAATGCATGCCTAAGTCGCGCCCACAAATGAAAACTATGTTCAAATCACACATATGAGTTATCACTGCAATCGTTGGAGCGAGCGCAATAATTATAGCACTAGACCTCCTCTGTAACTCTAAAAATGTAACCAGTAAAACATTTTAAACTTCGCCCTTGGAGAATTTTAAGTGCAAAAGTTTGTCACCATTCCACGAGCGGGCGCAATGTTGAAACGTGACATGTTTGGTATCAATTTACTCGGCGTAACATTATCTTTCACAATATAGAAAAAAATTGGGATAACTTTACTGTCTTATTTTTTAGCTCAAAAAAGTGATTTTTTTCTCTAGTCGTCTGTCCAGGACAGCACTAGAGAGATAGAGCTCCTCCTCCGAAGGCAGGAAACACAAGATTAAGTCTTTAAAAGGGCGCCTCGTCTTCCTCTCCTCAGTTTTTTGTGTTTCCTCCACGGAGGAGGAGGCGGGTGTGGGAGCTCTAAGACTGCTCACCTGTGAGTAGTGGATGATGGGTCCCCCGGTCAGGCACAGGGCCCCCTGGGTAGTAGGTGATGAGTGTCCACTCGTCAGAATCTCGAGGGTGTGGGCGGAGGAGGAGGCACCTCCTTTGTGTTTTTTGACTCCTCTCCTTCTGCTCCGCGGGAAAATTTCTGAATTAGAACACAAAGGACGGAAGCCTCCTCCTCGAGATAGAGAGATCACGACAGGACCTGTCTGCTGATCTCTTTTTTTAGTGAAAAAACTCGATTTTTTATTCTGTCATTTCAATAGGGTTAAAAAAAGATATAACACTTTCTATTACAATGCGGCTCATTTAACTATGGTTTGTACAGTGCAAAGTTGTAACGCGGGCGAGCACCTTACCACTGTTTGAAA